>OX419588.1:9549435-9578996 GCA_948473455.1 Teleiodes luculella | reverse complement strand
ATCTGGATTGAGGGCCCAAGATAAATCGTAATATTAATATGTAAATCATATTATACAAATTTAAGAATTTATATACATATTTTAGAAATTCTTAACTAAATGCTGAAATAAAAATTATAAACCCAGAGGTTATACTTTTTGAGATTTGAACTATGCCATTTTAGCCGAGCATCTGGATTGAGAGCCCAAGCTATTTAATCACCACAGTTACAATTTATGTTTAAGAAATTCGTGACCCTGTGCTTCATGTTTTTACTATTCTTTATTAAATCCCCTATAAATCTCAAATCGTTTTGTAAACTTTTAAAAAATGGGCCCTCAATCCAGATGCACACGAAATTCAGGGCGACTTTTTCCCATCTCTCTGCTCTTGAAACAGATTAAAGTGATTTAAGTATCTGCCACTTAAGTAGAGATCACTCACTACCCAGGTATTCTAAAAAATAATCATAATCATGGCTCCAAGGAATGGCATAGTTCACAGCCGTTGTGAGTTGTGGCTTCAGCACAGACATATAAAGAGAAGCAAACTAAACATTATTGTATAATACAACTAGCGACCCGAAATGGTTATTGTGGGTTATCCTTAAGTAAATTATGCATGTATTATACATATAAACCTTCCTCTTGAATCACTCTATCTACTAAAAAAATCCGTTTTTTCTCAGTAGTTCCTTTAGCAGTTCCTCTGAAGGAACTACTGAGCATTTTTTGTCCTTGTAGTTCCTTCAAAGGAGCTAAAGGAACTACTGAGACTACCAAACCATAAAGTATTGCCTCTGTTTTTCAGTAGTCACTTTAGCAGTTCCTGCCAACTGCAACTGCATATTATACTCGCTCCTAAAATTGGCTAAATATGTTTATAGAATATTTTTATTATTTATTTATTTATTTATTTTTATTTATTTTTATTTTTTTTTATTTATTTTTTTTTATTTATTTATTTATTTATTTATTTATTTATTTTTTATTTTTTTTATTTATTTTTTTATTTATTTTTTTATTTTTTATTTTTATTTTTATTTTTATTTTTTTTTTATTTTTTTTTTATTTTTTTTTTTTTATTATTTTTTTTTTATTTTTTATTTTTTTTTTATTTTTTTATTTATTTTTTTTTTTTTTTTATTATTATTTTTTTTTTATTATTTTTTTATTATTTTTTATTATTTTTTATTATTTTTTTTTTATTTATTTTTCTTTATTTGCACAATATGTTTATAGAATACTTTTGGAGCCGGGTCAATGACAGCTAATGACAAGCAAAAGATGATAACCTTTCTAATGAGTTTGTGTGCATAAACCGCATATAATCTCTTTCCTGACACTTGATACAGAAATAAAGGAACTTGGTAGTCTCAGTAGTTCCTTTAGTTCCTTTGAAGGAACTACAAGGACAAAAAATGCTCAGTAGTTCCTTCAGAGGAACTGCTAAAGGAACTACCGCATCAAAATCCGTTGCGTAGTTTTAAAGATTTAAGCATACAAAGGGATATAGGGAGGTACAGAGAAAGCGACTTTGTTTTATACTATGTAGTGAAGAATGCCGCGTATCATGAATTTCTACTTAAGCTACATAAGTTTCGTTGTTTTTCTTTAACATAAATGGTAATGTTTGGAACAAAAATAGTAAAATACTATACTTATGAATGTGAAAGAGTACTTCAGTATACAAACACCCGCAATATTAATTTGGCATTTCAAAAATAAGCTACGAGTGAAAAGTTGCCACGCGTTCTAAGTATGTAATGTTTGGTCTGCTTCCCTTTACATGTGTGTGGGCTTCAGGTGGTCAGGCTAGGCTGGGCGCAGCGGTAGCGGCCTCGCTCGACTGCTCTTGCACTCCGCCCACCTTTCGCTAAAATTGCAACCAGCCAGCTGCTGCCACCTTGATACCGATATTGCGCTTGTATCATTTTAGTTAGGTTTCATCATCATCATCATCTGAGCCGATTAGCTAGTTAGGTTTACGACCCTGTTTTTCTAATAAGAAAGAAAATCGTGCAAATTTATGAACAAATAAAAATATTATTTATTTATACGTATTGGCTGGCAACCTGCCTGTTACTGCATTACGAAACACAAATTCACACAAAGATTGTCGTATCTTTACTTAAACACAAATGTTTGGTCGTGTCGTGCCACGTCGAACGAGGTTTTAGTTTGTGAGCTCTTTAAGACTAGGTACTAGAGGTACTATCTACTTAACCCTCCCTCCATATAAGAGCGTTTGTCTTTACCTATATATTTTTTTAATAATTACATTTAAATTAACTTATTATGTTTGAAAACATTGTGTCACACTGTGTCACATTCTATAGAACAGTAATTCTTACATATCCTGTAATGAATTATATTAATCATGAGTTATTTTTAGTAACATTCCAACGAAGTGTCTCATGGTTTTCCTAATAAAGCAGAACCAAAATAGATCTATGGCGAATCGTAATCGTAACTGTGTAGTTATGTGTTTATGTAAGCTGTATGTAATTGTGTGTTAGTTTATAATTGACATGTAAATCACGTAGGTATTTGTCATTTAGGTTGGTGTTGCAGAATAAATAGTAAAGGAGACGTTGCATAATTTATTAAGCGTGTGATCGATCATATACGGCACGGCAGCCAAATAATACCTCAGTAGAAAGTATCAACAGCAGGAATTAAAAACGCTCTGGGTATACCATAATAAACTTTAAACCCGCAGAGTCCGTAACAATCCGTTTCAAAAATCCTCACTCACTTATAATACTTCAATATCATATCTGTTTTCCGGAAAAAAACATTCCACTCCACACTCTACATGGAGAATGTACAAATAAATGAAACCTTACTTATGAACTAGGAAATAGCACAAACAATGATCTTTGTGTACTTAAACTTAAATGTGTCCGCCCAGTAGTATATAATAGAGTCCTAATTAAGAGCGTTTAGCATTCATCAGGCGATGTTTACACTTATGGGCTCCGATCTTATGTCTCAGCAGTATGTGTATAACACCTGGAACAGTCGCACGCGCAGTATGAACAGGAACTTCGAGCGTCATAAACCTACTTATAATAATTACATGTTTGCGGCCAAGTATTGTTATGCAGTCTGTGCGTTTTATACTTTTAAAAAATTTACAATGAGGAACGGGATCAAGATAAGTGAAAAATAATAAGTTCATTCTTACACATAGCTGTCGGGAAAGCAGGTAAACACGTATTTCAAGCTTCATAAA
The DNA here is from genome assembly GCA_948473455.1 of Teleiodes luculella. Lineage (NCBI taxonomy): Eukaryota > Metazoa > Arthropoda > Insecta > Lepidoptera > Gelechiidae > Teleiodes > Teleiodes luculella. Next base: position 9,575,779 of record OX419588.1, on the reverse strand, counting down.
ATTGTATTTGCTAACTAGTAACTCAGTATTTATAAAATAACCTCACCACATTCCTACAAACACTGAAAATAAAAATAAATATCTTTTACACTTCTACCTATAATTTTAGTTCGGAATTACGTTCGCACTTATCAGATTAAATTTAACGAAGTTTCGCTTCCACGTTGTGTGTAGGAAATGCGAATACCCTCCGACTCTCGCGCAACCAGTTCCGAACTTGCAGTTAACGATCCTGCACACCTCACCGGCCCATCTCTGCCTAGAGGTTCCGGGTTCATTGCATTCCCTTTCAACCAAACAAACATAAATAGTAGTGTAATTGACTGCATAAATAAATACATCCGATTAACTTTTAATAATGGAACTTGATCTTCCTGCTTTAAACTCTTGTTCATCTTATCTACATTTTTTTATTTAAGGTACGTAATAAGATAACTAAAAGGCTGAAAAAAGGCAGAAAAATAGAGTCTGCCCTATATGTGTTTAAACTCTACATAGAACTCTGTATCCCTAAGTTAGGCACTTTAAGTAAAAACTTAATGGTAGGTATTAAAGAGACAAAAACTTAACGACCGTATGGTATCACCTTTAATACTAGTGCTAGTGATATTATTTATTTAATGGGGAGATGTTGTTCACTAACTTAGAAAAGATTTCCTGAGAGACATCATTTTCAGAATACATAGTGGATTTTTTGCAAAACCAGTTTTATATTTAATGCTAATAGCGCTGACCTTAGGGTCTGTCTACCCAGGATCACGTCCAGAAGTGGTTTATATATGGCACTAACCACAAGATCAAGAACATTAACTAGTATTAATGAGCTTACGAATACGCCTCTACATACAACACGACGGTTTTTTTATGTAGATATGCTACATTATTTTATAAGCGTATGATATTACAAAACTTTGCATATACAAATATTTATATAAATATTATTTATTGGCACCAAAAGATAACACATAAATATTACAATAATATAACAAATTTGAGTCAACAGGCTGCCTTATTGCTAAGGTCGCAATCTATATAGTTAATTAGAAGTCATAGTAGTAGTTATCATAATAGTTAATTAAATCCAGCAATAAATAAGCAGTTAGTTATTTTTTACTATTATGTTGCAACGAAAAAAAAAATACAATGAACCCCAACACGTACCTAAAGCAAATCCCTTGATAAACTTATAATAACACTTTCGAAACAACAAGTCAGTCATCCATACGAATATTACAGGATCCACTGCTTGAGAACCTTTGATATTTGCAAATCCAAATTTAAAAATGAAATCACTAGCTAAAATCACATGTGGAAAGCCCAAGGGTCTTATCACAAAAAAAACTCACTTTTGAGCGCGTATCTAAATATTTTCTATGAGAGATCAACGTATGCTTAACTTTTTATGTTATTATGACGGCAATCATTCACAAAAATTATTAGTTCTAGTATAAATGTAAACTAATATAAACTTTGATTTTTACAATATATACAACATCAGAAAAAAAAAATTACCTACAAATAAAAAATGGTGTCCAGCGCGTCTCCTCGAGGTGGTAATTAATTACATTCCATAATTAAACTGTAGTGTGTTTGTTCCAGAGCCGTGAATGCCGGTGCGCATGGATGGCGGCGCACGGCTGCCGCTTGCTGGTGCTCTTGCTTGCCCTGGCCACACTCGCACTTGCTAGATGTAAGTTTACATTACAACTATATTCATCACTTCGGCCGGTAGACGTCTACCTCTGGGTCTGGACAAACAAAGGACTGCCCCAAGTATCTCTAAGTATAACGAACCAATCTACGCTGCCCGCATCCAGCGACTCCTTGTTTGCCCTAATACTGCTGTAATATTTTCCAGTTGAGAAATCTTACGAATAAATTTTCTGCTTTAAAATACTCAACATTTACAAAGGATTGAAAATTACTTCTCAGCAACGCTTACTATTATTGCGCGTTTGATTGTATACCTAACGTCTGGATAATATTTCGAACACTTTACACCTAAGAAAATTTTAGTACCTACTGTAGGAGGGGGCGCAGCCTACGAATACAAATCAAACTCACTGAAACTGATTTGAACTATAAGTATTTATTTCACGTTAATTCAATAGCACTTCACAAAAATAACCGATACGATATATAACTCCCGAACAGCAAGATCCTGGAGAGATCAGGTCTTCTCCCAGGAAAACGACACCGTAAAACTGACTGAAACCATCAAAATTATTTCACTCGAAAATGATTTAAATTTCGAACAAACTTGCGCCAGTAGGCAAAAGCAAAAGAGACGGCATAACCGATGCCACAGTACCATAAATTTACAGATTTGAATACGCCATTTGGAAAGCATATGACGAGTACGATGATTTTAACGACGGTTGTAACTCTACTACCACAGACCATCAGCCATAGAAACGTACAAAAAACATATAGGTTTTCTCAAGTTTCTTAGAAACTGAATGCTTGGAAGACTTGGCTATTGAACCATGAAGTGGGACGTGGGTCCAAGTTTCCCACCGCAGTGTGGGACTGGCCCGCTTTCATCCGCTGTAGGGCAGTGTGCGATGCACTGACCTCAAACGATGACATATCAAGGCCACACACGCAAAAAAGGCGGGACAAAGACACAAAGAAACGGAGCTGCTACTGGTGCTAGAGTAGATTCAATTAAGTATTGAGCGAATGTAGTCCCTACGATTACTTCGTTGAATTACACGCCTCAATCATTTATTTTCGCGGTAGAATCGGATGTTTTTAATGTAGCTATAAAAACTTAAACGAAACCTGCACGCGTTGATGTCTTTTCTTCTAAAGTTAATAAAAAAAACATAATGTTTTAACTCGTGATTTTCTTTAAGTTTTTCTAACTGAAAATGGTACATACTAACTTACTATTCTGTGTTGAAATTTAAAGTAGGTATGTTTTCATACTCGTAGTTCCGTTCTTTACGATGTTTGTTTAGTGCTCAAGCTTAAGCAAACTTGCTAAGTGCTTAATTGAAAAACCTTGTCAGACAATTAGAACACAGGCTATGTAAGCAGTAAGCACTTGTATAAATGAATACGGTTGATGTAAAATTTATTTATTTATTTGGCTCTTTAAGAACAGATGTGATGACTGTGTTCTATCGCACAAACCACTTAAGAGGCTTACTTACATGTGCTAAGTGGCGCCGCCACCTTTAAAAAATAATAACTCGAAAAATAATCAATATCTCAAAATTCTAAAACATCGAGACGGTGTTCTGTAGGATATATAGAAGCCATTAACTTTATTTATTTTATCTGGTAGTTATGGATAGAAAAATTGCGAAAAATTGCATTTTTCGCTAACAGGGATTTATGTAACTGTAAACTTTATTGAATAATGGGCTCACCCTCTTTTCCCTAAAGCAGATGTAGGGCTAGAATAAAACTACGTTTGTTAAAATGTTTCGATTAAATCGAAAATAGGTAAGTATCTGAACAAAGATACCTACTCTAATTTTAAGGTTTCTTAATGGTCTGAACGCACGAACGAATGATAAGTTTTCAGCGTGCAGCACCAATATCAAATACCCATTATGTCATTCAGTGAAAAGATGAGGGTCCACCACATAAATACAATACAATACACCATATATTTAGTGCATAGAACAATTTTGAGTTATAAAACACGCGCTACGCGATGCGCTGGATGCGGGCAGCGCAGGACCGATCATTGTGGAGATCCTCGGGGGAGGCCTTTGTCCAGCAGTGGACGTCTACAGGCTGAGATGATGATGATGATGATAAAACACGCCGCCATAAGAAAAAGAGAAACAAATACTAAACATGACAATTATGTTTACTTCGCAGATAGAATCGTTTCTCATGAACATAATTAAGAAAATTAACTGTTTACTACAATTTAGTGAACACTTTCTCCGGCGACGACGACGCACTCAGGACTTGCCCTCGTTGTCGTGAGAACACTCGCCGAGGTAGATACTTCAACACGAGATTCATGCGAGATTGTGTAGTCATGCACGCAGTCAAATTAAAATCGGTTTATCAGATGGAAAATAATTAAAGAACAGCTTATTATTTGTATTTGCTAAATTTACCCACACATAGCTCGTACTCGTATAGTAATATTCTGTAGAAACACTGTCTCTTTTACATTGCTTCTTTTAATTCTTTGCCATCTGCATACAGTTTGAGTCAGTCTAGTAGCCTGCGCTGACTGGCCTAGTTGTCTCCTTGACAACCTGAGACCGCTGGGGTTCATCAACTGCCCTGTCACCTTGTCTGACCAAGTACCTATATCGATTTCCAAATCGATGTAAGGCTAAAAATGCTTATGAAGTTAGCGGTAGTATTGATAACGATTTAAACACCCTTTATGAAAACTGGCAGAAAGAGATGTAAAGAATCATAGGAAGTCTTTGCGTAGTAGTGGAATCAAATAGGTTCTTAGAAACTAAATGCTCAAAAGACTGCACTATTGAACCATGAAGTGGGACGTGAAGCCAAGTTTCCCTATATGGGTGAGGGTCTAGTCTAGGGGGGTGTTGCGTAGTAATAGGATTATATAAGTTGTTAAGAAATTGAAACTGTACTGCCATAGATTGCCCTTTTTGCTCGAATATTTGCGCCAGTCGGAACAGTCCACATAAGTTGACCGTCTGTTTCCAGATGCAGAGCTGCAGTCGTGGCGGGGCGCGGGGCGCGCGGCGACGGCGGCCCAGGAGGCGGAGGACGAGCGGCGCGACGCCCAACTGCTGGCCGCCGTGCGCGCATCTATGCGCGAGTGGGAGATGAAACGAGCGCGCACCAGGTTCGACACATTAACGAATTGCCACCATATAAAAAAAAAAATAATTCTATGGCTACGACAAACTAGAGTTCACCACTTTTTCCTAACCAGCACGCCACTTTAGATGGGCAAAATTTTCCTCTTTCGAGTTTTTAAATAGCATCAGAGACACGCGTAAGCCTCGCCATGTGTTTTTGATTTTCAAGTACGGTGAAGAAAAATTACGTGCGCCTAAATGTATATAATATAATCTCGAAAATACATTGGTACGATATGGAACTCAAACCAACCTTTTTTTTTTAATTGACCTATGCTTGTGTCGAAAAGGTACGACCAATCAAGCTTCACCGGACGTCTTCCGTCAGCCACTACGCTACTGATTATACGACCTCAAATTCTCTGAACGTAATTCAAAGGTGTAGTTTATAAGTAAAAAAGCTTTTAAAAAATATCGAGGTCATTCATACAACATGCCGCCGTCGACACAAAGCTCTATTGAGGTAAGAGATGCAATTTTTCGGTAGCATGTTTACTCAAATAAACGTTTAATGGCTTTCACCAACTCTTCAAGCAAAACTTTCTATCGCGAATTCATTAATTTCGCGACTGAATGCGTTTACTTAAACACCGCAGCGTAGGTACTCGTAAGCAGCCATACTTAGTTAATTTTCTCTCACGCCTCTTACTAATTTGTGAGAAAGAAATCGAGTTATCTTAAAAACCAAACTCATAAAGCTATTTTCAGATCGTTTTATTGAGAACGTTTACTTTTTACTGACTTAGGGTTACTTCAAAACTTACAGATTTGGTTGTAATTTTTGTTGCATCCTTATAGCTACGAAATACTTTAGAAGCCAATATACCTATTTCGTTAAGCTCATTAATTTTGCTGGTCATTACGATACACAAGTGTACATTGTCCAAATACAATGTCTACATCAACGGAATAATTATAGTAATCGTATCTATTACAATTTACAACAGGGTTCATCCTAAGTGGTAATTTTGGCAATGTATTAAGGATTTACCTTCTTAACCGGTGGTTCCTCTTTGAACTTTATACAACGAGTACGTATACAAAACGTGGAAACATACCTACACATGTTACTTCCTTATTACTTGCAATTATTTACGATGGACGAACACTTGCATTGTATGTAACATTACGAGCTATTGAAGTTAAATTGCGAACTATTTACTTCGCATCGTAAAATTTCTGTAATATGACATAATAATTTCTTGCTTACCGACTCTATCTAAATAAATGTTTGAATAGCTTCGTAACACATCCAATCCACTTTTGTGGTTTGATTACGTAGAGTTATAAAGAAGCTAAATGAAGTCAGCAACCAAAGAGAAGAGTCTAATGGCATCAAATTTATCTACTAGTTATCTAAATTCTAAATCCAGTAAAATACTTATTTAAAAAGGTAAGGTGCTTTGTTTAAAATACAATATAAATAACAATTCTAAAAACTTATTCGTGGAAATAAGACATTTTCCCACGGTAAAAAATAGTCTATATCTGGCCCTCAATCTATCACTGTGTAAATAATTAGGTCAATTCGTTGCTTAGTTTCAGTGTGAATGAAGGGCATACAGACAAAGACACTTTCGCATTTATAATATTAGTGTGAATTAATCTTGTATTCACAGAACAAAGCGGTCACAAGGCAGTGTGTGCTATGGCGAGTTTGGGTGCTTTGAAGACGCCGGGCCTTTCGCCTATCTGGAGACCTTGCCCAGTCCACCGCAGGAGGTTGGCACACACTTCCTGCTCTACTCTACAGTCAGCAGGTATTAACATAATATATCTTCTACATTTTCCGGAAACATTTCATCATAAAATTCGCATCGGAAAGAAGCGTTTCTTTAATCTGATCGAAGGCCGGATATAACAAGACCTATTGAATGTAAACAAGGTCGATAGACATCATCAATCAAATAAAACTAGGTTGACCGGTTCAGTTAGTATTCATAGAATTTCCCCACATTACATAACATCATTGTCTATCTAGGTACTTAGATAGTACGTGTTGAGGTATATGTATCTGCCAATGACATAACGTCCAGTTAGCATTGTCCCACCCATAACAAGCCTGATGTAAGACTCCTCGTTTCACTCGAATAATCTGATCTGAGGCGACGAGATCTAACTAACTAGCTATTATAATAAAGTGGATAATTGTTTAAGTATAATAGAAATGATCTCGAGATGACCTTAACCTGGCGATTCGTGTTACAGATGGATGATTGTGTGATGCTGTAGAAACTAGGTGGACGGAAGATTTAATCATGTAAAGGCCAAGGGCATAGATAGATTCCACTTAGTGTTATTACAGTCAGATAAAATAGATATGTATTTATTTTCATAATCTCTTTCTCCCAGCAGGCAACCGTAGCATGCGCGTTGTAGTATAATGCAGACAGTACCGTCTCTACGACCAAAAATCCATAATGGCACGTGCGATAGGCGTGTCCACAAAGTACCTTTATAATGGATGCGGTCCATATTCTTCGACCTTCGTTAGTCTTGAGCTGTCAGAACTTGAAGGCTGATTATGTTCCACAGAAGCGACCAGCCCTTGCTCGCGGTGTCAGCCAGCAACATGTCTGCGGCGTGGGGCTGGGCTGCGCGCGCCTTCGACACCAACAAGCCCACGCGCATCATCGTGCACGGCTTCGGCTCCAACTGCGACAACGTCTGGGTCTACGAGATGCGGTCCGCTCTCATGGCTGTGGTGAGTCTCCAAGCTCCTCATTTTTCATCAGGCTATACTTATGCATCCCCATCTCACAAATTGACACAAATCAGGTAAGGTTTTTAGCCATTGGTATTCTAAACAGCACGCTTACCGAGCGCGTTTTTAAGACATTACATACTTCTGAAAGATAACTACTGTTGTCTGAAACATGAAAACATTCGTTTGTTAGGCCAAAGAGTGGTGAGTCATCCATCCAAAACTGGCCAGTCTATTACTACGAAGCGCTTACTTATTGTCTGTCTCTATATATTATTCACTAAATTAAGAAAACAACTTTAACTAGCTAGCACGTCTGTTGTAATATTTCAGGAAGAATGCAACGTGATATGCGTGGACTGGGAGGGTGGAGCAACGATGCCAAACTACCTTCGAGCAGCAGCCAATACGAGGCTCGTCGGGAAACAGCTCGCTATGCTGTTGATAGGTACCTACCTAATTAATGTTTTTTTTTTTACAAGAAAAATAAAACAAGCCGACACATCATTGTCCATCAGAAAGCTAGGAAATAAACTACTACTACTACTATCAACACAAGAATTTTGCCAAGTTCCGCGTTATGATTTCATCACTATCACTACATAGTATAAAATAAAGTCGCTTTCTCTGTCCCTATGTCCCTCCCTTTGTACGCTTAAATCTTTAAAACTACGCAACGGATTTTGATGCAGTTTTTTTTAATAGATAGAGTGATTCAAGAGGAAGGTTTATATGTATAATACATGCATAATATACTGAAGGATAACCCACAATAACCATTTTCCCGTGCGGAGCCGGGGCGGGTCGCTAGTCTAGAATATTAGAGTGCTACCTCAAAAACCAAATTAAGAACTATACTGATTACTTTTAGTAGAAAAAAGGCTAATTTGGTTTTCCTCCGTGATTTGTTAGATCATAACATGAGGGTCATAAATTCTATCACAAAAAAGGATAGTCATTATGTTTTTAAGGGAAAATACCTTATTCCCACAAAAAAAGGTAACGCAAATGAATACACACGCTTTGGTAATTTTAAATGTGTCAAATGATTCTTTGATTACACTTTCACAAAAAGACAAAAACGGATACAGATTCCGTCTCCGAGATGACGCCAAGCGAATAAGATGTTATGTAATGAATGAATAATGATTGTACCTACTTTTTTTTCAGGTTTAGCGGATCACATCGACTTGCGGTTTGAAGACATCCACTTAATTGGATTTAGTTTAGGAGCGCATGTTGCTGGATTCGCGGGCTCTGAAGTTAGGAATATTAGTCGAATAACAGGTATGTTGTAATTCAACACTAAGTAGATAACTGACGTCAACATAATGTAAAAAATACCTACCCAATAGAACTCGATTAAAAAAGGTTGGACCACACCTTTGCTAATTATATCATCAGACAGATTACCGAGTACGGCACTGCATAGCACGGTTTCGACAATTGAATGATAATAATAATAATAAACTACTACTTATCCATGCCTTATATGTGTAATAGTAAATTTATTTTCCAGGGTTGGACCCAGCTGGCCCGCTGTTTGAGTTCCAGGACCCTCGCGCGAGGTTAGACCGCACGGACGCTAAGTTCGTTGACGTGATCCACTCCAATGGAGAAACCCTCATACTGGGCGGTTTAGGCGCTGCTCAGCCTCTGGGCCATGTGGACTTTTATCCCAACGGAGGGAGGGTGCAGCATGGATGTTCTAATTTGTAAGTATTGAGGTTTATTACTTTTTCAACTTGATACTGTCTGCCCGTCTAATTTTTCGTTTCGATTGAAAATGAGGTTGCCTAGATAGAATGCTACCTATACTTGCCTATACCTTAGCAATAAGGGTTCCTTTTGACTGTTGTATGTATTTTTGTATTGTGTTCTTGAGTACTTACTATTTATTTTGGTGTTAATAAACTATATTGTATTTATTGTACTTAAACGGAACAAATGGAAATAATCGATTCATAGAAATAACGCATTGAAAACAGAGACTACAGAAGCTATCCTTTCAAAGGTTGCCAAGTTATCAGAGAATGTGATAGTAATTGTTGTGTTTCAGGTTTGTGGGAGCAGTTTCCGACCTGGTGCTTCCCTGGGCGGCCGCGTCGCCCGAAGGTCGCTCGCTGTGCAACCATAGACGCGCCTACAAGTTCTTCACAGACTCCGTGTCGCCAAAATGTCACTTCCCTGCTTTCCCTTGTCATGATTACGACACTTTCTTAGAGGTAATTTAATTATAATAGACAGTTTAATCTTACTTCTGTCTGATGCTTCTGAGAGACGATTTTTAAAACATTTCAATCATAAGATCTAAGATACGCCTAATCGAGTAACATGCAAACATGACTCAAGGAACAAACCAAAAAAGAAAAATGTTATTGATTTCACCGCCCATACAAAATCTGCCAAAATTTGCTTACGCTTGACATAAAGGCAGCGGAGCGATGCGCGTGCTCTATGTATATTTATTCTCTAAGCATAAGATCTAGACAGGGCAAATACACATTTAGTAACTAGATTTTGTCCCTTATAATGGTTGCCTGGAAGAGACTGCTACCATAGCGATAATGAAGCCTGTTAATTTCTTTATCATAATTTCAAACTATTTTTACTTTTCTATGATGTTTCTATGATAATTTCCTGGGTGTCAATATAAATAGTATTTTAATTGCATTGAATTGTTATCTTTGAAAGTCTATTTTATTTAAGTCAAAAAACGTTATCTAAAGAATTAACAAATATGTTCAAAACTATTATAGAAAGGTGACAACATAAAGTAATGCTGTAAAATAATGGTTTTCAGGGAAAGTGTTTCCCCTGCGGCGCGGACCGGCGCTGTGGCAACATGGGCTACTACGCGGACCGGTCACTGGGCAGGGGACAACTCTACCTGCTCACCAGGGAGGAGGAGCCTTTCTGTGGTAACACTTTGCCATCACCATATTATCCGTTCTATATGTACGATGTGTAAGGGCTCGTACACATAATAATATATACGACGAGCAAGCGACACAACATAGCGATTAAAAGGTTAATAATGACTCTCGTTGAAATAAATTGATGTATCCAGAAGTTATTGTGTATCTGTTTCTTCTTTATTCGTCTTCAGCACGTAGACGTAATTTTTGTATCTATTAAATAAATCCGTAATTTATTAAAATTTAATGTAGTATATATATACATATTACTTGTAATACATAATTTTTGTTTGTGTAGCGCACCAATACCACGTGTCGGTGTTAGCAGGGAACCAACCAGGAGAAAAACCGAACTATGGGCGACTTACACTCACCCTGCACGGAGATTCTGGACTTAATGAATCGTTCCCCATGAACAAGTAAGATAATGCACGTTCTTTTTCGCGGACTCAAAACTTAAGCTACGTTTGATTGATGCCAAAAATTTGGCGCTATATGCTGGCGAAAGATAATATAAACTGCAATTAGTGAAGTGACGTCGTCATCAGTGGGACGACGACACAAGTAATCCCGACTGCTTTTAGATGACGCACCAGCAAATTGACCAATATATTTTCCTTCTTTAATAAAACGGTTCTTCTTTCCAGGCGCGAAGACATAACAAACTCGTCGGTCCGGTTCACGCGAGTGTTGGTCCCACACCCAGCGCTGGGCGTGCCTTTACGAGCTACAGTGCACTACGCGGCCTACAACGGCTGGCTGAGCGCCGGGCTCAAGGCCATTCACGTCGACAAGATCCTCATCGCTGACAGCTTCGGCAAGACGTAAGCCCTACACTTACTGTAGATTCTATGCAGATAGCGAAGAGCCCACTTCATATCTATTGTGAATGTGATGCCCTTGTTAGTAGTCAGTCAGGTGCTGGGAGGACATAAACTTGTCATCAAGGAAAGCCGTTAGTTTGGAGATAAAGGATATCTTATGACTACAACCTCAGGGTTTAGCTTGAATATAATAGAATATACTATAATACCACTAAACGATTAACGAAGAAAATGCTCATAGACCGTCATCAATTAATAAGATTCGAAGTGTTTATTTCTAAAAACTTCATTATAATTTGTATTGTATTGTGTTACAGGTCCTCGTTCTGCAAGAAAAATATGCAGCTGCAATCGGAGGAGTCTGTCGATCTGCCGCTCTACCCTGGGGATTGTCAGATAAAAGAGGTACCTACTTATAAGAAAACAAATCAAATACCTAGTTACGCATTGACTAAGAACTGACGTGATTTAGCTACTCATGGATGACATTATTTATTGGTAAGATATGTAAATTGGACCAATCTTTTATTGTTGTTACAGGATGAGGAACCTTTGAACTCGACAGGTAGCGAACAAGATTTCGTGATCAGCAAAGCGAACGCTACCAAAGGTCCTCCGATCGATCCTCTCGACAACGAGCTCCCCGAGGAGGGTCCCCAGCGGCCATTCCAACTCGTCGACACGTTCGAGTGGACCGGCGCGGACAAGGAGGGCACCGGCCGCGCTTTCGGCATGACCAACACAAAGGAAGTGCCCGGCGGCGGGGTGGAAATCGCTGAACCGATCCTCAAGCCTCGCCCCAGAAAGACCCCGCGGCAAAGAGCCGACACCAACGACGATTCGCCAGAGATATCCGAGCCGCTGCTCCGACCTACGCAACCGCCTAAAACCACACAAGCGCCGCCGTCGAGAAAAGCCAAGAACTACGACATGTCCACCACGCCGACTTACGCATATCATACATCCGGCGAAAGGGCCGAGAAAGACGAACCCAGTTTCGCCGTACAGTTTCTACCGGCCCGCCTCGCGTCGTTTATATCCCGAGCTGAACGCTACGCCAGAGATACGCTCTTGCCTCTAGTTTCTGCGTACGCCCCTCGCCTACCGATATTCGGGTCCCGAGAGTTACCAAAACCGACCGCGAGGTACATTCCAACGGAGGATTTCAACGTGACGAGCTCGGTGCCGGTGCCGACGCCCACGCTGGAGATGAAGATAGAGACGCTGCGGTCGGTGGGGCCGCCGGGGGAGAAGCGCTCTGTGGAGTCGCCGGAGGAGCCCGAGCTGCCGACCACGACCACCACCACGACGTCCACCACGCCGGCCACGACCACCACGCGCTTCCAGCCTGCGCCCACGGAGATGTTACAAGTGGTGTCGGGCCCGGCCGCTGCCACTAGCACAGCGCTGCCGCCTATATCGCTCAAGAGTGAAGGCGAGAAGATCGTGATCGTGTATCCGAGCAACGCGCGCGATGAGAGGAAGATCCGATCGCACTCGTTTCCTGAGGAGCTGCAGTTTGAAGCGTTGTACCGGCACACGGCGGCGCCGGCCGTGCGCGTGGACCTGCCCACCTTCGCCCCGCCCCCCGCCTCGGCCGCGCCCCCCGCCGCCCGCGCGCGCTTCATCCCCGTGCGGACCGCGCCCAGCCAACGCAAGGACGGCGACACCAAACCGACGTGAGACTAGACCAATTTGTGAATAGACGCATTATTTTTTAAATGTACAGTCGATAGTTAATTTTAAGGGTTTCTATACACTGTTGAAATTTGTAAAAACTAGGCTAATTTTGACCGTAATGTGACTGATCTTTCCAGTGAATGTTTCCAGACTCTGCCAATCTGTTGAAATGCCTTGTTAGATATAACAAAATTGTTGTTGTAAATATTTAGGACAAGAATAGAATAAGAACCTTTTTTACAAAATAAAACTTATTTATTATAAAACTTTACTTTTCTTCAGACCTTAATTAATTACAATTAATTATTGAGAGAAAAACAAAATTACATTGCATGACTTCGAACAAAAAATTAAACGACGCTTTCAAAGTTCCTCAAACTAAACATTACAAACACAATTCTTACTCCATTAATACCTACGCAGGTTATTCGTAAGTCGTAACTAAAGCTATAACAGATATCACAATGAAAAACTAAAGATACGGCAATGATACAAAACTGGGAAATTGAAATCCTATTTTTACATACAAAAATGCCCCTCTACTTTATTTATGATTTTAATGAACGACAAACTATTATGATATTTATTTGTGTTATTGATGTTATCGTTTAATTTGTATGATTTGAATACTAAGCCAGCAGTAATGGCTTGAGGCGAAGTTTCACGCAGTTTTGTGAACTATTTGAACTGTCTTAGTGCATTTGTGTTGTTACTTTATCAGCTATTGAAAACGCTACTAGCCATAGTAATGACGGCATGCTATTCGTATCCAAACAAACAAGTGGCAAACAATCACAGCCGTCTTCGGAAACGTCTTCTGCGTTACTATGGCAAGTTTTCCTGCTTTATATGTTTAAATATAATAGTAATCTTTTTAATGGGCTTAAAAATAAAATTTTAATCATTTAAACCCTATTTAAAAAAGTGTCAAGTGGGCTATTATTGGGCGGGCCAGCGCACTGAAGGTGTACGAGTGTGTGTGTGTGTGTGTGGGGGGGGGGGGGGGGGGTGATTATTGCATGTACTTGTCGGAGTGCTGCGTGAGGATGCGCGCGGAGGACTTGGCGTCGAGGAAGAGCGCGTGCACGGCCACTATGTGCGCGGGCGAGATGCGCGCCGAGCCCTCCGCGCGCGCAGACAGCCACGCCGGCGTCAGCAGCTGCGCCGCGTACCTATTACACCACACAATCAATAATAGTACTAGACTAGGTCACTGGGCGGTCACTCCATACAGAAAACGCATTTTGACAACCTACTTCTTTTTGAATTACAACTGAATATCAATACAACTACAAGTCAATGGCGCTAGGCGCTATGTAAAACGCCCCCGAACACCACCGGGGCGCGGTGCCTGCGGGGTGCGGGTGTGGGGCGCTATATAGGGCGGGGATCTCATTTTGGCGCGAGGGGGTGAGTGTCCTTTTTGTACGGGTTAGTACTATTATTTTCTTCTGTGACTAGGTACAGAAGGCGCACTCTCTGATAGCAAACGTGCGAATTTAATTCTAGCTAACACCCCACTAACTTTGAACGCGTCGAACGTGACCCTGGCTATAATAGCCTACTGTTTGTCGTTGCGCTCATATTATAACAAAATGCACCTTAAGACCGCGCCGCGAGAGTCCATATTACCACAGAATAAATAATAGCGTCGTCACAAGCGCGCTCGTTTTTCCTACTAACTGGCCTCATATATGAGGCCGCCCGGCATAGGTATATTCTGGATCTCTGGAAGTGCGCCGGGCCTGCTATTACACCCTATATAATACTACCACAATCACACTAATATTATAAAGGCGAAAATTTGTCAGCGTGTGTGAGTGTGTATGTTTGTTACTTCTTCACGTCTAAACATCTGAAGCGATTTTAATAAAACTGGGTATGGGGCTAGCTGACACCCTGGATTAACACATAGGCTATTTTTTACCGCGGGAAAATACCTCATTACCACGGGAAAACCTGTTAACGCGGACGGAGCCGCGGCGCGGGGCGGAAAGCAAGTACTATATAATACTACTACCCCCTATACACAACAATCACAATAATTGCCAATTTTAATATGAATAAATAATAACCTCTCTTCTTTTGCCTCTCGTGTGGTTCTCGATGAAACCTACCTCACAATCCTCTTTCTTTTATAAACTACGACAGACCACAACTGATTTCTGACATTGAATAAATGTGAAATAGGTAGAACATGATAATGTACAGATTGTTTTCCTAGTCTTAAATTTATTTAAAATGATGAAATGCTGCTACCTCAAAGTGCATTGAAAAAAAAGCTTACCGTAAAGTACTATTAGAGCCGATTTCAGCGAGAGCGCTCAGCGCGTCGTCGTCGATAGAGAGGCCTTCCGTCCCGGCACGAAGTTTTAAGATCTAGTAACATAAACAACATTAATTATTAACAACTAACTAATAAATTGGGATAACAATATCCATAGCAAAGTCCATGACCTTAAATATCGTGTAGGGTTTTGACCCTACCCTGCCTGTTTTGGCGTAAAACCCGACCAGAGAAATAAAAAACCTCGCCATATTGCGGAATTTCAATGGAACTAATTTTATAAGGGAAATTGTTGCCATAGTCGTAAAAACATACGCGTGGCGCCTCCAGTGCAGGTTTTATATTTCTTTGGTCAGGCTTTACAAAGGCAGCAAAATCGAATAAATCTACATTAATTAAAGCCTGAATAGAAAAATAAACAACCTGCTCTGGGGGCGCCACATATATATTTTTATGTTTATGGCAACAATTTCCATTACAAAGTTAGTTGTATTGAAATTCCGCAATATGGCAAGATTTTTTATTTTTTTGGTCAGGCTTTAGAAAGAAGTAGGATAGCGCGAATTAGGCCGAGGTTACGTGAGAATAAAGTAGATTCGAAGATTTACCTGTAAAAGCTCAGCTTTGTTGTACGGTAGAGTACGGATGATGAGCAATCTATCCAACAGATCCAAGGGAATGCCGTGCGGAGATATGATGTCTTCCGTGCCTCTGAAAAACATATTATTCAAAGTTCTTAACATGCTATGAAAAGTAGAAATTCTATTTTATACATTTATCTATTGTCAAAAAACAATGGCCATGCAAGAAATAGGTTTTCGTGCTTACTTATAAACATTCCAAACATTAAAGTTGTAAATTATTACATGATTATTACCTAATCGTACAGCGACCTCTGTTGGTAGCGAAAATAACAATAGGAGCTATAGCAGATTCCAGGGCGCGATGCAAGTACGTGAATGTTTCAATGTCTAGCATGTGAACCTAAAACATAAAATGTATTGATTAATAATCAACCCTTGCCAGAATAATAGGTATTGATTGCATGTAATATTTATAAATACCTCGTCAATAAATAGAACTCCGGGCACAAGCTCTGCTATTCCTTGGTCAATGTATTTGTTTACTATTTTGTTAATCTCTTTCCTCAGCTTGTCTGTGAATAATAAATTGAATATAATGAAAAAATAATCGGTCAAAAATAATCAAATTAACCTAAAGAATCGCTGAACTTAAGTGGCAATAGTGAGCGCGTTACCATTGCGCGTAGATATCTGTTAGGACAAAAAGATTCTTGAATAAAGACCGCGCGTCTGAAAGCGTAGCGATAACAGGTCCCACTAGCTAGGTGGACTTGCGATCTAGTGAGAGTCAAGCCGTTGGATGGCCAGCACAGAACCGCAAGGCCGGCATTTGTCCAGCAGTGCACGTCTTTCGGCTAAAATATTACTCTTTCACTAAAGATCTGTATTGTTTTTCGGTAATTATCAATTTAGAGATTAAATGACCGTGGAGTGGGAACCTAGTGACCTGTAACTCAAGACTTCGACTTATCTCAGGCACCAGTCTCTCACAATCAAGGCTTTTGATGTAATTACTTATGGCTGGTTGTGTATAGTACATATATGAACAGCTTTTTGTGAAGAGAAATAAACTATTTTATTATAATTATTATTATAAAATAATGATCACGACGAATGTCTAGTCTCTACATTCTTAGATTTTCGCGGTTGTTAACTGCACTAACCCACATTTTTACGGGTTTTCTCCATGAATCGAAATATCGGTAAGCTCAATTTAAAACGAAATCGTGGAGAAAACCCGTGAAAATATGTGTTAGTCTAATTTCTAGTTGAGGATAAGTATACTGACCAGTGCCAGATTGACCAGACTGACATGATTCGGAGCCGTAAACGAAAATGGTCCAAAGAAATAACCATATGGTATCCATGTGATGGAAAAGGAAGACAGAGGAAAAGATGGGAAGATGAGATTAAAGCCATGGCTGGACCATTATGGAGAAGGAAGGCTGAGGAAAGAGGATTGTGGGAGGTTTTAGGGGAGGCCTTTGCCAAGGGGCAGACTGATGCGGCGACATCCCGGATGTCAGTGAAATAATATTGTATTTAAACTGTAGAATCAGTAATAGAGGCTTATTTTATTTATTTATTATTATTGACCAGTGATCTCGGTCTTCTTGGGCTTCATGAGCTGCCCCATCATGGACATGATGTCGTGTCCGCCCTGCGGCTTGGCGTTGGCGCAGTCCAGGTCGTGCAGGGTCACGTCCTGGACCACCTCCTTCTTCTTGTGCACGTCCCCTTTAGGCAGAGGCACGTACTCTTCAGCCTGCAATACAAACATTTCGTGATGCCATATTTTATTCAAGAGTCAAGAATATCTAACTGAAATACTTCAGACTTCATTGGCTAACAGATTTGTTAACCTTTTAACCGCCATGGTCTGAAATATAAGACTTACCAAATCGAGCTCATAACGCCACCGTCTGATAAATAAGACTTATGTTTTGACTGATTGATACTGATTTTGTTTCTATGACTGGCGGTGGGAGCAAATTTTTAGAAAATATGCTTGGTGGTTAAAAGTTTCAAGGATATTAAATTTTAAATATTGAATATTTGGCTTTAAATTTAGTTTATTTTAACATATTTATGTAAAATGAAATATTATTGCAGAAATAGTAGTTCATTCTAGGATGAGATTAAGACAATTAGGTAATCATAAGTTTTTTAATTGTATGCTTTTGATTGGGTTCAGCACCACACAAAATGTCCGAGGGTCTAGCAGCTAGACCCTCTCTAGCTGAAAATCAGCATTGCAGTTACCTCAGCTTGGGGGCTGCAGCGTTAGCTAAGCTAGCAACCCTATTTGGTATTGGATGTAATGGCAATAATGGCTGTTAATTTTTCTTTTAAGATGCCAAATAAAGAGATTTTCTTTCTTTCTTTTTTTCATTTTGCTATTTTAACAGCTATTTAATCACCACATTATCAAGTTTTTGGTAAAGATTTGTATTATGGTATCATAATCATACAATGCCATGTGAAAGAGACACTTTCATAAAAGATTAAAGTCATACCTCTAAATCAAACTCAGTTGCAAATGTGTCACTCCTGCCTTGTCTTTTGACAGCACCAGAATTAGCCTCAATGTAAATGACATCACCAACTTCCACCTTTTCTTTCTGTAGAGATTCATAGATGGTAGGATCTAGTTTTAGCTGCTTTGTTCCTTTGGCTGTCTTCAGGCCAATAATCACATGGGATACTGTCTTTCCATATCCTGCAAATTGTTATAAATATTCAGTGAATGAATGGCCAGCATTATAAAATATATTTAATTTCATATGCATTCTAATAGAATAGAACAGAATATACTTTATTGCACACCAGTAATAAATTACAAGAAATACAGTTACAACAATAAACATGTACGGTCTCCTGCGAAGAAAACGGACGTAAGCAATGTGTAGACAACTACACACTGCTTATGACAGGGGGGTCCATTTTCTTTGCAGGTGACTGTACAAATGGGCGGCCTTATTGCTAAAGTAGCAACTTCTACCAGGCACCTATTAGATAATTTTTAGAATGGGAATTTTAAGTTTTTAAGTTCAACAACAGTATACATACCTCCAGCAGGATTCTCCATCTCAACAGGTGTAAGCTCTGTGACCTCCCCTTCATAGACTTCTTTGGTTTCGCGAATACGTAAACCAATAGCACGACGGAAGTTTTCCATGAGTACCTCAGTTTTTTTTATTTCAGTACTATATACTTCACTGCCTACCATTGGGCAGAAAGGTACCTAAAGTTATAAAAACAAATAAGACTAAGCTATTTTAAGAAAATCATGCAATAACTGCAACACTGTAAAGTAATTAAGTGTTTATATGTAGCTTGGAAATACATAATGAGCATTGTTACATAAATTAAATGCAACAAATAATTAAATTATTAAAAATGCTTACTATTAGGGCTACCTGTTTTAAATCTTAATAAGAACGTAAATGCTTAATTTTATGGAACTAGTTATTTAATCATGCCAGCTTATTTATACTTACTTTGTTACCAAGTTCCTGAGCAATGGCCAAAGCAATTGCCGTTTTCCCAGTACCAGGGGGCCCGGCCAGTAATAGAGCCCGCCCAGCCATTTTTTTGCTGCGTATCATATCCACCACTATCCCAGCAGCCTGTAGACAGATAACTATTAGCAACAATCATATTTGTTCTAAAATGAACTTTCTCTATCACTCGGTCAGGCTCGAAAGAAGTATCTTTTTCAATAATAAATGTGTCCCTGTTTCCTGTAGTTGCTCGAGGACATAAAGCAAGCCTTCTTTTTTGCATACGATTATTTTGACTTTAACATAGCAGAACCATGGTAACCAACAAACTAACCTCAAATTGATCAATATCTAGGCAGTAACGAATTACCGATTTACCGAATTAATTACTATGTTATGAGTTAATAGAGTCCTAGCTGAAATATTTAACACCGAAATACGGAACTTAGAACATCTAACAATACCTCTCTGGCTGATTCCTGACCCACGAGACCGGCCGCCATCTGAATAGGTACCCCATTTTCATCCAAGCCCAAACCTTTTATGTGACTGTGGGCAGAGATTCGCTGGGTTTTAGCAGTACTTTTCACTTCTTCTATTTTCATTTTCTAGAATTGTACGAGTCAAACAAGAAATAAAATGTATGAAAACAATTTGAACTCGCACGCACGCACACCACAGCACAAACAAACAAATCACTGCAATTCATTCATTCACTCACTCGCACACCCACACACTCACACTCACACTCACACAGCCACACATACACGCTACACAATCTTTTTCTATGTGTTTTCTATGTACACACACACACCTCTTTATGCGGTTTTTTTTTTTTGTACGAAAGGCAATAATGTACAGCCAGATAATTCGGGTACCAAGACTACCAAGCTTTCGTTAGTTTCGTTTCACGTTTCTTTAGTACGCAGCAGCCTCCTCCGCCAACGCCACTTCGCCAAGCATTGTAAACTATTTTTTATACTTGCTTTGTTGTTTCTACGTTTAACTACTTTTACTTTACTACTTGGCTGGCCTCACTTGACTTGAACTTGACTGACTGGTTCAAAAAAGCTAAAAGCTAGTGCTACAAAAAAGAGAAAAAAAGTTGGCAATACATGTCAAATTTCGTACTATAATCCTATTAATTTTAAGAGCTATCAATGCTATGCGATTCTCTCTTTCTAACTTCAAATTTGACAATATAGCTATTTCTACAAATCAATCACGTAGTACACTTTTAAAATTTATTGCATAAATCTCAAATAAATTCCACAATCACCTGTCTTGAGAAAATAATCAATCTAATAGTTATTCTGATTGCTTTTCCACTGAATTAATTATTTTTATGTCATAGTAACTGATCTGTCTGGTTACCAAAATACTAAGTACTATAATAATATTATGTATTGATTAATTTATGTGCGAACCTTGCGGGTGTTCCAATGGAGTATACGCCACAGAACTTGGAGTATGCAGTGTCTGTATTCTACAATGGGGAGCAAACTGAGAGGGTCAGGGCTCACCAGTGGCTCACTGCAGCTCAACGTGTGCCAGAAGCTTGGAAATTCGTCTGGGAACTTCTGCAACCAGACAAGGTAAGTTACCATTATTATTGTATGAGCTAGCTAATAAAAGATGCAATTTGATTACTCTCGATAAGTAAAAGAAGTTTGTAAATAAACACTGACTATTTATGATTGTCTAGGTAAATGTTCTTGTTTTTATAGAATACATAAGATAACTATTTGCAATTTTTTGTAAAAATTATTGATTAGTTTCCTTTGAATTTTACAAATCTTTTATGTGATTCAAACACTCATTCCTTACTTTTTGATAAAAATTTTGGTCTTTCTTATTGTTGCTTGAATTATTTGTCCCTCCATAATTTGCTAATTATGAATAATTTACTTTTAGATATTGGCTGTTTTTATTATTTGGTTTGATTTTGATCATTTGACCGTTTTTGCTGTGTACTATTATGAAGTACACATTCCAGGGAACAGAGATTCAGTTCTATGCGGCCACCACTCTTCATACCAAGATCCTGAGGTGCTGGAACGAGTTGCCTCCAGAAAGTTATGACGAGCTTAAAGAAAAACTTTTGCAAGCAGTTCACACTTATGCCAAAGGCCCCAAAATAGTTACAAATAGATTATGTATCAGTGTAAGTTTTTATTTATTTTATTTTAGTACACTTATTCTTTAGAGAAAATTCTTAAGTTCTTTCTAATTAGTATGTTATACATTGTTTTTTTTATTAGTAAAATAGTTAAATAAGTGATGGATGACCAGTCTTAATTAGTTTTGTTTTTAAATTAAATATATCATCTGCTTCTGAAATTATTTATTTAATCAGCAGCTTTTGAGTTATTATTCATTTATATTTCTTGCTGATTATTAATTTTATATTTTAAAGAACATTTTCAATTTGCTTATTCTTTTATTTTTGTGTATTGATTTTCCCCTCCGTTCTAGTTGGCAGCTTTCATCCTGCAGCAAGGAACTCAAGACCTGGCCACAATACTGAGGCCCTTGTCTAACCCTGATCACTCATCATTGCTGCTAGAGGTTTTGACAGTCATACCTGAAGAGGTATGTAATTCAATAGAGATTCTAGAAATTATAAATACATTCTTGTACTACTAAAACAAAAGAAAAACCTCCACTACAGTAGCTTTATTTTTTTATTTCCTGTAGTTGTATAGTTTCAGTTCCTGGTGAATCTAACCACTAAATTTATTCAAAGTAGGGAGAATAGTTAACAATCTATTGAATATGCAATCTTTCAGTTTTATTAGTAACTAGCGACCCGCCCCGGCTCCGCACGGGAAAATGGTTATTGTGGGTTATCCTTCAGTATATTATGCATGTATTATACATATAAACCTTCCTCTTGAATCACTTCTATCTATTAAAAAAATCCGTTGCGTAGTTTTAAAGATTTAAGCGTACAAAGGGACATAGGGACATAGGGACGGAGAAAGCGACTTTATTTTATACTATGTAGTGAAGATTACAATAATTTTTTAAATAATAAATAATATAAATGCATAATATTATGCATATACCGCAAGCTTTAAGGGGGTTAAGCAATTTCATTATCCAGTTCAACTATTTCAGATTAAATAATGTTCTAATTATTATTCATATTATCTGACCTTAAACTGTAACAAAATATAATTTCTGTGTTTTTATTTAGTTTAACAGCATGACAATGGGATCATCACTCCGTGCCAAAAACCGTGCAGCATTACAGCAAGCTAGCCCCATGGTACTAGACGACATGCTGAGATGTCTCAACACTGTTTACAAGTAAGTTTAATAAAATTGAATAGTGAAGTAAAAAGTATTCCTGTTTATCTAAAATGTCTGTGATGAAATAACAACAAATTTCAGGTAAAAAAATCTATTTTACTATTTTAACAAATGCTTCAAAGTTCTAAATACGTGTTAGTTTCATTTTCGGTAATCTACCCTGAACGACTTGGGTATGTGAGGTGAGCAATGAGCAATTAAGTGTAAATGAGTGTCAGTATCTATCTATGTGAGGGACGTCTGTGAGTAGCGCAGACGGGTGTTCAGCTCCTGGTATGGGAACTATTTCACCCCTAATCTCAGCCTGATGATACCACTCAACTCATCCGTTTGTAGTGAGCTTCCCATCCTACCCGCGCGCATCGCCTTCAAGAATGTAAAGAAGTGTCCAGTATATATGTTGTTTTAGCACAAAATAAAAAGTTTCCAGAAAGTCCATTCCCGCCGTCCTTGAAATTAATTACCTAAACTTGGTAGACTCCTTGAAAAACGTGTATCGTCATTTATGTGTTGTGCTTAAACGGCCATTTTTTTACCACATCTAATATCAATACGTTGTTAATAATAGCGAGAGCGACTACTGAACGTGGTCCGAGCAAGCCTGTAAACGCAATGATCAATGTGTGCGTAAGAATATGGCGCTTAGTTCCGAGTGGGCCATCTGTGTAGGCGCGTCGCGCGCCGCCGCTATACGTAATTTGTGGTTTTAGTGACTACAGCAAGGAGGCTCCGTCGGAGGCGGTGATCGGCACGTGGGTGACGGCGGCCACGTGCGCGACCAGCTGGCTGTCGCTGGGCGGCGAGGACGGCGACGGCGGCGCGCTCCCGGACCGCCTGCCGCTCTGCCGCGCGCTGCTCAGGGTTGTCTCCGTACTCTTCACGTAAGCTGTTGTGTCTTTGTTGTTGTACTTTTTGTAATGTTGTTGTTTTGGTTATTGATGACTAGTTTCTCTTTTGAGAATGTAGAATTTACAGTACTTCTACCCTGACCTGACCTTTAGTCAGAACATCCCTGATTGTGGAACTTAATTTCAAACACTTCTTGAAAATTGTTATCTCAGCTAAGTCTCAATACTTTCATTCTTTTGGATAAGTTATAGGTTTTGGAAAGGAGTGCTAATGAAAGTGGAACGATGACTGTTTTAACATGTACAGGACTACATCTCGCTTTACTACAAGCATGTCCGTCTGAGAGCTATATAAAGTTTCCTATATTGAAAACAGGCTTCCTACCACTCTCAGCACAAACAACAGATCTATTAGAGTAAAAATGTTTGTATCGTATTACTTATATACTGTCAGATGGAACGAGGCAGTAAGCGACACAGCGCTAGACGCGTGCGAAGCTTGCATGACAGGAGTGCGGTCGGCGGGCGGGCAGTCGGCCGCTGCGCGATACCCTGAAGCGGCGCTACAGTTGATTGACGAGCTGGCAGCACTCGCCGCGCCCATCATGCAGAGAGACGACAAACCCAACTCTATCAACGAGGTAAAGAACACACTATTGCATTAGCTTATAACTGCCCAGCAGCGGGCAGCGCTGCAGTTCGTTGTTGAGTAGGCGCACTCTCATTCAAAAAGAATAGATACCTAACTCCATTAACGATATAAATAGCGCATTGTTTTTTTTGTACACCTATTTAACAATGAAAATGTTGACTATGAAATTAAGCAAGAGGGCTTAAGTGAGTGACTTATTTGGACAGAAAAGTTTTCTGCGCAGTGCGCGCGCGCGCGGGTGCGCAGAAGAATGTTCACGGGAAGTCGCTAAGATTGAGCAGCGCAGAATCAACCTGGGGGATTCTTGATCAAGCGTTGTCTGTCTTTTAATAGAAAAGATGTTGATAAAAACATCCGTACTACAGAGTTATTTTAATTTATCCTTTCGACTGGTATAGAAGTATATTCAAATAGACGTATATTGTACAATGTTTGTTTCAGGCCCAACGTTTCTGCGGAGTTTGACGTTATAATGTAGACGAGACGTATATTATTTGCAGGAGCTGCTAGCAGCGCTAATAACGTGTGTGGTGTGCATAGTGGAGTGCCACTCGCGGACGATAGTGCGGGGCGTGGAGCGCGAGCCGCCGCACGCGGGCGCTGGCCAGCTGCTGGAGCTGCTGCTGGCGGCGCAGGCGGCGCCCGGACACTACCCGCTGCACGAGACGCGCTCCAACCTCGTGTTCGGCGCCTGGTACATGCTGCAGGTAAACACCTAGCTGCTGGAGCTGCTGGTGGCGGCGCAGGCGGCGCCCGGACACTACCCGCTGCACGAGACGCGCTCCAACCTCGTGTTCGGCGCCTGGTACATGCTGCAGGTAAACACCTAGCTGCTGGAGCTGCTGGTGGCGGCGCAGGCGGCGCCCGGACACTACCCGCTGCACGAGACGCGCTCCAACCTCGTGTTCGGCGCCTGGTACATGCTGCAGGTAAACACCTAGCTGCTGGAGCTGCTGCTGGCGGCGCAGGCGGCGCCCGGACACTACCCGCTGCACGAGACGCGCTCCAACCTCGTGTTCGGCGCCTGGTACATGCTGCAGGTAAACACCTAGCTGCTGGAGCTGCTGGTGGCGGCGCAGGCGGCGCCCGGACACTACCCGCTGCACGAGACGCGCTCCAACCTCGTGTTCGGCGCCTGGTACATGCTGCAGGTAAACACCTAGCTGCTGGAGCTGCTGCTGGCGGCGCAGGCGGCGCCCGGACACTACCCGCTGCACGAGACGCGCTCCAACCTCGTGTTCGGCGCCTGGTACATGCTGCAGGTAAACACCTAGCTGCTGGAGCTGCTGCTGGCGGCGCAGGCGGCGCCCGGACACTACCCGCTGCACGAGACGCGCTGACTGATCTGGTGATTGTGAATTTCAAAGAGAGTACAGATGAGAGGTTGAAGTTTCTTGTCAATAGTTTTCGTTGTATGGGTAACGCTGTGACAAGTGTCCATGATTGTTCCAGGACGAGGTGTTGAACGTTCTGGAAGGCGACCCGCGCAGTAAGATCCACAACACGTGGCGCGGCGTGTTCTCGCGGCTGCTGCTGGCGCTGGTGCGCAAGAGCGAGGCGCACGACGCGGCGCTCTGCCAGGACGACCAGGAGCTGCTGCGCTGCTACCGGCAGGACATCGCCGACACTGTGGTCAGTGCACACCACACAAGTTCACACAACACACGAAAAACCAAACCCGTTTTAATTTCATACTGTCTGAGACCCCACTAACTGGCTTCGTTTTAAGGCGTAAGCCGCCGATCTCTAATTTATATGCGACTCCACACAGATACACTCGCAAACTGGTCGCTTGCTTTGTAATAGACAGTGCCTTAAGCCTCGGCCACACGCAGCCAATAGTTGAGCGAGAACTTGCTAGGCTATAGGCTGCAAATAGATTCATTCGCTGCGAGTTGATATCGCTGTGATTTGAATTGAGCATGAATTAGCTCTATTCAAGCGGCACTCCACTTAACAAACGGACACCGTCTCTTTTTTCTATCGGACATTTTAATGACACATCGAATGTTACTCGATATACCGACAAAGATAAAAATAATGAGACTGTTTTTGTGGCTCCACTGATGTTGAAAATTCGTCATTGTTAAGATTTAATTTTATTATGCAGTTGGGAATCAGGTTACTACAGCGCCACCAAAAAAAACTTTTGGAAATAAAAACATGTCTAACATCGTGTAACAGATGTACTGCTACGGCATCCTGGGCGACTGGT
>OX419588.1:9527203-9549235 GCA_948473455.1 Teleiodes luculella | reverse complement strand
AAAAATGGCATAAATTTACAGGTGGCGCAACGCCGCGGAACCAGATCGAGCCTTTAGCAGAGCTGCTGCTAGCGTTGAACCGCGCGGCGTGGCGGGGCGAGGCGGAGGCGGAGGGAGCGGGGCCCGCGGGGGGCGCGGGAGCGCGGGGCTGGCGCTGTGGCTGCGGCAGGCGCTCGCCCCCGCCCGGCTTCCCCACCGCGCACGCCACTGACCCACACAAACACAAGTTCATCGCCGCCGTTATCAAGTACGTACACACACAGACACACACACTTTCTACCAAAGAACATCACTTTTTAGGGTTCCGTACCTCAAAAACAAAAAACGGTACCCTTATAGAAACTCGGGTGCGGCCGTCTTTCAGCGCCTATTTCCTCCGAGGCCTATTTCCTACTGGACTGATTGAGTTGAAATTTGGTACACGTATGTGAATCCGGGACTCAAAGACGGAAGTGACATTAAATAACGCATTTGAAACATGCCCCTCTAACATGCCCGGTCCACGCGTGACAGACATAATTTTGTCGTGCGTATTCTCTTATCTTATTGGAGGATATTCAATATGGCGGGTTTTTTGAGTTAAATGTGCGACAAACTTTGGTCATAGCACTGCATGTTACGGGGGATGGAGGCCACTTTCGGGTGATAAATTAGGCTTTGAAAAAAGAGTTTTGTAAATTATACCGTGTGACATTTTAAAGGAAAGGGTTTGTTGTACCGATCTCAACAATATATTTTTTTTACAATTTCACGACTAGAATTGGGAATTGTACATTTGTGGGAATTGGACGTTAAGATAATTGGTCAATTTCGAAATTGAACAAGGGTTGTATATCGCAAGCCTTGTTAGTTCGTCCGAGACTTAAACAGTTTATTGTTTGTTTCAGAGAGAAAAGCAGCAAGCGACGTTTACTAGAAACAGTGCAAGAGTTCTCGTTAGTGTGTCGCGGAATGATAGGCACCGAGTACGCGCGGCAAACGCTCGCCTCCAAACAACTAGTCGCTTAGAATTAAATGACAATACCCCACCAATGCCCTCTATAGATGGACTATACATTCTACATCTATCATGACATGACATACCTGTTAAAAAAAATATTGATCTGCAATAGTTGCAGATTTTGAGCCTAAATGTGATGAAATTGTAATTTTAAGCCGTTGAATAGAACACAAATTAGTTTTCTGTTACATAAAATAACGAATGTTGTTTATATTATTTTGATAGATGAATGCGATAAGAATGAGACAGACATTTGACACGTTTCTCTAGCTTGATAAGAAACTAAATGGTGCCCCTTTCCTAATTATAAATACCTAGTTAGGTAGTAAAATCGTCAATGTGATCTGTAATCATTTCTCAGTGTAAATACGCATCTCCTCCCAGTGTATATAGCATTTTAATTTATTTAATATATTGTGTAGATTTGAGAAATAAAAGATCGAATTAAATACATGTTTTTATTTTTCCTATCATTGTTGACATTATATAAGTATTTATAAATAACAAAATAAACATTTGAAATATATAATCGTCGATAATATAATACTAGTTACCTGTGTCGTGGATAAACGAGTCGCCTAAGCGCCGCTTTTTATAATTCAACTAGCGACCCGCCCCGGCTCCGCACGGGAAAATGGTTATTGTGGGTTATCCTTCAGTATATTATGCATGTATTATACATATAAACCTTCCTCTTGAATCACTCTATCTATTAAAAAAAACCGCATCAAAATCCGTTGCGTAGTTTTAAAGATTTAAGCGTACAAAGGGACATAGGGACATAGGGACGGAGAAAGCGACTTTATTTTATACTATGTAGTGATTATTTTACAACTTAATTTTGCTTATACTACTATCAGGGATAAAATAGGTCAACCATTAAAAAAGAAACAGAAAAAAAAAAACAATTAGTTAAAATTCTACAAAACATGAATTTAAAGCATTTTACCAACTCTGCGTTGTTTGATTGGTATCTACTGCCGTTTGGGCTTCGTAGTCACAGACGGTATAACAATTTAAAAGTAACTTATATTTCTATACAGGTGTTGCAGAAATTGCACATACCAAATGCCATATAAAAAAATATGGATTCAGAGAATTCTGAGCAGACGTAAGAATTTATCTAGACATTCTAACATACTAATGCTAAGAAACGTTTAATTCGTGATTATAGGTCATCATCTCAGCCAAGACCACTGCTGGACAAAGGCGTCCCCCAAGGATCTCTACAATGATCGGTCCTGTGCTGCCTACATCCAGCGGCTTCCCGCGACCCTCACCAGATCGTCGGTCCACCTCGTTCCATTCAGGAACCTTTCTGCCCCAACGGCCGTTGGTTCTACGCGCAATGTGCCCAGCCCATTGCCACTTAAGTTTAGCGATTCTTCGGGGCTATGTCGGTGACTTTGGTTCGCCTGCGGATCTCATCATTCCTGATTCGTTCACGCGCAAGGAAACTCCAAGCATAGCCCTCTCTCCATCGCTCTTTGGGTTACTTTGAGCCTTCTTATGAGGCCCATCGTAAGCGACCACGTCTCAGATCCGTAAGTCATCACTGGCAACACAAATTGGTCAAAGACTTTACACTTAAGACAATGCGGTATTTGGGACGAAAGGGCGGTATTTCCCGAACGCTGCCCATCCAAGTTGGATTCGACGATTGACCTCCTTTTTAAAGTTATATCTACCTAGCTGGACGGTTTATCCCAGTTTATAGGTACATATTATTATATTAAAAAGCTCGGATCAGTAAAATATTTTTTTTTAAAGACATTTAATTAGATTGTTTGTCCCAGATTAGTACATATTATTATAATAAAAAGCTCAGGTCAGTATAATAAAAATTATTTTTATTAAAAGACAGTTTAATCTATCATTATACACAAATTGATTCATGATTTAGTTATTTAAATAAATCAATTATTATTATCTATTTAGTTTTTAGTTTTAATATAATAATTTGTAAAACATGTTGAGATCACATTAGTTTGTAAAAATATATAAATAACATTAAATCTTATTCATAAAACATTAATATTAATCACAAAAGTCTTCGAACCCTGTGTCCATAAATAAATGAAACACTTGATGGAGCAATTTTGTATTTGTGAAGAACTTCAGTGCTATGGTGGCTAACTAGTAACACCACTCTACTCGTAAGGCGGACCTCGACGCTCCAAATCCCAGCCACGTTTTCAAACTATTCTAAACTACGCGACCACATGGAAATGTATACGAAGTATTATTATCAACATGTATCAAACGATTTGATTCACTTTTTATTATTCTTATTTACATTGTAGGTTGGGTACCCTCGAAGAATTCTTTAATTCTAAAGGGAGTTGTCACGAATAGCGCTCAGATCGTGGAATAGATTAGACTGAGTTAAAGTGAAGCTGGTATTTGAAATAACTTCAATGACATTCATAATGTTAGCAATGGATACATCCTTATACAATCTAAGAATAATTCTTATACATAAATAATTCGACATTAGTTATAAACTATGATTACTTTGAACTAAATCCACCATTTACAATTATATCTATACACAGACGACGTTTGCCGTTTCATCACGAAGTGAGTTTAATAGTAAATGCATTAAAATGAGCATCTTTTTATGAAATATCCATACAATTTACTGTACAAGTACGGTCAAGTGCAACGTAATAAAGTTGTGTAACGTTGTGAGTTATGTAATTGTCTCCGTCCAGTACTCGGCTTACCTTGCACTTGATTGTATGTCAAATAACATCACTGTTCCCTATCATCATATTGTACTGTTTTCAGTTGTTGTAGAAATAATTATAATACATGTAAAATTTGTTACAGACTTGTTTCAAACAATTCATACACTTATTTATTATTATTATTTATTCCATACACAACCTATAATTGAAGATAATACAAAAAACAGACATTAAAAGGTAATAATAATAACTAGTTTAAATTAGACTTTACGGTCCATTAAATTATTTTAATTATTGTAATAAAATTCAACTTAATACAATCTTTCCTGAATGTGACAATGTCTGTATGATCATCAGCTTCACTTATAGAACGTGTTAATTAAATAACGCTTAACCTCTCGGGTGATAGATAATGATAACTGAGGTTATGAAACTGAACAACTTTCGTTCTGCAAGTTTTCTGAAATCGCAATTATTATTATTACTTTACTTTTCATACAAATTTACTTGGCCAGCTGAACGATTTGTATGATTATTTAATGAACACGTTGTATGTATGGACGGTGGACTATCCCCCGGTTAATAATGTGTGAGGTGCTGGTAGGTGTGAGCCAGGCGGCGCCGGCGCGCGCTCGTGACGGGGAACCAAACACTCCTCGAGGACAATGACCTGACAACAACATCACGATTTATACCTACACTTGTTCAAAATTATCATAAAATACAATTTTAATATTATTGCAGAAGCCCACACCGCAGATTTTTTAAATGAAACTGACAGCAGCAGCAAAGTTTTAAATTAAAAAACAACTCGGTCCCTCGACGACCATAACATAGACAACGATCGACAACAAAGTGCGTAAACACCTATTTAAACTATAGTAAAGCCCGACCAGAGAAATAAAAAACCTCGCCATATTAGGGCCGTTGACTTATATTCAGAAGTTCGCGGGTTCGAACCTCGGCACGTATTTTCGATTTTAGAATTTATATGTTTGTCTATTCTACTGCGGTACTTGTGTTAGCTGATCTTCAGTTGGGCGGGGTGTCCGCGGCGGTACTTGTGTTACTGACCTTCAGTTGGGCGGGGTGTCCGCGGCGGTACTTGTGTTACTGACCTTCAGTTGGGCGGGGTGTCCGCGGCGGTACTTGTGTTACTGACCTTCAGTTGGGCGGGGTGTCCGCGGCGGGCGGCGGGTCGTTGGCAGTCAGCTCCACTCGGAAGTGCAGGTACTTGTCGGGCTCCGCGTGGCGGTTCTTGACGCGCAGGAAGTTGAGCGCCTGGTCCAGCGTGAGGTGGAAGCAGTCCTGGCGCGTCATGTTCAGCGAGGGACACTCCAGGTCGCAGTGCGTCGAGCGCGTGTACACCAGCTTGCGGGAGTTGTGCTGCCCCGTCACTGTCACCTGTTCACACAATACTTCTTACTATTTATTCGGATATTGTTGGCAAGACACGATTTCGTTATTAGACAATTCATTTATCATGATTGTCCGGATTCCGTGATTTCGAAGGCACGTAAATCCCAACTACTATCTACAGATGAAAACGTCATTTTGCCATCGAAGATTTTTGAACCAAGGTTTTTGACACGATCTTTTTTTTTGCACCTGTAGGCCCCTTAAGTTGAAAAGAAGAATAAACATCTATCTAAGTACGAGCAATTTACATCGACAACAGCAAAAGCAAAGCAAAAAGCAAGCGAGTTGTGTAGTGTAACCTCGTAAGTGTAGTCGTCCGCGTTGCACTTGGGCCCGATGTATGCGACGTAGACGACCACGCCCCAGGTCTGGATGTCCACGTCCACGCGCAGGTGGAACAGCTGCCCCAGCGCCAGCAGCAGCCAGTTGTCGTGCTGCTCCGAGTTCACGCGCATGCTGAACCGGTGCGCGCAGCCCAGCTTCACCAGCGACAGGTGCTTGCTCTACAACACACAAACACTGTGGTGTAATAATACGTCCTTACAGAGGTATCATGCTTCAAAAAGATAAGAAAGAGCCCCTTAGGGCTAGGTCCTGGCGAGGTGTGGCTAAGTTACTTGAAATTGTAACAACCTTATACTTTACGATTGAAAATGGCACGTTAAGATGAAAATTATAAAAAATATTATTTTATACATTGTTACACTAATCGTTGTTAATCGTGTCTGTCCGTCTGGCTGAATCTACCATACCGATGGAGTGGTTTGTTACACGTATGTTGACATGCTGGCCTCGTGCTGGTGGTGTGCTCACCTGCGCGTGCTGCGTGAGGTCCCGGTGCGCGAGCAGCGAGGCGCACTGCGGCGCGGGGCAGCTGTAGCGGCGCGCCAGGCAGCTGGCCTCGTGCTGGTGGTGTGCTCACCTGCGCGTGCTGCGTGAGGTCCCGGTGCGCGAGCAGCGAGGCGCACTGCGGCGCGGGGCAGCTGTAGCGGCGCGCCAGGCAGCTGGCCTCGTGCGCCGCGCGCCTGCGCAGTTGCAGGTCGCGCCCGCAGCTGTGCCGGCACGGGTAGCGCAGCATCTCCGCCACCTGCACACATAGCACACTGTTATACAAATGTTCATAACCTGGCTGCGGTCCAACGCACGTGGTATGTGGTATGTGGTATATGGTGGTGTGCATTACCCCCTCCATGGCGCGGTTGCGGACGGAGGAGAAGGCGGTGCGGCAGACGGGGCAGGCGGCGAGGCGCGTGCGGCAGCGCCCGCACACCAGGTGCCCGCGCCGGCACTGCCACATGGGCGGCTCCATCCACTCCAGGCACACCGGGCACTCCAGCAGACGCAGCAGGCTCTACAACATTACACAACCACTATTATCTGACCACCTGTTTACAATACAATAGAACTTTTGACAGCTCAGCACGTAATTTTTTTTTGCTATGTATTAATTGCCTGTTAATGTGTTGACGGCCTCGTAGCCTAGTTGGTAGTGGTGGTCACGGGTTCGAATCCCGCCCAGAGCAAACATTTGTGTGATGAGCACTTGTGTTTGCCTTGTGTCTGGATGTTGTATACCTATTTATATATGTATTTATATCAGCTGTCTGACACCCATTAGGCTCTGCCTAGTTTGGGGTCAGATGGCCGTGTGTGAGATGTTCCACATATTTATTTATTTAATAATTAATTAATAGTACTCGCTTCCGTCTAATTCCATAGATTTATAATACATCTTACGAATAATGAAATCCTACGAAATAAACACAGTTAGGGCAGATTATATCTGTAACACGCTCAAAGCAGCTTTTCAAATTCGAGGCACGTTTTACAATCAACGCGTTTAGAACACCTGCTCCATTTTGAACTACCTATATAACTACAGGGAGAAAGGGACAGCAACGTATAAAGGGGAGATCGATTTTGATGCGGAAGGGGGGCATAGTCATCACATTCATCCTGTAGAGATATTTAAGCTGCCTTTTAGCCCTACGATTTACACTTAACTTCAGCTTGGCTATAAAAATGCGAACATTTTAATTTAAATACTTCAACAAAATTTAATCTTAAAACAAACAAAACAAATTAATTTTGAAACTAGGCTTACCTGATTAAATTCCTTTACAGTTCCCAAGTCGACGCTCTCATCATCAGCTGAAAAGGAACAATATGATAAATGAATAACAAATACATACATATTGTTATAGACATAATAACAAGTTGACACATCACACAATGCAGTCGGTTGTCTTGTCACCATGGTCTACGAAAACAAGGTCTTGCATTCGGACCACGTGACTTGACACAAGCCTACGTCATTCTGTTCATCCTTGTCGAATGCGTGTTAATAGACAAGGATGAACAGCATGATGACGTAGGCTTGTGTGTCACGTGGTCCGAATGCAAGACCTTGTTTTCTTAGACCATGGTTGTCACCACAGAACATTTAAAAGAGGTTAGAATGGCGATAATGCGCCGTCCGTATGAAATCCGGTGTCGCCGATTCCACCCCACCTTTCACCTCCACTACATCTGTACTTCAATAAAGATGAAGTTTACGCACATATTTGCAATTTCAAATCTAGCCAATCATAGCGCCGCTCAATCACGCGTTTTCAAATGGAAACGAATCATACGCATGCACGCATACCGATGTACATTTTTATAGCTATGTGTGAGTTAGACAGCGCGATCGCGTCTTTGCGTTGAGTATGAGCGTTTGCTCATAGTCTTGGCGCGCCGGCCCCGCCCACAGCGCCGCCCTAACCTCTTTTAAATGTTCTGTGGTTGTCACTCACATTCCCTTGGCCGCTTGACGCCGCGCGCCGCCACTGCGACAGCCTGCTCGCCGGCGGCACTTGTGTTCGCGACGGGTTCCTACACAAGTTCATTATATTAGCCTACTAAAAATACATATTTAATTACAAATTGTGACAAAAGTAGTAGAAAACCAACGAAAACAATTTTTGGGGTCTGCTGCGTGAGATTTTCCTTTTGAAATAATCAGACTTATTCTGTCCTCTTTATATAATTGCACTTTTTCTGATTATGTGTGTAATAAAATGTTAATGAATTAAAATAGTTTTAACTTATTAGCTAAGTGCGGGGAGGGTGATATGATGGTATGAGAGTCCCTCCTGTGGGGGCAGTGGTGTGGCAGTGATCGGGAGCATGTACCTGCGCGGCGCCGGCGTCCTGTCCGGCGGGCGGCGCGGCGGGCTCGGGCTCCGCGTCGATCTCCACCACTTCCTCCAGCGACAGCGCGGAGGCGTCACCGCCCGCAGCCCCCTCCCCCGGCTCTACTGCGGCGGAGCCCGATGGCTCACCTGCCACAAACGCCACATTCATGTTATATTTGACTTCACTTCTTTTATTTTACGTTTAACTTTTGGAAATCACTAACAGTTCGCGCGCGAGTTGAATGCAATGTGCGTTTCACTTTATTTTGAGTTTATAGATATACTATAGTTTTTAAATAAAACTAATTATACTTTCTGTTAGAAGAGAACGTGACAGATTCTAAAATAGGCTATGTTTAACCGCGGGAAAATTACCCATTCCCACGGGAAATCCTCTAAATGCGGAACGCTAATATAAATTGATTTCCCGTTTGTTTTCTCAGTTTTCTCAGTTTTATTAGCGCGCGAACTGTAGTCTAGACACAGATAGGTTTAAGCTTCGGTCACACACAGAAAGTTCTCGCTGCGAGTGCCAATTCGAACCCGCTCAGTGTGACAGGGCTATTCGCTTCGATTTGCGTGGTAGGTTAATCTCGAAACCCACTCGATAA
Organism: Teleiodes luculella; assembly: GCA_948473455.1. Taxonomy (NCBI): domain Eukaryota; kingdom Metazoa; phylum Arthropoda; class Insecta; order Lepidoptera; family Gelechiidae; genus Teleiodes; species Teleiodes luculella. Next base: position 9,540,339 of record OX419588.1, on the reverse strand, counting down.
GCAAGCAAGACCGGACTTCTTCCAAATGCGATTTTGATAATTTTATATAACTTTTTCTCCTATTAACACATACCTACCAATGTTATCGGTAAAGACTTACGTAACTCGCTCGTTTTTCAAATCTTTAATACGAGAGAGAAACAGACGTACCAACCAAAGGAAAAATGTATAACAATAACAAAATGAAAGGCACAAATTACCCGACACAGCAGGCGCATCGTTGTCATTGTCCAGAGTCATGTCGATTCTGACATCCTCGGGCGGCTGCGGTGCATTCTCATTCAGGTGGATATCTGGCTCCAAAAACCCTAAAAATAAAACTTACCATTTAATATTACCCCTGAAGCATAATGACTTAAATTCTAAAATTAAACTAAACGCCTATTATGGCTGGTACCTAGCAAAAATAAAGCCAAGGCTGTCTAATTTGCTAAGGTAGTATATTTTTAACCCCCGACGAAAAAGAGGGGTGTTATAAGTTTGACATGTGTGTCTGTCTGTCTGTCTGTCTGTCTGTCTGTGGCATCGTAGCTCCTAAACGGATGCGCCGATTTTGATCTAGTTTTTTTTGTTTGCAAGGTGTAACAATCGAGAGTGTTCTTAGCTATGATCCAAGAAAATATCTTCAGCCATTTGAAGACTATCAGCTCTTTTCTAGTTGTTCAAAGGATCAAGTAACGGTTTTGTGTCGGGGGTTATTAAATTTTTTAATTTAGTGTTATTTACCAGCATTAGCCCGCAACTTGATCCGCGTTGATTTCAATTTCCAAAGAGTGGCGACATGCTGTGAGAAAATCAGCTTCTTTCACGATTGATTCGGTTCCCCGTTGGAATGCGATGTTTTTGCGGCATATAAACTATCCTATATCCTATTCGAGGGCCTAACCCAAATGCGTGCTAACTTTCATCCCAATGCGTCCAATGGTGGAAGCGTGATTAAGTAACAAACATCTGAACTTTTTATGTTGGTAAGATTGAAAAAATATATTGTTTTTTTTTTTGTCTTTCGCCCAAGGATCGCAAGCAATCTAAGCTTTGGAAATGAGATGAACTAAATTAAATATATTAACTTTTAGACGTTTTTTGTAATTTGTCGGTTTGAACTCGTGAACCCGCATGTCCTGTATTTCTTATAGTTCCTAAAGATATAAAGATTGTTGTAGAGGGTTCTCACCGTCGTCGTAGTGGCTGAGGTTCATGGGCTGCATGCTTGTGGACGCGTCGTTCATGTGAGCGTCGTGGCCGTTCAGACCCCTCATCACTGCAACAATGGATTAAGTACCAAACAAACTCTTTTATACAAAGTTTAGTTAGCTCATTTTAAGAGCTCAATTTCGTTATTAATTCTTCATTATCGACTTCAAGAAAAGGAGGTTTTTATTTCTGTACGTATGTATGTAATTCTGTTGAAACTACATAATATTTACATAATAATGTAATAGAGGCTCCAAATAAATATACAAAATTTGGTAGATGTGAAACTATAAGTCGGCTTTTGATCATTATTTACTTTCATAAGTTTTATATTTACAATTTACCAAAGCAAGACCGCCGGTCCGCTGAAGAAATTCAACAAGTATGATTTCTAGTGATGAGTTGAGTACGCGAGAGTGAAAGGGACAGATGCGTACTGGTTACTTATTGGTAAATATTACAAAATATACATTAAAATGCCGCAAAATAAAAAAAATGCGAAATATATCGTGATTACAAAACAAAGTATAATACCCCATATTTTTTTACACTTTTAAATGTTTTAATGTACAGTTCTTGCAGTTTTTTACTGCACATTCTGACATTGTCAAAGTTATGAGATCTGCGCCGTCGACTAGCGATAGCGACTGAGATTAAAACAAGGCCCCGGCATTATAGTCGCCTTGTTTTGATATAGCCGTTTTTCGAGAGGTGTACGAACACCTAGATATACGAATATCTACCTTTATATATGATCGAAGCAGATTACTAAGCTAATCTGTATTATGATAAAAAAAACTACCTCTATGATTTTAACAGTTGATCACAGTTGACTAATATTCAAACATCCCTCTCATTTCATATTGTTAGTATTCATTCAAGTTAGACCTTGTTTTCATGGACCATGAGTAGTTGTTGTTTATAATATAAACAAGTCTCTGTGGGTCCTCAGAGTTCAAGTAGGTCATTTTGAGGTCAAATTATTTCTATTAAAAACGCTGACATAATGTTATGTAGTCTTTAAATTTTATGACCCGAAACTTAGCAAATATTGTTAGGAATTTTTATGTCTCTATCCAAATGGTTTTTGGTTTAGAGTAACAAAAAAAACATACCCCATTGCCTCAATACTAAACCATTTCTGCAGGTACAAAAAAAGTAATTTATTTATTAGGAGTTCATTAATTACGATCAGCAAATGTTATTGAATGTTATGTGTATTATTATGAATATCCTCTCGGAGCAGAAATAATGCATAAAAGTTTAGTTTCTATTCGTGTACCTTCTGACAAATATCTGTAAAAATAGAATACAATAGTTTGTAGTATTAAATTATAATATTATTAACCGTTTTTATTTTATGCATTTGAGATTACTTTATTTTCTAACTTGTGTGGGTTGGTAATCAATCATATTATTGTGTTGTTTTCTTTGTTTTAGACATCGAAACAGGCTGTAGCGAAAATAGAAAAAAATTTCTCGTGAACGTTTAAACAGTAAAACCAGTAAGTTATCTTCATACAAACGTGCCGCTGTCGGTTTAAATGTGTGCGTCCGCGCCGCGCGCCGTGTAGGCACGCGCTGTCACACTAGTATAAGATAAGGGGGAATAAGGGGGCGGCAGTATGGGCTAAATGCAAGCGTGTGCGTGACGACGCGTGCCTACACGGCGCGCTCACATTCAAACCGATGCGGCCAGTTGGAATGGAGATAACTTACTGTGGTTTGAACCCTGACAGAAGCCATTCCTTTTAAATATTGAATTGTATTGTAAAAATGTACACTTTAAAGGGCATAGTTACCATGGTGAGTGTTGTCAAACTCCTCGGCGATCCGGCGCATGGACAGGAACATGTTGGACACCGCGGCCGAGGGGCTGCCCAGCGGCCCGCGCCCGCGCCCGCGCGAACCGCCCACGCCCACTGCGCACCACACACGCACACGACATTCACTAACAATCCTTTATCTATACTAATATTATAAAGTGGAAAGGTTTGATTGTTTGTTTGTTTGTTTGTTTGTTTGTTTGCATCGAATAGGCTCCGAAACTACTGAACCGATTTCAAAAATTCTTTCACTGTTGGGAAGCTACATTTACCCTCAGTAACATAGGCTATATTTTATTTTCAAAAAAATTAGGGATCCTTACTAAAACTTCAATAATGTAACCCACGGTGTAAAAAAATACGTAAAATATTCCTAATAATTGAAAATGCTCCGAAAGTACTGAACTATAGGCAATTTGCACGAACTCAGACTCACACTAGATTAAAACTTCAAGAGTGCTATATTGTAAAGCCTGACCAAAGAAATAAGAAACCTACTCTGGGCGCCGTGTATATTTTTACGACTATGGCAACAATTTCCCTTATAAAATTAGTTCCATTGAAATTCCGCAATATGGCGAGGTTTCTTATTGCTTTGGTCGGGCTTTAAGCACAGAATACCTAATAGTAGTACCTACAGAAGCTGCACTAGGCGGCATAATTTAAATAAATTGCAACCCTAGCTCCGTTATAATAAAGTGCAATTCAGATCGCACGGCGCTAAGCGAATACAAGTACTTGCTGCATCTCTTTCTCTCGCGTATCGCGCCACTCTACTAAAACCTTTAGGGCTGTCGTCTTTGAGAAAATAAAACATCTGATTTATTAACCTATAAGGTACCTACCTCTTACTCGAACAAATGATGATTCAAATAAACCAATGCTACTACTATTGACTAAAAAGCGATTTAGACAGCGGCGGCGCAGGGGCTAATCGAGCGGCAGCATTCAAAACAAAAATATTCGTTTTTTGGTGTGGAAAATGAATACTGAAGATTTTAATAATGAAATAATGACTCATCCACTTATTTTAATGGCAAAACTTCTTCAACATAAATTTAATTAAAAGGTTGTGTGTGTGTGTGTGCTAATTTAGGAATGATCTGTTGTAGAACCTCAAAAATCAAATTATTTTCTTGTAGTGTGGTGTGGACACTTACGAGTATTTTAGTAATAAAATAATAAAATACTCATTAACTTGTAAGATCGCGCGGATATACTCGTAAATGGATTACTTATTGATGAATGTGAATGTGACCGCCCGGCCCGCTAGAATTATTTTGAACTTAAAATATGCTAATTAATTATGTGATAACGAATTTTGTGGCAGAAATATGTGTAAATAAGTTTTGTGCTAATTTAAGAATGATCTGTTGAAGTACCTCAAAAATCAAATTATTCTCGTAGTGTGGACGCTTATTTTAGTAATAAAATATTAAAATACTCATTAACTTAGGTGTTTATCCCTTGTTTTACTAGATTTGCACCCATCTACAGCACATAAGGTACCGGACGGCATCGTAGGTACGCGTACGAACGTATGAAACGACTAAAAATTAAACAACGTGCGCGCGCCTCGCTTGCCACAGCCGCACTGAATTAGAGCCGCAGACGGCTCGAGACCGCTCGGCCGAGCGGTAGGTAGTTATAGCGCGCAAGTACATGGAGTGACGGAGGCCTGCTTTAAGTACAATATTTAGTTTGTAAGCCAATTGTAGTGAGAGCAAATAAACTTTATGTTTATTATTATTATTTATTGATTGTACTTACAACGCTGTAGAGCGTGGTGCCTCTGCTGCGCGGGCTGGCTGCCGCCGGCGCGCGGGCGGTACCCGGCGGGCGCGCGCCCCATCTTGCGGAACGCGAGGATCCTCTGCAGGTCCATGGAGCCCTGCGAGCGCTGCGGCCGCGACAGCAGCACGGCCGACACATCCTCCCGCTCCCTGACCAATGCACAATACACCTCGCTTCAAAACACAATACAACTCACTGAATATACTTTATTGCACACCAGTAATAACAACAAATACAGTCCACAACAATCCATTCTACTAGCTAGTGAGTCATTTCATTTTATTAAATTTCAAAATATTTTTTTTATGGAAAACTAAAGGAAATAGGAAAAATTGATGCCACAATTTCTAAAATGAAAATGAAAATGAAATATGTTTTATTCGAAGTAAGATTTTACAAATCACTTTTCGACGTCTAAAGTTCGTTCTAGTAAGTTTAATGCTATTTTTTATTTGATTTCCCCCAACAGTAGGTCAACTAAGCAGACGGTTCATTTACCACATAGTTCATAACATAATTTGAATTGAATACAGTTAATTCTTAACAAATTTCAATACCTAAACCCCTAAAAGTGGCTCTCTTAATTCAGCAGTGAAGTCCATGACTAGACTGAATAGAAATCTTAGTAGAAGTAATAAAAAAAAATAAAAAAAAATTGTGACTCACCAGCTATACTATGATCTGATCTGCCACACAGGACAGAGAGAAGTAATGTTGGTTAATATATATTTGACATTAACAAACATTAAATATCATAACTGAGTGAAAAATCACAATACTCACAACTGTGAAGACAAATATCTATTATTTGAGTGATAAGCTTTATAAATTCTTCAAATTGCATTTTTTTTTATATTCAAGTGATTGAGGTGTTTACTAAATTGTAAACAATAATATATGTGTAAACCTTATTGATATAGGTGTAAACCTGTTGTTACGTAATTAAATTTTAAATTAATTTTTAGTAGAAATAAAATTATAGCTTTTGTGTTACCTGTTGCGGAGTGTCAAAGTGGGAGACCTGCGGGTGCTTATGAAGGGGAGCGACCAAATTGGTTGATGGCTTGGTTCCCTTGCTGATGTGTTTTGAATGCATGGCCCAGGCCCGCTCAGGGTCTGCCGCCCTGTAGGAAAAGTCATTATCACTACATAGTATAAAACAAAGTTGCTTTCTCTGTCCCTATGTCCCTATGTATGCTTAAATCTTTAAAACTACGCAACGGATTTTGATGCGGTTTTTTTAATAGATAGAGTGATTCAAGGGGAAGGTTTATATGTATAATACATGCATAATATACTTAAGGATAACCCACAATAACCATTTTCCCGTGCGGAGCCGGGGGGGTCGCTAGTCAACTTATATGTTCCCAACAAACCTGGAGCCTACCCCCAGGGTAAACAGGTTTCATTGGTCACACCATCCCAGTGCAGTTTGTTAACTTTACACACAGCTCCTGATTTGTGTTTCTTCTCTATAAGAAGTAAATAAATATATGCAAAATTCAAAAACATATTAACAATTGTCAGGGTTTGTACCTGCACCTCAAGAATGGGAGACACCAGTTGGACCCACTATGCCACTGAAGCTTCATTCGCAAGAAAACTTTCATATTAAAAACACACACATAACTTCAAATATAATATAACTATACAATATAATGTGCTGTTACATACTTGATGTTATGTAATGCATGTTATACATTGACATTTTTATATATTATTGTTGTATGTTATTATACCAAGGCCAACAAACATAAAAGTTATGTTTTTATACAAATCATTACTGTGCGAATTTTGAAATTAACCTAGAGAAGCTATCCGGGCCCTGACTGGGATACATTACTGCTCCAATTACTAAACAATCTGTATTATTTAGATTTATGAGTTTACATTCACCAGACTTCAATAAATTATTTAAGTAGGAGGTATACAAAGTGTAGTTCACCCACACATTGTTAATATGGACCTACAACAATTTCTTTTGGAAAACTGCATTATATGATAATTACTCATTTACTTACATACTTTGTGGACTATTAATACAAGAAAAAAACTGTAATCTTACCACTGGTTCCAGGGTTTTCAGCCACACTGGGACGTCCTTCAGGTTCATTGCGTTGCTGAGCCGATTGTAACTCTGCTCCACCTAATATTTCATCATCATCTGAAATTCAAACATCAGTCAGCAATTGTGATAAATAATAGATGTGCGAAAAGATCAAGTATGTAAGTACTTGATTGCTGCTGGAAAAAATGGGTTCGTCCCCGAGCTTACCGTCCCGGAGCTTCACGATTTGTAATTATTTGTAAGAAGTCGATTAAAATGACAATCTTGCTTAAAAGTACTATTAGCAGCAAAAGTGCAAAGTCAAATTTTATACTTTATAGGAAGAAATAATAAGTTCTAAATCGCGGTTAAATAATCACGTTTATTAATCTGCTGGTGTAATTATCACAGGTTTTATTCATCACAATAATTTGTTTTTTTAATAATAATGATGGTCAATTTAGCATTACAAATAATCAACAATAAAAACAATTACAAAACTAAAACATATAACTATAACTTTCATCATTAGGTTTACATAATTCTGTAATAAGCCTGCAGTAACCAAACAAACACATTTCATACTTTAAAACACTTTTGATGTCTATTGTACAAGTTGGAAATAGTAGAAAAAAAACAAAATAAAATGTAATCAATTTTATCAAAATCGTGAAGCTCCGGGACGGTAAGCTCGGGGACGAACCCGAAAAAATAATACAAGTGTAGTTAGCACTCCATTGTTTGTAGCTAAACATAGCCCTATATGAAAGCTTGTCTGTTAATTTACTGTTTCTAATAGACTGATTCGGCAGCATACGACAATGGAATAAAATTATAAATGCTAGGTACATGTCCTAAAAGTAAATAGGTATGTAATTGAACAGGAATTTACTTTCTTACCTGAACTCCAGGGGTATTCAGGAATACCCAAAGCTTTTTTCATGTTCTCTCTTTTGTCTCCCATAACTATAGTACTAACTAATAAAGGTATAAAAAGAAGAATCAATAACGATTGCCGATTACATAAAATGGTACTCTATTCATTATATAAAGCCGATAAAGTATGCAATAGGTCGACCAAGAAATTACCGCAATGATTACGAAAAGTGAGTGAAATGACAGACAAAAGAAAGAAAACCAGTTTTTTTTTTTAATCGTTTGTTCTTTCGAACAGGCTAAGGTCAATGACCATGCTGCCTAGTCTTCAGTTGGAAAGAAAACCTGGTGTCGGCTCAAGTCGGCCGGCTGTCGGTCAGAGTCGGAGTTTTACGCGGGAATCAAGAAGAAATGGCGGATTCAATGTTTCGTCCTTTTTAAAAATAGTTTTTCACAGTAATTATTGTGTATGGCGAATCCTTTAAGCCGTATTCATTTCATTAGTTCATTGTCAGAATATTCAATCAAGTTTGTGTAAAAATTCAGTTCCTTTTTTAATATTTTTTTTTATAAATATTTTTTCAAAAGGATGGGGAGATGAATGAATTTCATTTTGATTCAGCTTAATTTAGTCGGGCGGCGGGATGTTTATTAATTTTGAATTTTTAAATTACGCGTAAAATCGAAGTTTGACGTGTCTAAACGTAGGTTGGCAATCACCTGTCCCTTTTCGTTCTTAAGAACGTGAAAGAGACTTAACAACTTTATATATTTTAGCACGTAGGTATGTATTTCTTTCCTCATTGGTCGTCAGGTTTAGACTAGCAGAATTTTCATCTCAAATGGTCACACTGGGTGTCCGTGTCTATAGTGTCTACCTACCTACCTACTCTACTCTACTGGAGTTTTACGCGGGAATCGAGAGGAAATGGCGGGTTCATTGTTTCGTCCTTTTTAAAATTAGTTTTTCATGGTAATTGTGGTGTTAATATGGTGGAATTAGTGCGATAATGTGCCGCTAAAGAAGAACTATTCAATGAAAGTGAGAAATAATGAGTGGTTAGCTGTTTCTGGTTTGATAGCCCCGCGTTAAACTCCAGTATCATTGGAATGTAAGAACCACCCTTGCATTCCAATGATCCCGTAACAAGAAATGAAACTACTGAAGACGTCTAACATAGATGCAAGAAATGACTAAAGACGACGAAATGAAACTGAAGAAATAATGACTGAAGATGAAGACATTAAACTTGGATAATGCAAGAAACTACTAAAGACTAGGCTGTATGGGCTTAGATCCCTTTGCCTTTCTCATAAGGGAGAAAGAAACTAAAAAAAAAAATTTACTCTACTGTCTCTCTCTGTCTGCTGCCTTTTTAATCTGTGCCCCCCGCGAGACGGTCGGGAGTTTGCGCATTTTATTCGATAAATTATTACAAAAATGGGTGTACAAGCAGATTTACAAAATGAAGCTGTGTCGTTGGTCCACCAGTTCCTCCAGGTGGTTGACAAATCTTTGGCTCAAGAGTTTCTGAAGAAAACGAAAGCGGTGAGTCCTAACTAACCAAAGAAAGACCACGTGTGGGCTACACGTGTTTGCATTTCTTTTTCACGGAAAACCTATAAAGCTGGATAAATTGCTTATAATTATGCATTTAAACTAAATACATATAATCACAAAAAGTACCTATTTAGGTATGTGTAGCTTTCTTAGATTAGGTACATTGGTTCATTCATGTCACAATAGGTACATAATTTAGGACATTGATCGTCATTCTGGAACACGGCGAAAAAAAATATTTAGCCGGTCTGTAACGCCGTATAGACGTTTATTATGTTTCGCGTAATAATATTGTTTATAGCAGCTTTGAATAATACCTACTTCTTTTCTATTGCACAGAAACCGCGTTCTAAAAATTTGCCGTCGTTGACGGACATTTTGGGATGGTATAAGAAGCAGGGCAAGAGTTTGGCACCAGAGGACAGGTAAGCAGTCTTCCAATATGTTCACTAATAACTGCAATCATATTTTTACTATAGACTTGTAATCACATGTGATGAAAAATAATTTAGCGGATTCCAATGAATGACTGTGATTCCAACATTTCAGCCACCAATCTGAGTATTTAGGTTAAAAGTTCAATTGCATTTCATATCTTAAAGCTTTAGTTAACATGCAATTCCACAACTTTCCAGTTCTGATTCTGATGATGAAGAGCCACCCAAAAAGGCAGCACCTCAAATTAATGGAAAATTGCCTGCAAAAAAGAATAAACAAGAATCATCAGATTCGGACAGTTCAGATGATGAACAGAAACCAACACAAGTAAGTAACAAGTTAATTAGTTGTATGTATCTATATAAATCATAAAATGTTCAATGATGAAAACTGTGAATTTGATATCTTATGATATTACAAAAATTATATTCGTCACTACCTCTGAATTTAATTTCACTGTGTAAGTTAGAGACCATCATGAAAATTTGGATTGTAATTTTTTATTACATTTCAGGATAAACCGAAACCACCGGTAATAGCAGCTAAGAAACAAGAATCAAGTGATAGTGACAGTAGTGATGATGCTACAGCCAAACCAACTAAACTACCGGTTAAACCACAAAATTCTGCTGTGAAAGCAGTTCCTAAAAAACAAGAGTCCTCTGATGATTCCAACAGCAGTGAAGATGAAAAAGCCAAACAGAAACAAGTGTCTAAACCACAAGCTACTCCTGCTAAAACTCCAGCAAAGAAACAAGAGTCTTCATCTGATGATGATAGTAGTGATGATGAAGATAATAAACCGAAACAAAAACCAGTTATTACTCCTTCAAAACCTGTTGTCAAACCTCAAGTGAAAAAACAAGAATCTTCATCTGATGATAGCAGTGAAGATGAAAAACCTAAGCAACAACAAAAAACTATTACAAAAACACCCACCCCTGCTGCCAAACAACAAGTAAAGAAAAAGGATTCTTCATCTGATGATGATAGCAGTGAAGATGAAAAGCCGAAAGTTCCAGTTAAACCCATAGCTAAAGCAACACCAGCAAAAGCACCGGCTAAACAAGAATCATCTGATGATAGTGATGATAGCAGTGATGATGATAAACCTAAACCAAATCAACAGAAAGGTGCACTTGCAAAACCAACTCCTACGAAACCTACACCAGTTAAGAAACAAGAATCCTCATCTGATGATGATAGCGATGATTCTGAAGATGAAAAACCAAAAACAGTAGCTAAACCCCTTACAAAGGCAGCAGCAAAACCAATCTCCAAACCACAAGATTCTTCTGACAGTGACAGTAGTGATGAAGATGAGAAGCCTAAAGCAAAACAGACTCTACCAGCTAAACCTGTTGCAAAACCAACACCCATTAAGAAAAAGGAGTCTTCCTCAGAAGATGACAGTAGTGAGGATGAAAAACCTACTTCCAAACCTGCTACAAAAGTTGCACCCACTAAGCCTGTTCCTGCAAAAAAGCAAGACTCGTCTGATGAAAGTGATGACAGTTCTGAAGATGAAAAGCCTAAAAAAGCTATACAAAAGCCAGTAGCTACTCCTGCAAAACCAGCTGCAAAAACACCTACCAAAAAAGAATCTTCATCAGACAGTGATGACAGCAGTGAGGATGAAAAGCCCAAACCAGTGCAAAAACCTACGAAGCCCCAACCTAAGCAAGCAGCTAAAAAAGATTCTTCTGAGGAAGATAGCAGTGATGAAGACAATTCTAAACCAGCAAATAAAGCAACTCCTGCAAAACAGCAAGTTAAAGCAAAGAAAGATTCTTCTGATGACAGTGATGATGATAGTGATGATGCAGGTCCCCCAGCTGCAAAAATATCCAAAAAAGCAGAGCAATCATTTAATCAGGTCCATTGCCATTTAAATTTTGTCTCATTTATATATTATTTTTTCCTTTAATTCATGTTTTTGTTATTTTTTAAATATTTCTTGGTATTTTGGACGTAATTGTTATTGTTTCTTCTAGTCTGAGAATGGTTTCAAAGCTGGAAAGAAGAGGAAAGCATCAGAAGGATCTGAGTCAACACCAGCTAAAAAACCATACAGCAATTTTGTAAAGGTAAATATTCTAGCCTTCGATCTATATAGTAACAGATATACGAACGCCGCTTAAAAAACGGCACGGTCACAACAAACAAGGCTCCAATCATGCGTCGCATTGTTTCTGTCTCAGTCGCTTATCAACGGCACAGATCGTCTGAAGTTGACAGTATAATGCCTAAGTCTGCAGTCTACAAATGTGCAAAAACTACAAAATTCCTTTAAAATTCCTTAGTGGAAGAAGGTGTTTTGTCAAAAATTAGTATCTCTGTACAATATTTTCTAAGCATTAGAGTGTAAATTTAAGATTAAGCTAACAACTTAAAGGCCATTTTGCACATAGTTCAAACAGTACAATATCTGTATAGGCATGTAATATGTTAATAGTTGACGCAGAGCCGTGTTTTGCGTATGATTTTGTATGAGAGTGTGGATCTATTACTACATTTGATCGAAGGTTCTAGCTAAGAATAAAATTAATCATATTTCACAAATTAAATTTAACATTAGTATCCGATTATTGCATGGTGTTTTACAAAACACTTGTGAAACATCAAGTGAATTTTTATAATTCAAAAATCTTGATGACTGTAACATACTATTTGTGATTCACTTTATTATTTACTAGCTTTCCGCCGCGGCTCCGCCCGCGTTAACAGTTTTTCCCGTGGGATTGAGATATTTCCCGCGGTAAAAGGTAGCCTATGTTACTCAGGGTGAATGTAGCTTTCTAATGGTGAAAGAATTTTTGAAATCAGTTCAGACACATAAATACAAATCTTTCCTCTTTATAATATTAGTATGATTTATCATACATAAAAAATGTGATGACAAAAACATACTATTTTTGATTCACTTTATTATTTATTTATCATACACAAAGAATATTTATGGCACAAATTAATTTGGTAAAGTTTTGTGATCAATTTGTCATAAATAGTGTGTGTTTGTGTGTAGATAGAACATTATTAAATCTAGATTTACGTGCAAATTCTAGGATCCAGTTGATACTTCAACACCCAATGACACAAACAATAAAGAAAAAAAACCAGTTCCATTCAGGCGTGTCGCTGAAGAAAAGGTGGAAGTGGATCCCAGACTTAGAGATAACTCATTTGAAGCAAAGGTAAATGCCCTAAAATTTGAAAAGCCAAGGTAACTCCATGTATCGCCATAGTCATTTTCTTGGTAGCAAAGGCGAAAAGCCCAGTGGCATTCATAATTTCGGGCATTTACTGGTTTAATGGTAGTTACATAGGGTTGTCTTGGTGTTTACTATAAGAATGTCTCTATCAAACAGGAGGGCGAAGGCGACGACGATGAAGATGGTGG
>OX419588.1:9168508-9527003 GCA_948473455.1 Teleiodes luculella | reverse complement strand
AATATAAAATATTTATATTCACTCGCTCTCAAACCATACAACAACACATCCCGGTTACTCTTCAATATAATAAACTCTACAAAAATAACTTAATCGCGGTAATTCACTCCTCGTCCACTTCGTCGTCTGTCGTGAACTCGCTCTCGTTGCCTCCCTGTGGACAAAAGCACCGTATAAGAATTTCTTTAAAGTTTTCCGCATGTTGGAAATGTTTACTGACAAAATACGCACACAATAAAAAAGGCACGTATTTAACGCGGCGACAAAGTGATCTAAATTGGGGATATAAAAAAAATGAAAATGGGTGCTAAAAATAATGGGTTGGCGACTATTATGAGCTATCATTTTAAATATAAAGTGGCTACTAAATAAATGAATTGCAAGGTAGTTTTTAAATTTAAACTGGCATCGAGGATTTGTTTTGGCAACTAAATTTATTTTCAAGCAGAAACATATGGCAGATAAAAAAAGACAAAAAGGCATTTAAAATATGTCTTCAAAAGTATTTTACGTCATTTTAGGAGATCTAAATAAAGTATAAAACAGGATGCACAGTTATTATCTTACGATTACGTAAAAATCAATTGCCCAAACGAGCTTTTTTAGATGGAAACCAACAGTTAAAAAATACAAATGACACCTCACTAATATTATTAGTCGCCAAGTTATTTTTTATACTACCTTGCCTATATTTTCAGTCAACTTTTTATTATTTTTGCTACCTTATAGTAGTTGCCTTTAATTGATTTTGATGATATTATAGTTTTGCGGCTTATATAGGATAATTAAAGCCAAATAATTTAAATGCTGCCAAATTATTTTTTTAGTTGCTAACAGTTTGTCGCCGTTTCAGTTTTTAGTCGCCTCGAAAATAATAAGCCATTCAAATATGGCTACAAAAGTTTTTTATGTGACATTTTAAGAGCTCTAAACAAAGTTTAAAACAGGATCTTTTTTAAGTGTATTTTACGGTTATGTAAAAATCAATGCCCAAACGATCTTTTTTTAGATGGAAACCAACAGTTGATAACTAAAAATGACACCTCACTAATATTATTAGTCGCCAAGTTATTATTTATACTACCTTACCTATATTTTCAGTCAACTTTTTATTATTTTTGCTACCTTATAGTAGTTGCCTTTAATTGATTTTGATGATATTATAGTTTTGCGGCTTATATAGGATAATTAAAGCCAAATAATTTAAATGCTGCCAAATTATTATTTTTATTGCTAACAGTTTGTCGCCGTTTCAGTTTTTAGTCGCCTCGAAAATAATAAGCCAATCAAAAATAACACGTGTATTTACGTATAGGTTAATATCACAAAAATCCAATACAGGGTGTACTTGACGGCTTAGAAAAAACTGCAATGATATTGACTCAGTTTGACTCATCAATGGATCTGAATTTTTTTCCCAAAGCATCTTTTTCCCGAAAACGAAAAATAAAGACTTCTCCATACAAATTGTTCAATCAGCAGACAGACTAATTTCCGAACCCGCCACAAAAGAATATGTAACTGACTTAACTAAGTGATGTAAATATCCTAAAGTTAAAAGTAAATACTTTGAACAGGAAAATATTAGTTTGAAGTGGAGTGCCTAATTTTCATTGACAAAACTATTGACTTGCTTGCTTAAAACTATTGACCGATATGACGATATTTTTAATTTTTGATCAGCCGTCACTTATTTCTCTAATATCAATACAGGTAATATTGATAGCTAAAAACTTTTCTTTTAAATAGGTTACATAGTTATTTGAAATTGTCGTTATACCTGTTTCAAAACCCAGGAATAATTATAAAAAAAAAATCACACATCATCATTTTTACAAGGTGAGAAAAAATTACACTACTCGCATGCGTTAAGTTGCTTGTTTATGAATCTTTTTGGCAAAAATTATTTTTCGCGCATATTTCAAGATATTTCTGATGATAAAAAAAATAATTTACAAATATTGATTCACAAGTTTTGAATCCTACAGCTATGCAAAGTAGGCTCGAAACGCTACTTTAGAAAAATTTTTTCTAGAATAACTTTGACCAGGGAGGACGGATATAGCAACATGTTATATATTTGTAATCTACTCAACTCATGATTCCCTTTCATTTGATACCCCACATGGCATTGTTTATTTTATTTTTTTATTTTTTTGGTCGCCATTTTGGATTTCAGGTACAAGGAGTAATTTTTCGAACTGCTAATAGCGATTTTCAGATTCAGCGATGTCCGAAAAGCACTATTAGCAACTTGTTACAAGATTTGCTACTCACCTCAAAAACTAGAGCGATATTTCAATTTCTGTCCTAGTCTACTCCGAGATCAAATCAACGTCAGGCAACCTGCGTAGTCGATTGCCTTTTTTTTTTGACCTGCGCCATGCTTGATTCTAGCGTAGTTTTGACGGTGCCGTTTTTTGAGCGGTGTTCGTGTATCTATAGTGTGAGCTAGTGTGTCACCTGGTCATTGGTCCCGGAGTCGGAGTCGGAGAGGTCCCACTGCGGGTGCTCGGCGGGCACGGCGGCCGCCTCCTTCACGTCCAGCTGCTGGTCCATGTAGTAGTAGTGAGCTAGTGTGTCACCTGGTCATTGGTCCCGGAGTCGGAGTCGGAGAGGTCCCACTGCGGGTGCTCGGCGGGCACGGCGGCCGCCTCCTTCACGTCCAGCTGCTGGTCCATGTAGTAGTAGTGAGCTAGTGTGTCACCTGGTCATTGGTCCCGGAGTCGGAGTCGGAGAGGTCCCACTGCGGGTGCTCGGCGGGCACGGCGGCCGCCTCCTTCACGTCCAGCTGCTGGTCCATGTAGTAGTAGTGAGCTAGTGTGTCACCTGGTCATTGGTCCCGGAGTCGGAGTCGGAGAGGTCCCACTGCGGGTGCTCGGCGGGCACGGCGGCCGCCTCCTTCACGTCCAGCTGCTGGTCCATGTAGTAGTAGTGAGCTAGTGTGTCACCTGGTCATTGGTCCCGGAGTCGGAGTCGGAGAGGTCCCACTGCGGGTGCTCGGCGGGCACGGCGGCCGCCTCCTTCACGTCCAGCTGCTGGTCCATGTAGTAGTAGTGAGCTAGTGTGTCACCTGGTCATTGGTCCCGGAGTCGGAGTCGGAGAGGTCCCACTGCGGGTGCTCGGCGGGCACGGCGGCCGCCTCCTTCACGTCCAGCTGCTGGTCCATGTAGTAGTAGTGAGCTAGTGTGTCACCTGGTCATTGGTCCCGGAGTCGGAGTCGGAGAGGTCCCACTGCGGGTGCTCGGCGGGCACGGCGGCCGCCTCCTTCACGTCCAGCTTCATGTCCTGCTGCTGGTCCATGCCGATGTACGAGTCTAAACACAAATTAACTCAACTCAATTATACGGTACACAATTATAAGCGGTATACAACGTGAACAAAACGAAAAAAAAAAATTTTTGTGTGGTAAGACATTAGTCTTATTTAATCATTGCTTTTGTAAAGGGAAAAAAATATTGTTTTTATTTAAGTCCGTAATTTCTTCTTATAAATAAAGGAATACTTATTATAACGTTGTCAGTAAGCAAATCCATATTTATGTATACGTATTATAGTCAGATTCTGTTGATCCGTTGCGCGTGTAGTAGCGTGTAGCGTGTGTAGCACCAACAGCCCTCTTACCGGAGCGCAGGCAGCAGGCGAGCGTGTAGAGGCCGGGCCAGCGCGGCGCCGTGAACCGCAGCGTGAGCTCGGTGCAGTCCCTTAGAGCCTGTAGTAGCGTGTGTAGCACCAACAGCCCTCTTACCGGAGCGCAGGCAGCAGGCGAGCGTGTAGAGGCCGGGCCAGCGCGGCGCCGTGAACCGCAGCGTGAGCTCGGTGCAGTCCCTTAGAGCCTGTAGTAGCGTGTGTAGCACCAACAGCCCTCTTACCGGAGCGCAGGCAGCAGGCGAGCGTGTAGAGGCCGGGCCAGCGCGGCGCCGTGAACCGCAGCGTGAGCTCGGTGCAGTCCCTTAGAGCCTGTAGTAGCGTGTGTAGCACCAACAGCCCTCTTACCGGAGCGCAGGCAGCAGGCGAGCGTGTAGAGGCCGGGCCAGCGCGGCGCCGTGAACCGCAGCGTGAGCTCGGTGCAGTCCCTTAGAGCCTGTAGTAGCGTGTGTAGCACCAACAGCCCTCTTACCGGAGCGCAGGCAGCAGGCGAGCGTGTAGAGGCCGGGCCAGCGCGGCGCCGTGAACCGCAGCGTGAGCTCGGTGCAGTCCCTTAGAGCCGTCACGTGCGCCGGCGCCGTCAGCAGCGTGTGCGACTTGCGGTCGCAGATGTAGCACCACCAGAACTCTTGCTTCTCCTGCACAAACACACACAAACATCTTAATATATACGTTATACTTTCATATCAAATAATATAAGCACTTTATTGCACTCCAGTAATTACAAGAATCCACAACAATAAACTCGTACAGTAAAGTCACAGTTTGACCTTGAGAGCACCTTTATTCCGTACCAATATGTAGATTTCGTAATAAGTTTGTCCATGTGCTGGCTTCTGTACAAATGGTCAGCCTTAATGTTAACGTAGCAATTTCTACTAGGCAACCCATTTAATATATCTGATAATCTTAGAGAGTAGGCAGAAATGCAGCTCTACCACATCCACTCAGACTGCATTAGCACAAATCTAAGTTGCATTTGCATCCTATAGTCTAAATTCAAAGATAATATTATAGTGGTCGATCATAGAGTGTCGTTATTTAAATCCTCATCGTCTGGTCTGTTTATAATTGAGAAAATCGACATAATATATTTTTTGTTAATCAACGATGGGAGTAACCTATTGCAATACGAAAGCCCGATATATCAGGCGTCCACCTGCCCTACAATACAGCGTCGAAGCCTCCCGTCGTATAAATAAACATTGAAAGGCCACCAAGCGAAGGATTACATACTTAAAAAAATATAATCACTGGGTTAACGATAGTCGTTTGGCAAAATTAGATTTAATTACTCGTGTACATTACGATAGACTAAATAGAAAACACGGACGCCAGAAATATTTTAAACAGGAAATATAACAATCGATACCCACGAGTTGGAACTTGGAATATGAAATGTATCAGTTTCTCACAAAATGGTTGCTTTTTATTTCACCTATAAGGAATGTAAACAACTCCACAGCCACTACTATGGATACATAATCTAAGTGGAAGTATTTCTTACACAAATAAACTATGAAAATTAACTTCAATTACAGATTAGTTTTCTTTCATTATATTTTTCTCATCGGTCAAATACGACGTATCAGTGCTAGTTTTGCATGGAACTTGTCCACTGGTGGGCGTGGGGTTAGTACACTCACCAGGGGGAAGTAGGGGCAGTGTACAGGGTGGGACGCCTTGGAGCGTCCCTCTAGCCGCTCCCGCTTGTGGAGCCTCTTCTGGAACTTGTCCACTGGTGGGCGTGGGGTTAGTACACTCACCAGGGGGAAGTAGGGGCAGTGTACAGGGTGGGACGCCTTGGAGCGTCCCTCTAGCCGCTCCCGCTTGTGGAGCCTCTTCTGGAACTTGTCCACTGGTGGGCGTGGGGTTAGTACACTCACCAGGGGGAAGTAGGGGCAGTGTACAGGGTGGGACGCCTTGGAGCGTCCCTCTAGCCGCTCCCGCTTGTGGAGCCTCTTCTGGAACTTGTCCACTGGTGGGCGTGGGGTTAGTACACTCACCAGGGAGAAGTAGGGGCAGTGTACAGGGTGGGACGCCTTGGAGCGTCCCTCTAGCCGCTCCCGCTTGTGGAGCCTCTTCTGGAACTTGTCCACTGGTGGGCGTGGGGTTAGTACACTCACCAGGGAGAAGTAGGGGCAGTGTACAGGGTGGGACGCCTTGGAGCGTCCCTCTAGCCGCTCCCGCTTGTGGAGCCTCTTCTGGAACTTGTCCACTGGTGGGCGTGGGGTTAGTACACTCACCAGGGGGAAGTAGGGGCAGTGTACAGGGTGGGACGCCTTGGAGCGTCCCTCTAGCCGCTCCCGCTTGTGGAGCCTCTTCTGGAACTTGTCCACTGGTGGGCGTGGGGTTAGTACACTCACCAGGGGGAAGTAGGGGCAGTGTACAGGGTGGGACGCCTTGGAGCGTCCCTCTAGCCGCTCCCGCTTGTGGAGCCTCTTCTGGAACTTGTCCACTGGTGGGCGTGGGGTTAGTACACTCACCAGGGGGAAGTAGGGGCAGTGTACAGGGTGGGACGCCTTGGAGCGTCCCTCTAGCCGCTCCCGCTTGTGGAGCCTCTTCTGGAACTTGTCCACTGGTGGGCGTGGGGTTAGTACACTCACCAGGGAGAAGTAGGGGCAGTGTACAGGGTGGGACGCCTTGGAGCGTCCCTCTAGCCGCTCCCGCTTGTGGAGCCTCTTCTGGAACTTGTCCACTGGTGGGCGTGGGGTTAGTACACTCACCAGGGAGAAGTAGGGGCAGTGTACAGGGTGGGACGCCTTGGAGCGTCCCTCTAGCCGCTCCCGCTTGTGGAGCCTCTTCTGGAACTTGTCCACTGGTGGGCGTGGGGTTAGTACACTCACCAGGGGGAAGTAGGGGCAGTGTACAGGGTGGGACGCCTTGGAGCGTCCCTCTAGCCGCTCCCGCTTGTGGAGCCTCTTCTGGAACTTGTCCACTGGTGGGCGTGGGGTTAGTACACTCACCAGGGAGAAGTAGGGGCAGTGTACAGGGTGGGACGCCTTGGAGCGTCCCTCTAGCCGCTCCCGCTTGTGGAGCCTCTTCTGGAACTTGTCCACTGGTGGGCGTGGGGTTAGTACACTCACCAGGGAGAAGTAGGGGCAGTGTACAGGGTGGGACGCCTTGGAGCGTCCCTCTAGCCGCTCCCGCTTGTGGAGCCTCTTCTGGAACTTGTCCACTGGTGGGCGTGGGGTTAGTACACTCACCAGGGGGAAGTAGGGGCAGTGTACAGGGTGGGACGCCTTGGAGCGTCCCTCTAGCCGCTCCCGCTTGTGGAGCCTCTTCTGGAACTTGTCCACTGGTGGGCGTGGGGTTAGTACACTCACCAGGGGGAAGTAGGGGCAGTGTACAGGGTGGGACGCCTTGGAGCGTCCCTCTAGCCGCTCCCGCTTGTGGAGCCTCTTCTGGAACTTGTCCACTGGTGGGCGTGGGGTTAGTACACTCACCAGGGGGAAGTAGGGGCAGTGTACAGGGTGGGACGCCTTGGAGCGTCCCTCTAGCCGCTCCCGCTTGTGGAGCCTCTTCTGGAACTTGTCCCACTGGTCGTCGTCGTCGTCGGCAGCCCCCGAGGCTCCGCCCTCGCCGGACCGCGACTCGTCCTCCGATCCGGACGCGTTTGATTCCGAACAGGACGACTCTACGTCGGAGTCTTGATCGCCTGCACAACAGAGGAATTTGAACGGGTGAATGGGATTTAAGATTAAGACGGTAGCGCCAAATATTTAGTACATACTTTCAAGGAGTATAATTTTGACACCAGCGTTTTTGGGATAGGTTAACCTCGAAACCCAGACGATAAGCAAGCAAGAAGTGAAATATGTTCGCCTACCTACAGTACAGTGCCAAACTTTCGTGACTAATGTTAGTTTAAATCAAATTTTAAAGCTTTTCAGCATCTGTCTTTTCTTTATTGCATTCCAAATCTATGGACGTGACGTGACGTTAAAAATACTAAACATTTTAAAATACTGTGGATTACTCGGTTACATTGCAAAGTTGTTCTTAAATTTCTTTGAGAAGGTAGTTATTTATTTTAAAAACTAATCTTTTATATCAGATTTTTAGTGCTTTTTTAATCAAAAGCTATGACTGTTTATATTTAATCATACTATCAAAATGCTATAGGTAAAAATACGTTGTTCGTGGCACTAACCTTCCTCGTCCTTCTTCTTTGGTTCCTTGTGTTTCTTGGCGTGGTTGGTGTCGGGCGGCGGCGGCGTGGCGTTGGCGGCGACGGCTGGCTTGGCTGGCTGTTTGACGGGCTTGCCTTTGCCTTTCTTGGTCGGCCGTTTGGTAGCCTGCTTCATCCACACTGGCCGCTTGAATGTCTCTTTCTTATCGTTTTTATCGTTATCTCCTTCTTTCTTTTCTGCGTTCTCGCCGTCTCCGCCTTCTTCTTCCCTGTGGAGAATTAAATACGTTGGAGAACATAAGGAACACTTTATGCAAACCGAAGCTCGTTACTATTTGTAGGGCAAACGCCTTACTTAGACAAAACGCTAAACTAAACATTTGTTGATTACATGGTCTATACAAATAGAATAAGCGCACTACGTACATAGATTTCGCAGATCTTTTGCTCTATGCGGACATTAGCAAATTGTATACCCTCAATGGAATGCTATGTGTAGATTACACATTTTACACAGACCTGATACTCCACTTCTGGGTAGAAAAATTACCGTGTAGACCGCAAACTATACATAATACAAGTATAAGTAATATTAAGGAGCTGAGCGGAGCTGTTGCTCCAATCAACATTCTCAAAAACACTTTTCCCGAAAATGAAAAATAAATTAAACTAGAATAAGAATAAGAATAAGAACACATTTATTTGCACCACACAGAACAAAATGTACAGTAAAAATACAAAAAGAGTGACAAAACAAGCAGAACATACAACAATAACAATACACGATGTTCTGCGCACTGCAAAAAGGCAGTAGCTCAGCATAATGTTGTATTGAAGTACCCACAGGGTAGGCACCTCAATACAACGCTGTTTTTCTGCTACAGCCCTTCGCAAGTGACGCGCCATCCATACAGACTAGTACATACATTAAAAATATAAAAGATATAAAAGAAACCGGTTGCTTTCATGCTGGTACACGCGATGATCGGTCATACCAGCGCCGTGGATAAATAGATACAGTGTACAAGGTGTAGATTTACTTTAAAGAACCGTGCACACTAAATATTTATAATAAATAGATAATACAATAAATTAATAAATACAATAAATCAATATAGCCAAGTGTTTAATAAGTTTATAATGTAAGTACGATGATGTGTGTGACCATAGAACAGTGTGAATTAATCAAATATCAGGGGAATGCGCACAACTGCTAGAGAGACTACAGACTCAGGTATAGTAAAAAATTTTGTTTTGTTTTAAGATGAAAATGAGATCTTATGACTAAAATTACCTAAAGGTAGTTTTACAAATTAAATTTTGTTCTTCCAAAAGGGAAGATCTGTAGCTGTTTTTAAAAGAACGCAAAATTTTCAGATTACGTAATGGAGGTGGGATGGTATTCCAGCAGTGGGTAGCAGTAAATGTAAAACTACCCCGAAATGCCGCAGTTCTATACTTGCACGCAGTCAAGGGTATCGTGCACGATCTGACTGGATTACGGTTGACATTATGTCTCCAAGTAAGTCTTTTAAACAAGTATTCGGGCTTTCGAAAATTAATAATGCCAAATAGTAAGGTCGCAAGATGTAACTTTTGCCTATTCTCCATATTCAAAACACGTGCGCGAGTCAAAAAGGGCGACACATGTTCTCGAGCAGGAACATTAAAGCAATAGCGCGCGCAACCGTTTTGGATTCTCTGGATGACTCGCTGAGTTCGTTTAAGCAAACATGGCCCATATACCACGATGCAGTGATTAAGTTTGGACAAGATCAAGGAATCACACAATCTTACACGCAGTTCTGAGCTGATATAATTGCGTATGCGGTAGAGGACCTTGAGCCTGTAAAAACAATTTCTCATTAACTCGAGCACATGTCGCTCAAAACGCAGTTCGCCATCCATAATTAGACCCAAGTTACGAGCTTCCTGCACTCGCGCAACAGTTTCATTGCCTATAATAATATTAGGTTTATGATTAATTGTCGAATTAATCTGGTTTTTAGAACCTAGCACTAAAAACTTTGTCTTGCTAGCATTAAGAGCTAGACAGTTCCTAGTAGACCAGTCGGATATATTTTTTAAGTCATGATTTATGTTTATAACAGCTTCATCAGTGTTTTTGGGATAAAAACTCTTGTATATTTGCAGGTCATCAGCATAAAGGTGGTACTTACAATTTTGTATGTGTCGAGTAATGTCGGACGTGTAAATAATAAACAAAAGAGGTCCCAGAATAGAGCCCTGAGGGACACCCCTAGAAACAGGACAAACGCGAGAGTATTTCTTCAAGCCATCAGAGGAGCCAATCACCACCTGCTGCGAACGGTTCCAAAGATAGCTATCAAGCCACTGGACAGTTGAATTATCAAATCCGTAGTAGGATAGCTTTGATAGCATGAGAGGAATATTAATACAATCGAAGGCACGGGAATAATCAAGAAGAGTTAAGATGGAAGCCTTGCCTTCATCACGCGCAGATAACAATTCATCAACCACATCAAGAAGGGCAGTGGTGGTACTGTGTTTCCTCCGAAATCCCGACTGCAACTCAGGGAGAATACCCTTTAACTCGCAATATCTGGTGACCTGCTCATGAACAATTTTCTCTATAATCTTCGATAGGTAGGGCAGAATACTTATAGGGCGGAGTTCTTTAAGGTCTGTTGGACAAGGCACTTTAGGAATAGGACTTACAAGGGCGATTTTCCATAGGTTAGGAAAGGTGGAAGTAGCAATTGACTTATTAATTATTGAGGTGATGGCACCAAGCGTATGAGGAAGGGTTAGGACTACCATATCCATGTTAATACCATCAGATCCAAGGGCATTGGACTTTATAGATAAAATTATTTTACCTACCTTATACTCAGAAACCGTATTGAGTTTAAAATTGTCAGAATGAAGCTTATTAAATTCGAAAAAAGTGAGGTCGGAAATATCAACGTCATTTTCACCAGGTAATTTAAGGAAATGGCCATTAATGGCATCAGGGTCATTAAAGTTAGGAGGAAGCTCCTGCCGTGGCTTAAAAGAAGGTAAAGCAGTAGCTTTGAGGTTCTTCCAAAGCAGTTTGGGGTTATTAATATGCCGATTAATATTGTGATCGAAATAGGCTTTACGTTCAGACTGTATGCAAATACTGGCCATGCTCTTAAGGGACTTATAGTAGGTTTTATCGCATTCGAGGTTAGTTTTTTTAAAGCGTTTATGTGCCCTATCCCGCAAATTCAGAATGTGACAGACGTTACTGGTGAACCACGGTAACTGTTTGTCACGGACGACAACAGTACGAAGCGGTGCATGCTTATCGAACAGCTGCGTAAGCATAGTGTTAAAGGTCGCGACCATGTCATTTACGCAAAGCATTTTCGTTATTGATTCCCAGTCCATTTGCTTAAGGTCGTTTTCAAAATCAGTTTTATTAATATCTTTGAGAGGTCTATATGTCACACGTTTCCTAGCAGAAATTTGTTTGTTTAACTTTAACTCAGCACAGACTAAAGCATGCCCGCCAAGTTCAGGGATACGGTTCACACTGATATTAGTTACCGGGGCATCCGAGCAAAACAAATCAATTAATGTTGCACTGTGAGCAGTAAAGTGGGTAGGCTCCTTAACGAAGTTAGTAAGGTTAGAGTAAAAAAGAAATTGGGTCAATTTTAATGAATTTAAATCATTGGGCAAGAGCAAGTTAATATTGAAGTCACCCATCAATACAATGTAGTCGTAATTAGAAAACGAAGACACTGACGTGGTTATACCGTCCAGGAATATGTCAACATTTAACCACGGAGGTCTGTAGGCTGTGCCAATAATAATACGCTTTGTGTTAATCGTAACAGATAGCCACATTTGCTCAACCTGGTCAGTATGAGGGTGCGGACAAGTTCGAGCTGTAATACCCGTCTTGATATAAAAGCCAACCCCGCCACCACGGGTGCGCGAGCCCCCCGCGGGGCGCGGGGTGTGACGTAGTCGGTACCCCGGAATGACAGGCGCACGCGCCTCTTCCCCCGCGCTCAACCACGTCTCGTTGATTGCGATAACGTCAGGTGAGTAACGGGGCAAGGCTAGCTGGAACGCGTCGTGCTTGGCTCCTAGCGAACCGGCGTTAAAAAGGCCTAATTTAAAATGTTTTAACTTAATCATTTTGTTTTTGATACCTAGTGGAAAGTGTAGAAAGTGAATGGCTAAGTGAGGTTTTATTAGATAATAATATGTGTATAAAGGCACTGAATGTATAGTGTAAAAAGTGAA
The DNA here is from genome assembly GCA_948473455.1 of Teleiodes luculella. Classification (NCBI taxonomy): domain Eukaryota; kingdom Metazoa; phylum Arthropoda; class Insecta; order Lepidoptera; family Gelechiidae; genus Teleiodes; species Teleiodes luculella. Next base: position 9,514,960 of record OX419588.1, on the reverse strand, counting down.
GTACAACCGGTAACAACAATTTATAAAACTGTATTATACAATCAAGGATGTACATTGCGGGATAAGCAATTTCAAGGTATTCTCCTATGATATTAAGCACAGAACAGTATATTAACAATTGACAGTATATAACCAATTTATGTTCATCGAACATGCAAGCATTCAAATTAAAAGAACAAAGCAGGACAGATAAATTAGCGCAGCAAGTAATTTTACACAGGTTATTCAGCATAGGCAGTAATACAATCATATATGTATATGTACACAGTAATCTAAAAAAAGTACAACAAATGAGAAGACACAGAGGCATTTTCCATGTATTTTGAAACAAAATATAGTGAGGTTTTTGCTTTGAAAATTTCAGCATGTAAGTTTTAGTGACTCGAATTGGAAAACTATGTTCAATTAAGAGAATCACTAGGCACTCCAAAAATTCGTTCCAAGTCATTCAGCGTGCGCAGTTGATGAACTTTCTCGGAGTGAGTTCTTCGTGCGTGGATACGCCCTTGCTTTGTCCAGATGAATTTCCAGCCGAGCTCCCGAGCAGCAATACGTGACTTGGCAAACAGTTGGCGGTTAAATTTAGTAAGGCGTTCGTTTAAATATATAGGTTGGGGCTCATGCGATGGGATATCTAGACCCTCTGTGGTGAGACCTCGGCGTGAGCGGGCCTGCCCAAGAAGTTCCTCGCACAGTGCTCGTCTAACAAATCTCACGGCGATAGGGCGCGGGCGCGGGGCAGGGTTTCCAGGGTCATTCACAGGAGCGGACTCCCCAGCCTTGCTAGTATTACCTGACCCTTCGACGACCACTCCAACGTGAGACGGACTGCGCCTTAAGAAGCCGACACGTTCCGCGCTAACAATATCTTTCGGCTCCAGTTTCATGCCCACTTTAGCAGCGACAGTCATGACGAGATGTCCCACGGATTCGCTGCTACTCTCAGGGATGCCGCTAATTTCTATATCGTTGCATAGACTTGCTTGATCTCTTTCGTTTAGATCTGCTTGAAGCTGGTTTACTTGAGTTAAAAGAGAGGACGATTCAAACGATTTGCAATTTTGTTGTAAGGTCAGCATGTCTAGTTTTAGCTTAGCGTTATCTCCCTCAAGAGCAGAGACCTGAAATTTCAGCGAAACAACTGTCTTTGAAATGTCTTCGATCTGACCGTTTAAAAACTCTGTGGTTTCAGTAAATTCTTTCTTGAGTGTATCAAGCGCACTGAAGATTTCTGACTTTAGCTCGGAAATGGCCTTATTTACTGGTCTCAACTTCTGGTCCAAGAGTACAGATATTTGTTCCACAGTCGCACCGGTCTGGCTAGATTCACCACGCCTCACCGCCAACGACACAGCAGAGACGGTTTTAGCTGTGGTTTTAGGGTGCGTCTCCACGGAAGCTGAGCGGGGGGGTGCGGGGCAGAGCGGAGACCTAATATCGGCACCATCAATTCGTTCAGAGGCCTTCTGCATTCTTACAGGGGTTTCGTCATTCCGAGACCCCCGCCTATTTGTTACATTAGTGCATCCGTTGCACTTCCAATCTGTCTTCAGGCGGGCTGAGTTTTCACTAGCGTAAGCGAGTGTTATGTTTACGCATTCATAGTGAAATGCTTGCTTACAGGTACAACAAACTATTAAAATTTCCTGCGCAATCTCCTCGTGACATTCAGAGCACTTGAAAATCATTTTTATTTATAAATATGAGTAAAAATAAAAAATAAAATGGCCTGATTAATATTTATCGGGGCAGCTTGGTATTGAACCTCGCTTAGCCGCGACTGCACCGCGCGCAGCGACCACTAAGCCAAACTACTTATGACACGAGTGATGAATTAACGATACAGGTGAAATCCGCTCAGTAATGATAGTTGTGGGTAACAGCTGAGTGGATCAGCTGACTACCTACGATAATATAACAATCCACTATAGTTTATTTGTCTTGGCACTATTATATTTAACACTCAGCCACAAACCATAAAGTTTTATGTTAATAATTTGCAGCGATCTAGTTGATAAAGCAACAATGTTCAAACATTTAATGTACTCGCAAACACTCGCGCAACACAATGACCGCAGGTGACCGCAGTCATATCATTCAAATTCTATGTTCCTGCGACCGAATATTCCACAAACCACTGTTGAAATATATCACTTTCACTTAATTTACAATTAATAAATATGATACAACGTGATTAAAAGAGACTTTATATTTAAAATACGAATTTAACTACGAGTTAATGCTCAGTACGTCTAGTATGGACGACAGCGCCATCTACCCTCTGAACTAAACTACAAATGAACGAAACTACTACAAATTGTCTGGTTTAAATTACTTTTTGATGGATTTTTTATTTTATTTCCGAGTAAAGTTCCCCAAGGAAAGTTGCTCGAAACGAAACCATTCACTGAGCATGTCTTTTCAGTTTACGCTAAGCTGCCATTTACGTGCATTAACACTGTGTATTTTATAGGCTCTAGTAAATGTCCTTAGAGACCCCTCATACTAGCGTCTTTCGAGCGTCGACGTCGTGCAACGCGCATACAAACATCCGCGACCGTCTTTTGTTTCACTCGCTTTACTGCCTAGATTGTATGCGCGACGAACGACGACGACGCTCGAAAGAAGCGAGTGTAGGGGGTCTCTTAGCCTTACTTTAGCACACTCACTTGATATCTTTTTCTTTGATGGTGGTGTCTCCGAACAGTTCCTTCATGTTGGTCCGCTTGAGGAACACGGTGACCGTCACGATGGCGCCCGCCGTCACCACTGTCGAGTTCTCGTCGTCGATCACTGCGCCACAAACAACATTATTAACAACATACTGTATAGGTAATGAATGTCGCTTATCAGCCATTATTTTTCATTCCTTGGACCCAAATTTTGATTCATTAAGAACAAAATTGACAGTTCTGAGATGCGATTCTCGAAGCCATAATTTTACAAGTTAAGGCACACCCTTGTATTTTGAACATATTAGAAAACGGTTATTTTAAAGTATGCGCAATAACTGATATATCACATTGTACTTATAAATTGAATATTGTGTTTAGTTTAGTTAGTTTAATAGGCCCTGTTTGTAAAACGTCAGAAGTAAAAAAGGAAAACATAACCTATTGTATTAAAAAATCATCCCAACCTTCAGTGTTAACTTGGAAATGAATATAAGGCATGTTTCCGAGTACTTTCATAACGTCGTCGTACTGCTTATCGTCCAAGAACCTCAGCACCTGTCTCCTTTCCTCCCCGGGTAACTGAGCTAGCTGTAATAGCGACTTGATGTGCTTCTTGCGATTGGTGAAGTATTTCAAATGGTCTTCAGTGATGTAAGGCAGCTGCAATAAAGGTGTTTTGTACTCCCAGAGCCCTTGCACGATCATTGGCGATAGCTTCATACAGTTTTCAATTGTTTCTATCGTCGGTAGTCTCGGTACTGTAAAGATAAAAATGATTTATCGTTAACATGTTGTTAATTTAGTTTTTGTATACTTATTTTTCAATGTATTTTCCTTACTAATATTCTGAATGCAAAAGTAACTGACTGTTTGTAATATTTTTGCACTTTGACAAATGTATTTATTGCGATAAATATTTGCAGGGCGATAAATGGAAATATAAAGAATAACAGCTAGAATTTGCCGCGGGGAAAACTTAGTAATACCTACAGACATAACATAAACATACAAAACTAATTTTCTTGGCGATGGTTCTAAATAAACTAAATTCCGCTTGAATAGCGACTACGTAGGCAAGATGGACCCTACTAGATGCGGGTAGCGCAGCAGGACCGATCATTGTGGATAATATCTTTGTGGGAGGCCTTTGTCTTTGTTTGTCGTCTTTCGGCTTAAGTTATGATGATGATAAAGTATTTGACAGATAGCATGAATAAGGCAGGTATTTCACTGGCGACAGTGACAAAAAACGAAAGGGACGCAGTTATGCGCAGAGTGAGCGCGGTGTATTTGTATCTCATTCTAACACATAACTGCGTCCCTTTCGTCTTTTGTCTTTGTCGCCAGTGAAATAAGTGTCTAAAGGCTACTAACTTCTCCTAGCGTAGGCGAGCGCTATAAGCTGGTTGACGCAGTTGACCATCTCGACGATGAGGTCGGGGCAGCGGCCCACGATGTAGCGGCGGTCCAGCTCCAGCGTGTCCGCGGGCAGGCGCATGCGCGACAGGTGCGCGTGGAGCAGCGCGCGCGCCTTGATGCTGTACGGCCGGCAGAGCGGCTGCTCTTTGTTCTTCTCACCCAGGTTGGGTAAGTCGCGAAGGAGCTGGTGAAAAAAAAAAATCTTCGTTCATACTACGTATTTTGAAATCGAAGCGACCCTGGCAAATTTCTTTTTTTTTGGGCGAAAAATGACGACGCGCTACAGATGATTTCTGTTGAATAAGCAATACAACCTATTTTTCTTTATAATAATAAGGTGATGATGATGATGGCGGTGGTTTGACCTATTTTGCAATAAATATGTATGTTTATTTGAAAACATGTAAAGAAATTTGCACACACTAGCAAAGAAATTTAAAGATACTCAGCCGCTAATAATGTTAACTAAGGGCAATTCAAATTATGCAGAGGTATTGTAAGATGTAAGAGACCATTCTCAGAAATAATTATATTCTATTGATAAAAATATTACTTATTTTTCTTTTTTTCTGTAACCACAAAATAGAAACAATACCTTGATTTAAAAAGTTAAATATACTTACAGCAGGCACTTCTTCATTGTCCGTGACTCTCTCTATGACTTCAGAGTTATGTCTTTTATCAAACTCACAGGAGGCAGCCAATATCATTAGTGCCCTTTTCAGTGGCATTGAAGGTGTTTTGTGACAGAAGTAGAAATATGTCTGAGTTGTGTACAGTAACACTTGTTCTCCAGAAAACTTGATTGATCTATACCACCACATGCCCACCTGAAAGTTAAGTAAAATACATATAAGTATGGTCAAGTGCAAGATAAGCTGAATACACTGCTCTCTTATATGAAAGACATAAGAATGGTACAAAACAAGAATAGTGAAGTCAACATGACTGCACTTTTACTTTTACTTAAGTATACATACTTTTTCTTAAGTATCTATGTATAAAATCTCTTTCAACCTGTAGATAACTTCTTTTTTTGCATTGAATAGGCTCCGAAACTACTAAACCAATTTTAATGAAACATGGTATATGGATGGAATAGACCTTGGGGAGTAATATAGACTACATTTTACTGTGGGATAATTCCTCATTCCTACGGGTGAAGTAGCGAGGCAGAAAGCTAGTAATTATTAAATAATTAACTATTCAGAAAAATAATCTATCTTTACAATGAGATCATAAAGGTTACTTATATGGTTTTATTGCTAAATAACAAGAAGTACTAGACATTTCCTCAGCATTTCTATTTAGCTTTGGAATAATAATTGTACAATTTTATTTATACGTACAGCTGTGGGTAGAGCCACCATAAACACTAGAGCATAAAGACCCAGCACCCACACACTGTTTTCTTTCTCCACTATCCAACTGGGAAGGGCGATTCCAAAACTCATAGCACCTGGACCATCAGGGTTACCATATTTCTCCCAGTTTCTTCTTGCTTCATCATCTGTAAGAGCCTGAAATTTAGCAATCATTACAATTTAAATTAGTCCTGACACTTTACAGTATTTGATACTAGAAAAATACAATATACAAATTTTCAATTTTAAAGACATGGATTACACACAGAAACCAATTGAATAAACAAGCTTTTATTAATATAATTCAAATAGTGGAAAGCAATAAGTATCTAAATGAGTATCTTATTATTCTATGAGGAATTTCAAATAAAAGAATCGATTTATACCTGGTATGCTTTAGTCAGTCTCATGAAGGCTTTTTCATCACCAGTTTCTTTATCTGGATGAAGAATCAATGATTGTTTGCGATAAGATTTCTTTATTTCAGCTTGAGTCGCACCCGGGGGCAATCCAAGTATTTCATAAGGATCAAAGTTGGACATCTCATAGTCAAACTGAGACACTTTATATGCTAAAAAACCTAACAGCACCCATCCTAAGATGATTGCAAGCTTAATAAAAAAGTTTTTCACACTTTTGTAGGGTTGTGATTGTTCTATGATTAATTGTTTCTTTATACAACCTGGACATTGACATCTCTCTGCTTGCTTTATTGGATCTGAAAAGAAATACACAAATAATTAAGTGTTGGTCATGAACAGTATATTCCATTGATGTGTTTGAATAATAACTTTCTGGTGTGGATATCATAACTGAAGTTGACTGACTCTCTACCAACTGTAGTTCTGTTATCAAAGGAAGAGAAGCCCTATTCATTGTATTACAATTACAAATAAGTCGCACCCATGACACCATAACATGTATGGGGACACATAACGGTAAATACAAAGTATTACCATTTGCATTGCATAGAAAGAAGCAGCTTATGCACTAAACAACAAACCAAATTCTGCGGCATAATCCGAATTAGTTATACTTTGCAAAATCTATAAAACAAGAGCGCTAAAAGCTTACCTTCTTTCCTTTTCCTAGGCCAATAATAAAAAGTAGCTGGTACAAGAATTAGAGCAAGAAATGAAAGTACAAAGTAAAAGAACGTAGAACCACTTTCATCGTATTCAAATTTTTGACCACCCATTATAAAATTATTTCATTTATCGTGTTAGAAAATAATGCCCAACTCAACACGAGTGCGACAAGCGAGCGACGGACGTGTCATTCCAGAAAATTGACGGAACCACCTCACCACAGACTAGACAGACATTCGGATACAACAACATGATATTAGATCTTTTTTTTTTTGCGTTTTGGCGTCATGCGGTAAGCATATAGCCACAAACAAAAAGTTGAGAAACGAAACGCGAGTATACGATTACCAAAAGGAACGGAATTTGGAAAATAGGATAGGATAGGTTTTTATGTAGGGATTCTAGTAAAGGTATTATTTAAGCCCGATCAGCACAGCAGGCAGGGCCGAACTGGCTGGCAGACAGGCAGGAGGGCAGGGCCAGCCCAGGCAGGCAGGCAGGCCGGAGCCGCACGCGCCCGTCGCTAGGGCAGGTTTTTTATTTCTTTAGTCAGTCAGGCTTTACCTAAATAAAAAACATGCTTGGGTTGGTCTATAATATTATAACTTGAATAAACGACGTTCATATTATAAAATACGTTCCATCGCATCGCACGCACGCAACGCATCCATTCTTGATCCATTCCCATTAAAATTCTGCAATATATCGAGCATGGCGTGTTTTGTCGAGCTCGGTCGGGCGGGTCGGTCGGGCGCTAAGATAAGACCTTGGGCACTTGGGCGGGCGGGTCTCGCGCGCGCTCGGGCAGGCCGGGCTCGGACCGTATAAATATAATAATGCCGGCACTACATTCTCGACAAAAACCGAGAGCAGAAAGGGATGCAGTTATGCGTTAAAATGAGATACAAATACACCGCGCTCACTCTTGCGCAACTGCGTCTCTTTCGCCTCTTGGCAAAACTGGAGTGTGTAGAGCGGGCTTAATATACATATACTCAAAGAGCTAAAAGAGCACTGAGTACGTTGCTTTTAAAAACCTTTAAATGACGTCACCCACGTCACAATACAAAAAAAAAAAAACGGTTTCGGTTCTACCTGCGTACCTTTGCATATAATCTAATATTCTTTTACGCCAGAAAGTATTCGAACAGGAGATATTCTGAAAGCGTGAAATAAAAAAAAACAAGCGTTTTCTAAGGTTTCCATAGATGACGCTAGTAAATTAATGAGAACAGTGAGATTTATTGAAGAGTTTTTGACTTTTTTTGTCGGATTGTACAATTTAATTCAATTAATTTTAGGATAATTAGTAGATTACATGACAATACTTCTGTACTTATTACTTCACTATTTAGTAGAAGCATCTGTTGAGCCGTTTTGTTTCTTTTTTTTAATTTGATGATACTGGAAAACTTCCCATTCTGGTAATAGGTAATAGGGAACTTGCACAGTTTTGATTCTTTGAGGATGTAAATTCAGGTCTCATTATAAATAAAGACCCCGAAAAAGGATGAAGCAAAAATAAGCACCAATATTATTGGGCTGAATACCTATAGTATTACTATCATTAAATGTTTGATCTAAGGATACAAAGATCTTGCTGCGAATACCTGTTAGCCGTCTGCCCGTTGTTTTTCGATTTTTCCGTAGTGCCTAATTTTTCACTATCCCACGGGAACAGTTTTATTTTTCCGCGATTAAAAGTATCCATTACGCCATGCATCACTATCAAGCGCATTTGTGGTCCAGTCTGTATCGTACGCCTCCAAGTCGTCACGCCAACGTCTCCGAGGCCTGTCTCGTTGTCGGCGTCCATTTTGGGGGGGAGGCCTTTGCACAGCAGTGGGAAATAAAATCCAAGATGTTGACCGGGGATATAAGGGTACAAAATTTAATTAAAATCGGTCTAACAGTTGCCATTACAATGTGCTGAGCTGTATGATTTTCTATAGTTTTTTAACTATCCTACGGGTTTTTATTTTTATTTTACGGCATTAAAAGTATCTTAATGTTGAATGGGGATATAATGGGGCTAATTCGGTATTGCACCCGCCTTATCTTAACTAATTTTAGTTCATTTTTGACAGGACTTAACAAATCTTGACACGATTAACGTTCGGATACACATTATCTCGCTCTGTGCACGCTCCTGCAATATTTTTTTTTCAACAGAAAGGCAAAGGTATACAGTCATGCAACCTTAATCCGCAATAAAGTGAACGTTAGTGAATCGAACGCACGCGCAACGAAACGCAACTTAGTATGTGTTACGTTCCGTTTTAGTTTCGGAAATTTGAAATTTATATTTTTTTTTGCGTAAAACAAAAACGAAATTGCAAAATAGAACTTATATGGTCGATTTGTTGTACAGTAAGCAGCACATGCGGCTGGACATTATGACCTTGAGAGCGCCCGTATTCCGTAGCGGCAGGGATGAATTTCGTAGTGCAAGTGTCCAACCGCATGTGCTGGCTTCTGTACGTATTGTTAAGTGAAGGTAAGCTGGGCCAACGATATTGCGATTCTGTTCCTTATTCGATGAACATAAGAAAGGTGCAAAATCCAAAGTAATCTGCTTGTACGATTGATGGAGTTTTTAGCTGAAAGACTCGACCGACCCCGCCGACCTGACTGAGGATGAGCGATTCAGTAAATATCCAAGATTAACGAAAGGAGATTGGTTGAAGCAACTCATCACTATTTAATTTTTACCCGATTTCCTAGTTTTTTAACCTCAAAACTTCAAAATATAATAAGTCCACACCTAAAAAAACTGAACTAAATTAAGACCATTTTAAGTTCAAAACACCTAAAAATGACAGATAACGAACTAAAAATGACAGATGAATGGTCGTTCCCGAATAGCTAAATGGCGTTAGTTCAACTTATTTTTAGTCCTGTCAGATTTCATACAAAATTAAGTTAAGTCGTGCGTTCCGAATAGCTAAATATGTCATCTGACACATCTTAACTAAATTTTAGTTAAATTTTAGTTAAGATTAGTGCATTGGCCAGCATCGAATCGACACCATTGTACCAGCATGCAAAATTTCATTCAAATCGGTCCAACAGTTTACACGCTAGAACTAATCAGCGTAAGTGCCAAGTTTGTGTTTGTCCATTTATACAAAAAGTACTACATTACATATAATATAAATGTTTCTTTTCTATACTAGATTTTAGTAAGCTTGAATACCTACCATACTTGTGATCAAGTTTGAAAGTCTAATTCGTTGCCTACCTATAACTATAAGAAGTAAAAAAGATAGTAGGTAAAAAGCAGTTTTACAAGGTGTTTTGGCGCCACTATCTATCAATATTTTCAAAATACGTGTTTTCAATCATATGAATATTTAGATTAAGATCATTTTATGTAGGTATATCTGAAAATCATAATACATGTAGGTAGGTACTTTTAAAATTACGAAGATTATCGAATCAATAACACTAAAATTTTCAAGGTGCTGTCGCCTTAATTGAATAAATACAGAATATATATGCAATGCAGCTGGACATGTTGACCTTGAAAGCGCCGTTACCTAATCCGTAGCAGTAGAAGCGAGTATCCAGCCAGCCGCATGTACTGCTTACTGTACTTTTTGGCATATAAGAATAAACATTATTCGGTAAGGTACGCTAGCAGAACGATCAAAATACACTTTGTTTTTTTTTCTATTGACAGCTATTAAAGTCAGTCAAGTCAAGTCAAAATTCGTGATTATGAAATTAAAAATATTTTGAAAACGTAAGAAACTATGTGAATTTGGAGTTTATATGTATTGAGCATTTAATTTTGTTGTTTTTTCTCATACTATGTGAAAGGTCAATAGCATAAAAGTGTTTTAATCGGTATAGGTTATTGATAGTCTCATAATATTACGTCGCATCGCATTACTTTCAGCAAAATGGGCTAGTCGATTGAATGAAATTATTTAATAGGTATAATAAATGTACCTTTTCAGATGGCCACCAAATCTATAGCCAGTGCTACAGTTAGGGCCGTAAAAAAGCGACTTCTTCCCTCTCGCGCAGCCCTTGTATTGACACAGTCAGCTGTTAGCAAAGTAAAAGAGATTATGGCGAAGGAAGATGCTAAAGGCTACATCGGGCTCAAGGTTGGAGTCAGGCAACGAGGCTGTAATGGTTTGTCATACACCCTGGAATATGCTAAAAGCAAGAACAAGTTAGATGAGGAAGTCAAACAGGATGGAGTTACTATTATAATTGACAAAAAGGCTCAGTTAACTTTATTAGGTATGTTTAAGTTTCAAGAAGATATTGCAATAATTCAAATTCCAACAAATTAACTTGCTGAAGTAGTTGTTCCCTTCAAAATTGCTATTGTTAAGAAATCATATTTCTTTTTTTCCTTTTAACACACCATAGTAGCCTGTTTACTCATGCTCCATACAATAAGCCTCAAGATAACATCCAATATCATATAAGAATGTGTTCTGCTAAGTTACACTAATTGTTTTTCTTTTCAGGAACTGAAATGGATTATGTTGAAAGCAAGTTATCATCAGAATTTGTATTCAACAATCCAAACATAAAAGGGACTTGTGGATGTGGCGAATCATTTAGTATATAGATCTAAAATGCAATGTTTTATTTTAGTTAATACAATAGAAACTTGCACAAAGAGGCCTTATGCAAGTAATTGCACCCAAATAAATGCAAGTAACCAAATGATCAACCAACAATAACCAACCACTTTACCAACAAAAAGCTGTAGCCGGTTAAAGTTGGCTTTTGACCCTTTGAGTTGTATTTGTCGTACAAATACAATACACATGAGGTCAAGTACCAGCTTCTCGAAATTAATCATAGAATGAACCTTAAAACTGGTGATAAAACAAGCAATAATAATAATAAATCCTACAGCTTAAATCTCAAGTATAGTAATTCAAAATTTGGCCTAAGTCTCTCAATAAATCAGTTTACCAACATGTATGTGTTGCTTCAAATAAAATAAAAACCGTAATTTTTTGTATGTAAGTTGTTTCTGAAAGCTGAAAGTCCGTCATAAGAAAGCCTATCTGGGTGCAATTGCTTGTGGTGTTATCTTACTAATTTCTAGTTCTGTATTATCTTAGTAAAGTTATAAACACAGCTCCTTTAGTATTATGTTTTGGTGGCATAAATAATTCGGACACTTTGATAATGTTATTTATCAATCATACCACTTGTATATATAGCTTTTTAATTTTTCGAATTCTTACAAAATCTATTAGGAAACATTCAGAACTACAATTTTAGATTTAGAAATTAATGTAAATAGAATAGCTATTTATTATCGTAAGTGATGTAGGTTTCTGTACATATAATATTGTATTTTTGTTGTTGTTTTCTGCTTTAATAAAATTAAATTTTATTGAAACTTCTTTTTTTTGTGCTTAACGAAATAAAGCCAGCCATGAGCCAGCCCAAAGATATAAAAAATCTGCTGTGCTGTGTACCTACCTACCTACATACTTTTACGACTATGGCAACAATTTCCCTTTTCAAATTAGTTCCATTGAAATTCCGCAACATGTCTTCTGTCTTTTGACGACTGTGAAATAATTAAGAAGGTTTTGAATTGATTGTGTACATAGTAAAACTAGCCGGACCAGAAAAAAAAAGGTATTAGGTACCACAGAATATCAGGATCCTAACATGATATTTAGTACCTTACCTAGTCGTTCCATCCAGTAGGTTTACTACGTAAGAAGTGACAAGCTCGAGAAGCTGTCTATCGTGCGCGACATATTGACAGAACTATAGGCCTACTATGTAAGTAGCGACAGGTTCGAGAAGCTGTCAAACGCGACATATTGACAGAACTGCTATGGCTCTAATGTCACTATGTCGCGTTTGACAGCTTCTCGAGCCTGTCTGTCGCTCGCTACTTACATAGTAGGCCTACTACTACGGCTCTAATGTCACTATGTCGAGTTTGACAGCTTCTCGAGATTGTCGCTTCTTACGTAGTAAGCCTACTGAATTCAGAGCATTCAGAGAGTAATCGCAATATCGCAAATCGCATTTAGTGATAGCGTATGATTTAGGATAGGACGGACGAGTAGCATCCGATTTAGGAGCCCATTCAGGCGCACGCGAGTAGGTACGAAGCCAATACGAGCGCACGTTAAATACTCGTACAAAGAAAGAAAGACTAGTACGTTACAAGTACGTCACCTTTGAAAAACCTTTTTAATCCGGTTTCTATTTCTGTCTCGTTCGCTCAAAAACATGGAGGTTGTGCTGTGAAATTGCTGTCGAAGTTACATTCTTTGTTTACGTGTCGACGTATTTCGAAAGAAATAATATAATCTACTAAGGAGGGCAATCCTTTTTTGCGGTTTATGGAACAAGTTCAACAAAAACCACAAATTGATTGTAATTTGAGGACTAACGGTGTGAAATGAATAACGGAGAGGTCGGGGGGTCTAGGGGCAGAGGCCGCGGTTGGCAGCAGCCCGAGAATCAACCTAAGGAACTTCGTCGACCGAAAGTCGTCGCTGAAGATGTTAAAGGTATCTTTTATTTCGTTGTATTGCTTCACAGACGATTTAGCTTTTTGTGACGTCGTCATACTTGGCCAGTTTTATTACTGCGTTCCTATTAAGACTTCAGGTGAAAGTTTGGATTTTCATTTCTAATGACGTCGACATCGGCGTTGTTTGACAGAAAGCAGCCCCGCCGGCAACTGTCCGATCGTTTTTGCAACCGAACATTTTAGTAGGTTTTTAGGTCATATCATAATAATATAGCTCCAGTATGTATTCCTTTTTATCTCAGGTGAAACTAAACATGTCCCTTTGTTTTCCAGAAGCTCCAAAATCGAATTTGTCTGCTGAAGCTAAGGAATGGTACCCACCAAATTACACTCCCTCAGTGCCAGCATACAATCAAGATCCTGCACCATACAGACCCCAGAGGTTCTCTGTGCAGGACAGACTTCGCCAGGCGCAGGACCAGAATCCCTACAGTTTCCAGGATATGTCATACTCACTTGATGAAGCGGAAAACATGGACATGCGGGTTGGTATATCATCATTTTCATTATAAATGATTATTAATATTGATTTGTAAGTAAATTTTTAATGATGTGCATTACAATTGCACACTATTGATTGACTGGGAATGCTTTAATAACCCAATGGTTAGTCCCCAATCAATAATAAAGCTAGGTACTGTTTCTATTTGTGTTTCTTAATATATTACCTGATTCAATTCAATGTTTATATAGTTTGGCTTTTGTCATTATTGACAAATATTACCTGAAATTATGTTTTACAGCATAGGTCCATTCAAAAAAAGATAATTAAATAGTGAAACTTTTTCTGATCAATTTTAACATGCAAATAGTTTAGCACACATTATGTTCAGCTTTTTTGATCAATTTGTTATTAAGTTTCAAAGTTTAACAATTTTTCCTTTTACCCTACCTACATAAATAGAAAATATCAATATTTTTTATAAGGCACTATAACTTAATTTTTAATAGGACACAAGAGTAGTATCCATTATTATAAATAAATAAATTCATAAGTAACCTAAATTCTCACCTTTACTTGTGCTGTAATGTAATGTTTAATTTTAAAGCAGGAGAATATAGGCAACCTGATAACAGTGATGTGTGAGATAACCTTTGACCCGGGCAAGTTCGACACACTCTGTGGGCCCTTGGTGGACTCATTTGCATCGTCACTACACGATGTCAACTACACCAGGCCTTTGGTGGAAGCAATCGTTAACCAGGTGAGTCTGCTGTTTAATTTTTTAATTTTTTTACATGAGTAAGTATAGCTTAGCTGTCTGCATAGAAATAATGTGAAGATTCTGTTAATTTCCTTGCTTACTCAATTATTTTAACCAAAATGCATGGTCTACTAAATTGTTGCTTAACTAACAAAATGAGCAAAAGTACCTACTTCTTAATAAACCCATAACTTAATTATATCATATCATTATAAAAAGAGAAATTGCACTGTCACAGGCATTTTTACTTTATATGCCTAAATATAAAATTAAACATAGTAAGATTGATTAGTCTACTTCAGCAGTTATTTTCATTGTTTGATTGATGACCTTTGGTATTATCTTTGGGGTCATGCTACATACAAGTGATATGAAATGTTTATACTGCACAGATAGGCTGTTGTGCAGTTTTCAAATTAAGTTAATTAAATAAATCATTACTTAAGAATTTCTAGATCAATAAAATATTTCAATTATACGGAAGAGAAATACTTCCAATTAAATATTATCTTCATTAAAATATCAAAATATATAATACATGCATAATCAAATGACTGTTATTTTATTGCATCAGAATATAAAAAAAGGAAACCTAGCCTTGACAGGGAGTACAAGCTTTTTTTGGTACTAGTTAATCTTTAACCTTTTCACCGCCGCAATTTTATTGGTGACAGAATCTCCACGCCACAGAACATCCATTTAGCCTTTTACTGACATCATTTTTATGACGTGGCGGTCAACCTAATGTATGGATGTATCCGTCATTGGCTTTAAAAAGGTTAAACAATAATAGGTCAAAAACAAAATGACAAACAATAAACAAATGACTAAAAGACCATCGAAAGACTAAAAAACCGTAGATGACAGTAAGTGCCGTCGCTAACATACCCTATGTAGTTCCTAGGGTACATTCGCCTACAAGATCAGTACACACTTATTTAATAATAATGAAAAAAAATTTTTGGTTATGTGTATATGAGTAGCAGATTTCTGGTAACAGGGGTATGTAAATCTTGATTGATCTTCCCAATATTTTAGGTTTAAAAATTACTTTTTAGCCCTAGTGTGCTGAAATAAAGAATGTATTATTGATACTAGTCAATTGGCGAGTCGAACTTCCGCTACAACGGCGCGCGCCTCTGCTCGATGTACGACTCAGTGGCGCCGCCTGGCGAGTCCTCGTTCCGCGCGTGTCTTCTGGAGCGTGTGGCGTCGGAGGAGCACAAGATCATCAGCGGGATGGAAGCCTCCGAGGAAAACATGCGCGGCTTCGCCATGTTCCTCGCCGAGATCTACACCCAGCTCGAGGATAACCAGGTAAATACTCATTTCAGCCGAAAGACGTTCACTGCTGAACAAGGCCTCCCCCAAAGATCTCCACGACGATCGGTCCGGCGCTGCCCAGATTCAGCGTCTTTCCGCGACCCTCACCAGATCGTCGGTCCACCTTGTAGGGGGCCTGCCCACGCTACGTCTTCTGGCGCACGTTCGCCATTCAATAACCTTTTTGTCCCAACGGCTGTCGGTTCTACGTGCAATGTGCCCTGCCCACTGCCACTTAATGTACCCTACCCATTGTAAGCGACAGCATCTCGGATCCGTAGGTCATTACTGGCAACTCACATGGGAAAAGACTTTTGACTTGAGACACTGCGGTAATTAGGACGAAGGATATCGCGCAAATTCCTTTTTACTTTTGTCTTCTCCTTGTTTATCTTAAGACCCACTTGTTTTGAGACTTCGTTGAGGTCATCAAGCATAGTGCCGAGGTCCTCCAACCAGGTAAATTAATACTAGAGCCCCGGACATGTCATACAATCAATGCAGTTCAAATTGCACCTTTAGTATTAAATAGACCTAATTTAAACAAGGGAAACATAAGTTATCATAATACACCTTTAAAAGTACGCACTATCATTTTATTTGTATACAAATAAAAAATTTCGGTCTTATGATGATAACTCATTTTCCCTTTTTTAATCATCATATTTTTATAATGCCCTATTTTGTCGCGTTTACTGTGCTTCGTAATTTCATTGATGACCTTAACTACTTTACAGACAAAATTTGTAAATAGTTTTTCTCTTTTATTGTTTTAGGGAGGAAGAATCAGGACTCTGGGTGAGAGTCTCTGCAAGGTGCTTCTACACCTTTTGGACACTGACAAGGAAGTGAACATCAAGGCAGTATGCCAGTTGCTCAAAGTAAGATTACTTATTGCTAATTAACGTGTATTCTTTGTTTTCAATCAGAAATAGTTATTTATGATACTAGTGCGGAAAGTATGTGATTTCCGATGAGTGTCATTTTATTCACGAGCGAGCAAAGCGAGCGAGTGTATAAGCCGACACGAGTCGGAAATCATCTTTCGCACGTGTATCATACAAGATTTTACAATGCATTGTGCAAGAAAAAAAACAGTTATATTAAAGGCGTATAAAATGACGGGCTTCATAAACAAAACACATTCGCGCTGAAAAAAACATCTACTGCGCATGTACAAAGCTGTCAAATCGCAATAAGGCAATGAGTAAAATTTATTCAGCCACGCAAATTTTTAATTAATATTTGAACGTAATTTATCAATAAAAATCAATTTCTAAAGTAATTATACTAATTATAAACGCGTTTATTGAATTGTTATTTTTATTGTTCCCTTTATATTAGTAACAATTGGTAATAAAAATATCTCAAATACTGAAATGTTAGGTTGACTGGCTGAATGACAGGCTGAGCAAAAATTAAAAAAAAACTGAAAAGTAAAAAGCACTAGTGCGGAAAAGTACTACTTTCCGCACTGTTTGACTGCCTAGAAAACGCTCCTTTTCGAGCACATGCATTGTAAAATTATTTTACAATGCATGTGCTCGAAAAGGAGCGTTTTCTAGGCACCCAAACAGTGCGGAAAGTAGTACTTTTCCGCACTAGTGCTTTTTACTTTTCAGTTTTTTTTTTATTTTTGCTCAAGCTGTCATTCAGCCAGTCAACCTAACATTTCAGTATTTGAGATATTTTTATTACCAATTGTTACTAATATAAAGGGAACAATAAAAATAACAATTCAATAAACGCGTTTATAATTAGTATAATTACTTTAGAAATTGATTTTTATTGATAAATTACGTTCAAATATTAATTAAAAATTTGCGTGGCTGAATAAATTTTACTCATTGCCTTATTGCGATTAGACAGCTTTGCACATGCGCAGTAGATGTTTTTTTCAGCGCGAATGTGTTTTGTTTATGAAGCCCGTCATTTTATACGCCTTTTTAATATAACTGTTTTTTTTTCTTGCACAATGCATTGTAAAATCTTGTATGATACACGTGCGAAAGATGATTTCCGACTCGTGTCGGCTTATACAGTCGCTCGCTTTGCTCGCTCGTGAATAAAATGACACTCATCGGAAATCACATACTTTCCGCACTAGTATCATAAATAACTATTATTTTATTCGTTGCATTCCTATAAATATTTTTGGTTAGCCAAAAGGCGACATCGGTGGTTAACCTGTCTGCCTAAAAAAATAAGATGTTTTTTGTTTACTTAAAAGGTATTTTACGAATTTCTACACAAACTTGAATGGCTGTCAAGAACGACATAAAGAGAGCCCATGTAACTGAACTGACCTAAAAGCGTTGTATATGGCTAAAAATGTCGAGGAGAGCAGATTCTAGCCAAATTAAATAGAATAAGTCTATAAACGTAGAGAAAGGGTATTTTATGAATTTCTTAAATTGTCGTAGCATATATTCTAAAACTTGCTGCTTCAGAGCAGCGTTTGTCTTCCTCTGTCTATCGAAACAATTATTTTAGTAAGGGTATTGTTTGTTTAGTTGTCCGGCATAGCGCTGGACGCGGACTGCCCGGCGGGCATGCACGCGGCGTTCGAGCGGCTCAAGCGGCGCAGCGGGCTGGCGTGCGTGCGCAACGTGTGCGAGCTGCGCGCGCAGCGCTGGGGGCTCGCCGAGCCAGACCCGCTCGGAGACAACCGCCACAGACACGTCGCCGGTAACACACCACACACGCCATACACCACACACAGAAACATGTTCAAGTATCTAATTATTTACCCTTTACTCAGCTTTTTTATATTGTTAACTAGCGACCCGCCCCGGCTCCGCACGGGAAAATGGTTATTGTGGGTTATCCTTCAGTATATTATGCATGTATTATACATATAAACCTTCCTCTTGAATCACTCTATCTATTAAAAAAAACCGCATCAAAATCCGTTGCGTAGTTTTAAAGATTTAAGCGTACAAAGGGACATAGGGACATAGGGACATAGGGACGGAGAAAGCGACTTTATTTTATACTATGTAGTGATTTCTACTTAGTCAAGTAGAGCCAGCTCACTCATTGGAATTATTCAAAAACAGGTCTTTTCTGGCAGGTTCTATCTTTTCATTAATACTCCAATACTATTAGATGACGTGTAATATCTATCCTGTAACGAGTTTGTTCTGTGGGCAGTGGTGAACGGGTCATCGGAAGGCGTGGTGGTGGGGGGCATGGGCGGCGCGGGGGAGGGCGGGTACCTGGCGGACGGGCACTCGCTCACGGCCGAGGAGGCCGCCTTCCTGCAGAGCAACCTGCCGCCCGGCAAGAGCGGCGCGCTCGACGACGACATACTGTGAGTCACTATCACCACACTACAGGGTTACTGTGGAGGTGGAGTGGAGGCCGCCTTCCTGCAGAGCAACCTGCCGCCCGGCAAGAGCGGCGCGCTCGACGACGACATACTGTGAGTCACTATCACCACACTACAGGGTTACTGTGGAGGTGGAGTGGAGGCCGCCTTCCTGCAGAGCAACCTGCCGCCCGGCAAGAGCGGCGCGCTCGACGACGACATACTGTGAGTCACTATCACCACACTACAGGGTTACTGTGGAGGTGGAGTGGAGGCCGCCTTCCTGCAGAGCAACCTGCCGCCCGGCAAGAGCGGCGCGCTCGACGACGACATACTGTGAGTCACTATCACCACACTACAGGGTTACTGTGGAGGTGGAGTGGAGGCCGCCTTCCTGCAGAGCAACCTGCCGCCCGGCAAGAGCGGCGCGCTCGACGACGACATACTGTGAGTCACTATCACCACACTACAGGGTTACTGTGGAGGTGGAGTGGAGGCCGCCTTCCTGCAGAGCAACCTGCCGCCCGGCAAGAGCGGCGCGCTCGACGACGACATACTGTGAGTCACTATCACCACACTACAGGGTTACTGTGGAGGTGGAGTGGAGGCCGCCTTCCTGCAGAGCAACCTGCCGCCCGGCAAGAGCGGCGCGCTCGACGACGACATACTGTGAGTCACTATCACCACACTACAGGGTTACTGTGGAGGTGGAGTGGAGGCCGCCTTCCTGCAGAGCAACCTGCCGCCCGGCAAGAGCGGCGCGCTCGACGACGACATACTGTGAGTCACTATCACCACACTACAGGGTTACTGTGGAGGTGGAGTGGAGGCCGCCTTCCTGCAGAGCAACCTGCCGCCCGGCAAGAGCGGCGCGCTCGACGACGACATACTGTGAGTCACTATCACCACACTACAGGGTTACTGTGGAGGTGGAGTGGAGGCCGCCTTCCTGCAGAGCAACCTGCCGCCCGGCAAGAGCGGCGCGCTCGACGACGACATACTGTGAGTCACTATCACCACACTACAGGGTTACTGTGGAGGTGGAGTGGAGGCCGCCTTCCTGCAGAGCAACCTGCCGCCCGGCAAGAGCGGCGCGCTCGACGACGATAACGTTTGTGGAAAATGTCTATCCTTGTCCTAAGCCCGTACTAGAGTTAAACATACTTACCTGCGTTTTAATCAAGAGATTTTGGTCCTACAATAATCACATATAGGAAATAGAAATACAAGAGTACTAGAATAGATTCCTTATAAATACAATAGATAATGATGATGATGGAGTATGCCGTATGGTATGAATGATGTTCTGATTGTGTGGTGTCTGCGTCTGCAGTGAGGAGCTGCAGAACGACGCGTGGGACACGGGCATGGACGAGGAGATGCAGGAGGGCTTCCTGGAGTTCCTGCGCATCTCCAACCAGATCAAGCGATAACCGCCCCGCCCCGGCCCCGCCCCGCCCCCGGCCCGCCTGCTCTGCCGACGGTCACACAAAAAAAAATACAAAATATTAATAAAATTATAAAAAGATTTAATGGAAGCGACCAACTTTGCAATCACTCTAGAACGATTTGATTGTTAATGAACAGTTGCTGGCTGTTTGTTACCACGGCGTGTGACCCGGGCGAGACTGCGCTGCGCTAGTACCTAACACTTCAAAGGTGCTCTTTTAGAGTGGTTCAATACTTGGATATTAGGAGCTTTGTAATTAATTTCTATGCTTATTTATGTAAGGTCCAAATGGAATACATATTAGTATAATTATTGATTTGACTTTTATAATTTTGTCTGTTTAGGTAATCTGTCGCTCTGGGAGAATTAATAGAAGCGTGTTTACGTATAACAGGAAGAATAAGTTCTGAATGTATAATTTTTTTTAATGATTGTTGTAATAATTTGTAATAATTATATAAATATTTAATACGTAAGCACGCTGTGATATTCATAAACTGAATGTCCCAGTACGTAATGCATGCTAGTGTATCGGTGTGTGTCTGCCCTCCCGCGGCGTGAGCTTCAGACAGACATGACCGCTCTAACTGCTTACACCTATTTACGTTTTTGAATAACACAGTTGACCGTATCAATCCGTGGACTAAATGTAAACAAGGGTGAATTATTCTTGTATTCGAACAGATCTATGTCTGAGTAAGTATAATTAATTTAGTTGTAGTTCCCACCAGTATGAAATGAAAGGCCATAATATTTGAAGCCATGTGTTACTTGTTTACATTTGGTCTGTTATATAATAATTAGTGATCTCAGAATTTCTCAATGATTTTTCTCTTGCTCATGATTTTAACTTCCTCCGATAGTTCTCAATGAGCTACAATAATAGATATTATAATATTGAAAGCAATAACATACCGTTCCATTTACAGAAACACTAATTGAATTAACTTTAATTATGCAGAAATTGAATAGTAGGCAAAAGGATCTACACACATCCCAATTTGTTTAAAAGTCGGCTAACAGAGAAAGTTGGCAAAGGTTACACACATCGCTTTGACAGATTTAATATCCTGCAATCTTCCAGTAGATCAAGTTATAAGTTGAACAATTTGAGGGTTATTCTGTGTGTGCTCAAGTTTCTTTTTGCACTTATTTGATTTTTTGAATGCAAACAATGCGGTGTTGCGATAATTTTTGTCCACTTTTTGCATTTTCACCTTCTTGAATAGTTTTGAAATGCCAAATTTGTTGAGTTGTTTGTTAGGTGTCTTGCAATGAATTGTAAAAGCATGGTAGTTATCGCGAATGAGAGGAATTTTAATAAATGACCTGATTGCTTATGAATTGAATACTGATTAATGAGATGTTAAATAACATCTTCGCTATATGTACACAAGAAATATTTACAGAATACTGCCTTTCATCATGTAACAAGCAACAGCAATACACTTTATATTTATGCAATACTGAATTTATTTATTTTGAAGCAATTAGGACAATGTTTGTAATATTCCATTGTATTTTTGTTGCAGTGATATTATGAATGTTATAAGAATAAATGGATATTTTAATAAAAGTCATTTAAATAAATTAGTGTTTTTATTGAAACTAATAGTATGTAGTGAGTCATACATAATATGTTTTGAAAACTACATGAACGTGCTTGTATCAAACAATCGGTGCATTTTTTTTTGACAAACAATGAAACCCTGTTTACAAGAAATTGAATTAACTATATTATTATTATTAGTTTATGATTATATAATAACAGCGTGACTGTCCGATTCAACCGATCAAAATAGTGTCCACTAGCAGAAAGAAAGTAGAAAACCGATACAAAAAGTGAATTGATGCGAGAACACTTAAACCGTTGTGCTCGACGTCGAATTGCGAAAATCAACCCGTTGAACTAAGGTTCTAGACAGAGACGGATTGCATTTCAACTGCATTCTGACTGCCCGACAGCAGTTCCTTTGCAGTTGTCACAACTTCACGACTGCAATCGAACTGAGGGCGTGCAGTTGAATTGCAGTCCGTCCGCTGCGTCGCGCTGGATAGCACTCGCCGCGTATTTGTTATCGCCTATTCCACCGACGGTTGCACTATCGATTGTTTCGTAACCTTTCGTTTATGGACACGGCGCGTGGTCCATTCGGTCCAACGCGACGCAGATGACGCTTGATATTGAAAATCACAGTTGATCGGGTAAGACCTTGTATGGGTTGAGTATATGGTGTGGGTCCATGAGGTCCTTGAGGCGGGCCATGAGCTGCGTCGCTTGGCGGGGCTTGCTGTAGTGGAGGAACTGCGGCTTGCGGAACCCGATGCCGTGCTCCGCGCTCACTGAGCCCTGCCACGCGCTCACCGCCTCGAATATGTACGGCTCCAGGAGGCCTAACACTTCCTGGCTGAACTCCGGCAGAGACACGTCGATGTGGACGTTCCCGTCGCCTTCAACGAAAATTTTTTTTGTGAGTTTAGATCTGAGTACTAGTAAAATACCAACTAGCAAAGCAACTAAACTTCCCATAGTAGGTACCTTCAAAGGAGTCAGAACTTGATGGAATACCATCATATACATATGATACACCTATATATTTCTACACTTTGAGATCCTTCGTATTCGTAGTACCTACCTACTTGTAATTAACAGCTACTTTCAACCTTCCGGCTCCACGCTAGTTCCTCCTCAAATATAAGTAAAGGAAAATAGTGTTTATGAGGAGGTACGCTAGCTTAAGATAGTCAGTGGCCTCTGTGGGTGGCCTAGTGGCTAGGGCTGTTGGCTTCCATTCCGGAGATGCGGATTCAAAGCCTCGGCACGTGCTAATGTCTTTTCGAAATTTAAATTCATATTACATTTATTCGACGCTCTTACGGTGATGGAAAACATCGTGAGGAAACCTGCACAATGCACACACCTGCGAGCGAAGAAAATCAAAGGATGTGTGTGAATTTGACCAACTCACACTGGGCCAGCGTGGTCGACTAAGGCCTATTCCTTTCGTTTCAGGGTAGACTCGAGCCCCTCATGAGAGATATATTAAGTATTATACTTATAATCTGTTCTTTTCGAGTCAATGGCCGACAAGTGTCTAGATCTTAAATTTTTTCGTCTAATACTACGCCACAGACCATTCCTCCTTAGCGCAGGTTGGTGGCAGGACATAAAGGGAATGAGAGAAGGAGGGTCAAGCAAGGTTGGCTCCACAGTTGTTTTTTTATCGACCTATGCTTGAATCGAAAAAGTAGGTACGATGGATCAAGCTTCACCGGACTTGACCACAGTTGCATGCAGCTTGTGCGGGATAGGTGAATGAGTTAGGTACCGATATGGCCGAAGCCGCAGACAGTGGTGACCCTGGGCCCCAGCCTGCGGCGCAGCGCCGGCACGAGGTCGTAGTAGTGCCGCAGCGGCAGCGACACGTCGTAAGAGAACATGTACCCGTCCGCCAGCCCGCCCGCCGCTATGCTCTCACGCAACCTCCAGATACACTGACATTAGGACACATCATACATCATTCATTATTTATATGGCAAAAATACAACTACAACATGCCAAATAAATTCCAAATATTTTAAATTACGCGTGATCGAAACATTAAAACCCTCTTAATAATCGAAAATATAATATATTGCGGAAAATTTAGGAAAAAAGGTAATGCCTATAAACAGCTACAAACAGCAAAACACGTGGCGTGGCGCCACTTTTTATTTTTCTTTTCAGGGTTTATACTATTCTGGGGGCGCAATTTACTTATTTTTGTTTCTGGTAACAATCGCTATTATAAAATTAGTTCTGTTGGATATGGCGATATTTATTATTTTTCTGGTCAGGCTGACGCATTTTGAGTGCTGAAGGTGGATGAGGATGCTATGCTGAAGTCACATTTATATACAGGCATGCTATTTACCTATCAGAGTGAGCACCTTTAAAACATATTGGTAACTAGCCTTCGTTTCGCAGCTTCGCCCGAGATGAATTCCCATAAAAAAAGGTATTTTGTCACTCAGGAATAATGTAAAATACTTTTTTAAATCGGGTTAGTATTTCGGAGCCTATTCAATGCAAAGTAAATAAATAAAAAAATCTTCATTCTTTACAATATTAGTAGAGATACATTTTTTGGTTGTATGAATGATTTTATGGGTAAATATAGCTTGTGCCGAGTATGTGGTGCTTACTGTCTTTCTGTATTATTGCAACAAGGTTTCTAGATTGATAATAAGTAGGTAGGTAGGTTAAGCTGTTTACTTGAATTTTATTGGGGTCGGAAGTGACGGTCCCGTTTAAGATCAGGTTGCTGTCCATTTCTTTGGAAAGAAATCTTGTTAGTTTTTCGCTATCGTGCTCGATATCGCTTCCGTTGGTCTCCATCAGCACGTAGAATGGGTATTCAGATATAGGATTACTGCAATGTTGACAAATTAAATTAAAACGACACCTTTGAATGTTTCAAAACCTAAGAACTGTGATATAAGAAGGACGATATTACTTACGAAAGCTTGAGATTTCTTGTGGTTGTTGCAATCGATTCACGATCCATCATCTCAAATGCTGAAAGGATTTCCCCAAGCGATGATTTTGCGCTCTTGTAAAGCTGCAAAATATTCTCAAAGTTTTCAACGCCTGTAAAAATCAAATCAAATTTAAAACTTTTCTTGAGTGATTTAGTTTGAGGTTTGATTAGAAGAGTAGTTACCAAAAAATCCGACATGAACAGCTTTGGGCAAAACAGGGCAATGAATCGCAACCTTAGTGACGACGCCAAGAGTTCCTTCCGAACCTATGAACAAGTGCTTCAAGTGGTAACCTGTGTTGTCCTTCTTCAATGAGCGCAAACAATCTATTACTGTACCATCTGCTTGCACCTATGAAGAAAAAGTACTTTTTATTTTCGTATAGAGTACCCGAAAATAAAGCGCCATTTCACATCACATTTAGATGTTCATTCCGCTTTCACGTTAACTACTGAAGCGATTTAGATGAAATCTGACAAGATCTAGTTTGGCTCCTGGCTTAACCCATAGGCTACTTTTATCGCGACAAAATATGAGGTACCTCGTGATAAAGGCAGAGAGCTAGTTTGCTGTACACCTATTTTTTGTTACTTCTTCACTGACATACTCACAGCTTCAATCCCTAACAGAGACCCATGTAGGTTCCCGTATCGTATCAACCGCTGCCCACCGGCGTTGGTGCTGACGTTCCCCCCGATCTGACACGACCCTTTGGCGCCCAGGTCTAGAGGCATTATCAAGTTGTTCTCTCGAGCATGGTTCTCCAGAGTTTCAAGTACGCAGCCTGATTCGCAGACTAAAGCTCCTAGAAGCCCATAAACAAAAGAGGTACAGAACAGACACTGCAGACCTTAAATAAAGCAGAGATATCACACATATAGAATTAGCAGGGGGTTACTTACCTGAGATAGGGTCCAAATCAATAATCTTATTCATCAGCCCCATATTAAGGATAATCTCGTCAAAAACAGGGACGGAACCCCCAACGATACCAGTGTTGCCACCTTGCGGACATACCGCTAAACGTCTTTCATTGCAGTATGCTAATATCTTCGAAACCTCTAGAGTGGTTTTCGGTTTCAAAACGACTGTTGATTGACCTAAACAAATATTATTAAAGATTTTACAAGCGACACATACTAAATATACTAGTAAAGCCCGACCAAAGAAATATGACACCTCGCCATATTGCGGAATTTCAGAGGAACTAATTTTATAAGGGAAATTGTTGCCATAGTCGTAAAAATATACACGTGGCGCCCCCAGAGCAGCCCCTCTAACATGCCCGGTCCACGCGTGACAGACATAATTTTATCGTGCGTATTCTCTTATCCTATTGGAGAATATTTCAATACGGCGGGTTTCTCGCGCGACAAACTTTTGTCATAGCACTGCATGTTATGGCTGGTGTCATATTTCTTTGGTTAGGCTTTAAGTATAAGTTCACCATTATTAGAATTCAGTAACATGGTCCAAGAAAACAAGGTCTACTCGTTAGACCACGTGACTTGACACAAGCCTACGTCATCATGCTGATCATCCTTGTCTATTAACACGCATACGACAAGATGGATGGATGGTATTTAGATGGATTAGTACCTCGGCAGTTTTTCATCCAATCGATATTGAAAGGCAGTACATCGCTCTCTTCCGTTAGAACGCGTTCAACACTTAAGATAGACTTGAAGAAGTCTACATCTTTCGGTTGCAGTGTCGCAAAATTCTTCCTTTTCACATTGTACTTGTCCTAAAAATTACAATTTCTAAATAAAAATGCTAAACATATCACAGAGTAATCTGAAAATAATGGTTCTACCTAAAACTAAACTTACCGAAGACAATTGAGGCAACGCTTGTGACGCATATCGTATTTGATCCAAAACAAACCTATTAGTACTCGTACACGTGACCAGCGCTATAGCAGATTTACTAAACATCATGTGTGTGTGATCGATAAACAACGCGTGTAATAATGTTAATTAAGTTTTCTATATATTTACGCTTCAGTGCTTTTCTACAACACTACAGTATCGCAATCAGAAGTATCTTCATGCGATTTATTTATCAGACTAGTTATATTTGTTTATTTTTAAGATATATTTTATCGCGTCGTAATGTTGCCTGATTATATAATGTTGCTTACATTATATAATCCAGTGTGTACAATGGAATCGTCTATCAATGAAAGAGCGGATTCCTCAAATACATATATTTTTCTTCTTAAAAATCGGGAGTTGGTCTTTTCACGACCCCTCTTCTAATTGTTATGACACAACATCTTTTTTTTAAATGCGAGACAATTCTCAAATCAAAATAATATCATTCTTCTAGAATAGCGACATAAGCGCCAGTTACATACGAAAGGAGTTCGCAAAAGCATTAATGCGTACTCCACATCCCCCGCGGTCACAAGAATTGTCTCGCTTAACACAGTTGACAACCCTAAACTCATGACCTAAAAGTGGACAGGGCAAAATAAACACATAACATAACAACCTGTCAACAAAGTCTGTTGCTAACAGCTTCCTGGTGCAATGCAAGCAAACAAACCAGATCATTACACAAGAAACGAATGCCAAAACCTGTCCCAAAAGACAGTCGCATCATTGATCAGGTTGGACTACCAAACACCGTGGCTATAAGCCAATAGACTCTAGTCCTAACAGCGTCACAAAATGAGTAACAGTCAACCTGTCAAATCAGAAGTTGAAACCAGCGTCCAAGAATTAATTTATTTAAATGTTTTAAAAATATTAATAATAATTAATAATCCAAACCAGGACACGCAAGCAACAACGCCCAACAACGACAAACGAACAATTAGACAAAGGGCGCACGCATCCTAACTAATACTTAAATATTTCAACCTAAGTTAAGTTGACATCAATCAGGGTAGCGCGAATCTAGTATCTTCATTATACAAGTTACGTAAATTATGACGAGTCGACACGTACAGCACATCAAAGTTCAGCATCCCGGAACGTCAGCAACATACTAATCGTTTTTTTTTAAAAGAAAAACCCTAAGCTATTTGTTGTTAAGACATCATTGAAAGAAAACAATAAGGTGTCAACAACCCTACACTAAGCTCTATCCCCCCCCAAATAAAATTAATAAAGCAACCCCATTGATTTATTAATCGTATAAAATTTTTAAATTCTTCGACGCTGACATCATGGATGGTTTTAAAATTATTTATTTAATTTAATTTAATTTATTTATATCTGAAAACAAACAAATCTGCATAAAAAGTTTCAATCAAGGTAAGATAAATAGTCAGTAAATGTCTAAGTCTTTATGCTCACACTAACTCGTATCAATCATGAAAAACTAATCATCACAACAGTGTAACACAACGAATGTTACCTCACCGGATACATATGTCCATAAGTGAGTACATGCCAAATAACTACCCATACAAACTTAGAGATAAATGTGAACATATAAAACCAAACATATGACTATAACTCACCCAAATATAATAAAACTTCTATCAATAGCAGTTTGTAAAAAAAAAATTAAATGTCAAACCGTTAACTTATGACATTATTACAATTGTAAAACAATAAGGGAATTATTTTAAATGTTTAACACATAATAAGACAAAAACGTGAAATGACAAAAATGCAAAATGTCATAAATGCAAAATGTCATTAATTAAAAGTTAGGAAAAATTAAACCTAATATATATTACAATCTTAGCTTAAAAGGTTTTAAAGAATTATGGTGAATCAAAATATCATGTCTTGAACCACCATTTAGTTTACGTAAAAGATAATTATTATTAGGTAATCTACGAAGGACACGATAAGGACCTTTATAGGGCCTTGACAACTTCAAACCGAGACTCGTAACTCTTTTAGGGTTATGAACCAAAACTAAACTTCCTGGTTCAAAAGTAACAAATCTAACTTTTTTATCATAGTTCGATTTCTGGGTTGCCTGTGACTTGCGAATATTTCTCAACGCGCATGAAATTAATCCGTCATTCCTAATTTTACGCGTATTAATGTCTGTATCTGTACTATTCAAAAAAGCATTCACACTAAGATCCGACCGTAAAATTGGGTCCCTAGCGTAAACAAGTTTATAAGGAGATATATTCGATGAAGCTTGGTCAGAAATATTATATGCATAAGTGATCATGGGCAAAAACGAACACCAATCATTCTGCCTATCATTAACATACATCGCTAAACCTTGGTAAATAGTCTGATTAAAGCGTTCAACCAAACCAACCGTCTGTGGATGTCTAGTGGCAGCCACACTCAAAGTAGAATCAAAAAAATTTACCGTATCCCTAACAACGTTTGAAGTAAAAATGGAGCCACGATCAGTAATAACTTCCCCTACTGAACCGAATTTACAGAATATCTCATTAATTAGAAAATCACTAATAGCTTCAGCAGTGGCGTTAGGAACAGCTTTTGTAATCGCATATTTCGATAAAAATTCCAATGAAACTATAATATATTTATTACCATTATTTGACCTAGGAAGTGGTCCTAACACATCCACGGCTATTTTCTCAAATAAACGATTAATACAAATTGGTTGCAACGGGGCTAATAAATGTACTCTTTTTCTCTCTTGACAAAACTTACAACTTTTAATATATTTTGAAATTTTCCTCTCAGCCTGAGCAATATAATACCTTTCTCTAAACTTTTTCAAAGTCTTGGAAAGTCCAAAATGTGCACCATTCCAAGGATCATCATGAATTTCCTTCAGCACATTGGAAAAAGAAGATTCAGGAATAACCAAACGATCAATGAAATTAGTACCCTGTTTCAATCTGTGATAAAGTTTATTATCCCTCATACAAAATCCTTTAAATAATCCCCGCGGACTATTCGCAACCCTATTAATCAATCTAACACAAAATTCATCATTATTTTGATCTAACTCAAAACGCGAGGCTTCTATTTTGTATAATTGTAAACCGTCATCTACAATATTCTCAGTGACGCATGAAGAGGGCAAATCCTCATCAATCAAGGGATTTCTGCTAAGAAAATCTGCAATTATATTATCTTTGCCTGCACAGTAAACAATATCGAAATCGTACTGCTGTATAGCTAGTGACCATCGTGCAAGTCGACCATTCATATCTTTCCTTTCACGTAGCCATACCAAAGCTTTGTGGTCAGTAACCACCTCAAACTTCAAACCCCAGAGTAAATGTTTGAAATAATTGAGTGACCAAACTAACGCCAAACACTCTTTTTCCGTGATGGTGTATCTGGTTTCACAACTAGAGAGTTTGCGGGAAGCGAAAGCAACCGGAAACATATAGTCATCACCTTGCATTAAACAAGCACCAAGTGCATAGTCACTCGCATCAACAAAAAGACGGGTTATTACCTTTTCATTGTTTGTAAAATGACGTAAAAGGGGAGGCCTCTGTATTAAAGTTAATATTTCAGTAAAGGCACTCTGTTGCTCATCATTCCAAACGAATTTAACTCCTTTTTTAAGTAACCTAGATAAGGGTAATGCTAGATGAGCATAATTATCAATGAATTTTCTGTAATAAGAGAATAAACCTAACACTGACTTTAACTCTTTGGTTGTGACAGGAGGTTTGATTTTCATTATTTTATCAAACTGGGAGGCGTCAGGTTTGATTCCTTGGCCAGTAATCTCATAACCCAATACAGAAACTTTGTCAAAACCGAATTTACACTTAGTGGGTTTTAACGTTAAATTACACTGTTTTATTCTATACAAAATTTCCTTTAAAGCAGAACAAAATTCATCGAACGTCCTGCCATATACCAATATATTATCGATATAGA
The DNA here is from genome assembly GCA_948473455.1 of Teleiodes luculella. NCBI lineage: Eukaryota > Metazoa > Arthropoda > Insecta > Lepidoptera > Gelechiidae > Teleiodes > Teleiodes luculella. The sequence continues at coordinate 9,484,266 of OX419588.1, read as the reverse complement.
CAATTGCATTTTTATATTTCATTCCTCCTAATACACTATCCATCACACGTTGAAATATTGCACCGCTAGTCTTTAGACCAAAAGGCATCACATTGAACTCATAAAGCCCAGATGGCGTGACGAACGCTGTTTTGTGTTTGTCACACTCCTTGATAGGAAGTTGCCAGTAACCTGAATTTAAATCTAAGTCGGCAAAATAATTAGCTTCAGATAAATAGAGCACTATATCATCAATTCTAGGTAATGGATATGAGTCCGTTATTACCTTTTTGTTCAAAGCGCGATAATCAACACAAAAACGCCACGTCTGATCAGGTTTCTTAACTAAGACAACCGGAGAGGCATACGCGCTTCGCGATTCTCTAATAATACCGTTTTCCAACATTTCCGAGACTTGTTCGCGAATCACAGAATGTTGTTGATGGGAAACCCTATACGGAGGTTTGTGTATCGGTAACTCATCGGTAGTATTTATTTCTACTTCCATAAGAGAGCACGAGCCTAGATTTTTCGAGTCGAAGGCAAATCTATCATCAAATTCCGAAAGTAAATTACATAAAAACTTTTTTTGAGGACAAGTTAATGTTTCCGCTATATTATACATGGAATCCTTCGTGGATACCTGTGGAGCAATCATTGAGTTCAAATTTTCGTCTAAGGACTCGGGAGACGTAACAAAATAAATATACTCTGCCTCTGATAAATAAACAGACTCATTTTGAATTAAATCTAATGAAAAATTATTTTCCTCATTAGTTGAAAAATGGATTTAATTATTTCCAATTACGAGAGAGCACGAGCTAAAATCAACCAAAGCCCTATGCATGGACAAGAAGTCCAAACCAATAATGAATTCAGGGACTAATTTCTTAATTACAATAAATTCATGACAATAAACAACTTTATTTATTAATATATTTAAAGTAACGGCGCATTTTGTCTCTAGACAATGCCCATTGACAGTTTTAATTTTTTTATTAACAGGGTTCGACATATTTAAAGATAATCTAGAATTTAATTTATTATAACAGGCTTCCGATATCACGGATACAGAAGCTCCGGTGTCGATGATAGCTGGAAGCTTGGTGTCGGCAACTTCTACTTCAATCGACGACATCGTAGAAATGGGACATGGAGATATCTTTTCGTCGTCCAACGTCGTCCCTATTGTTGGCGACGATTCATGTTTGGGGACCTGGAGAACGGTGCCCAGCTTCTTGGTGCACTTCGGAGATTGTAACGTGGCGTTACAGCACTGTTTTGTGTGCTGGGGCTCTGGTAGGCACTGTTTGAAGCAAACGCCGGCGGGGAGGATCGTGACGTGGTGGCAGGCGTGGCACGAGTTGGCGTGGACACATTCGATGGCGCCAGGTTCCTCGTAGGAGTGGAGAAATTGTCCGCCATATCTCCAGCGGCGTATGAAGGGGTATTGAAATTCACTACACTAACGTTTTCAATTTTAACAGGCAATGTTAAGTTTGTCTCATTAGGAGACATCAGTTCTGTAAAGTTTCGAGCGGCATTCTTAAGTGCCTTTAGGTTCGCAAATACATGTGCGGCCAGGGTCTTTTTGTAATAAAAACTCAGACCACTTAAACAACGTTTAACTAAAATATGATCATCTGTGATCTTTGCCATGGATCCGAGAGCTTCAATACGGTAAATAAAATCTAATATAGGTTCATTTTTATCCTGTCTGGCTTTATAAAATATTTCCGAATAATTTATGCTGGAAGGGAATTCGTCAATAATTGCCTTCTTGATGTCGTCATATTCGGACTTAGAAGATTTAATATAGTTGAAATAGGACAACGCGGGGCCCTCCAAATAGTTCGCTAGGGCGAGACTCTTGATACTGCTTGACCAGGAGTTGATCGCAGCGACGGTTTCAAAATTGTCAAAAAAAGAGGTCACGTCGGCGTTCGTACCGGAGAACTTTGCCATAGCTTCCTTTTTTTTAAACACTTTTTATTCCTTTAAAATATAGACGATCACTTAGCTTTGTGGAACAGGGCTCTGCCCGCTCCACATAAAATCCTTCAATTGAAATCCTTTCCTTCCTTCCTTCGATTGAATTGTTCATCAAATAAATAATAGGTCCGCTTGCTCAGTCCTCGTTTTTTATAGATCACTTGTTTGTTTTCTGAAATCTTTTAAAACATTAATAATTGGCACTTATTTCACGTGGCGAAATTTCCGCTCAGCGACTGCATCTGTATGGATACAAAACACACAAAAACGATGACGCAGATTCGCCAACGCACTTCTTCTTCGTCTTCTTCTTCCTTTCCAGGGAAAGCTAGCTGTAGTGGTGAGCACTCGCTATAGGTATAAAAATTCACTTATTACTTAACTTTTGCGAGAGGTTCTTTTTTTTGGGACCGATGGGTGACTCCGCCAAATGGAATCGTCTATCAATGAAAGAGCGGATTCCTCAAATACATATATTTTTCTTCTTAAAAATCGGGAGTTGGTCTTTTCACGACCCCTCTTCTAATTGTTATGACACAACATCTTTTTTTTAAATGCGAGACAATTCTCAAATCAAAATAATATCATTCTTCTAGAATAGCGACATAAGCGCCAGTTACATACGAAAGGAGTTCGCAAAAGCATTAATGCGTACTCCACAGTACCTACGTGTAGAATAATTAAGTGAGGCGCCTGAGTAAACAACGCCAAGTGGTAAATATATAAGTAGTTAATTTAGTCATATCTTTGTGATAACAGTTTTCTAAAAGACTTGGGAAAGCAATTACGCTTGCTTATTATTATGCAGCAGTTTTCGCTTTCTACGGACGAATGAATCCTAATAACTCTACGAAAATACCTGTTTTACCACAGAAGAGCGTCGAATAAACGAGCAACGTGTAACGTATGCTACGTACGAAACAATTTTGTTTATTTTTAAAGTACATGAACCGTATCACGTGGTATCACTGTAGTAGTGGGGCATGGGGCCCTGCGACATGTCCAGTTTTAACGAAATCCTTATTTTTCGACTGCTGGAAAAAGGGATATTGTATTAAGATATATTTTTTTAGAAATATCCTCTCAATTAAACCTTTTTAAGCAAGACACGTGTGTATAAAAACCAGACAGGTTTGCTAATTTGCATTTTCATTTGCTTGTTTTGGAGGCCTTGAAGGTTTATTAAGGCGTCCTGGTTTATTGTAGAATACTTTTATTTTAGAAAATTGTTTTATTTAAGACTCTAGTCGGAGCGTTTATAGTCGATTTCAAAAAGAAGTTCTAGATGTATCTAAATAATAGTACAGAAGATAGTATCGAAAAATATTCAATATATTATAATTTTATACTTAGCGTAATTTCAATACAAAATTGTAAAAATATGACATAGATAACAAATAAAGATATATAAAAATATTTAATTTACATCATATAGAAACATTTAAAGCTTAAAATTATGCAACAATGTAAATCAACTTAGCAAAATAAGTGACTACGTATCTCACCCAACATCGATATCGCAAACAATATTAAACCTATCGTGTAAAAAGTCTAATTGTTTGGTAAGACCTTATACGGGTTGAGGATATGGTGTGGGTCCATGAGGTCCTTGAGCCGGGCCATGAGCTGCGTCGCTTGGCGGGGCTTGCTGTAGTGGAGGAACTGCGGCTTGCGGAACCCGATGCCGTGCTCCGCGCTCACCGAGCCCTGCCACGCGCTCACCGCCTCGAATATGTACGGCTCCAGGAGGGAAGCTACCTCTTTACTGTACGCTGGGACTGTCACGTTGATGTGGATGTTGCCGTCTCCTGTAATATAACGTCATACATACATACATACATAAATTCACGCCTCTTTCCTGGAGGGGTAGGCAGAGACCACTTCCTTCCACTTGCTACGATCCAAACATACTTCTTTCGCTTCATCCACATTCATTAATCTCCTCATACATGTTCGTCGGTTTAGAGTACTCTTCACCCGACCTTTTGTCAGAACGTCCCCGATTTGGTTTTGGAACGTTCGTCTTGGTCTTCCGCTTCCAACGCTTCCTTACACTCTCGCCTTATAAATCTGTTTAGTCAATCTCTCTTCACTCATTCTCTCCACGTGACCAAACCAATTTAGCAATTTATAACGTCATAGTATACCTTAACACCTTTCTCGTTTCACGAAGCTCATCAAAATTCTCTGCTTAAAAATTACCTCTGGTGAAAGACCTCTTCTAAGTTTCTGAGTAACAAACGGTCCAGCGATGCTTATGTGTACTTGCAGCCATTTGAACAACTAATTGTACTAGCGTACATAGAAAGGACACCCGCAAACCGCACTTATAGTAATATGCATTTTTAGGCGACAGCCTCCGTGGTCACATGAAAAAATGCCTTACGATACGGAGGTTCCAGGTTCGAATCCCTGTGGAGATTTGTCGAACAAATATCAGTTTGGTCACTTTCCCCAGTTTGGTTAGGTCATTGCATCACCTGATTGTCCGAAAAGGAAGATGACTCCGTGCTTCTATGGGCATGTAAAGCCGTTGGTCTACGGAAGTAGTCGTTATATGAGCCATGTCAGAAGCCATAGGCGGGTCACAGAAGCGATAGTCTTTTGTTTTTCTTCTCGCTGTGTATCCCGCCCCCCTCCTGCTGCCGCCATGTTGGCTTTTTTTTTTTTTTTTTTTGAATTGACCTATGCTTGTGTCGAAAAGGTACGACAAATCAAGCTTCACCGGACTGGGAACGCCATGTTGGCACATAGAAGACGTTCGAGGGGTTTTCTCGAGTACCTGTCTGTACGTTATTCCTCAAAGTTTGCAGCTTACTTTCATCAGTTTACCGATCCACCCTGTAGGCCTTTTTTCGGTGCGACCTACCGAGTTATCGAGCAAGAAACTCTGACCCCTCAAGCCCCACATTTTTATTATTATTCAATTCAATGGGTTGTTTTTTTTTGTGTGGTGTGCTTACCAATATGTCCATAGCCATAGATCTTGGTTGCCTTAGGGCCGAGTCGTTCCCGCAGCATGGGCACCAAGTCGTAATAGTTCACCAGCGGCACTGACACGTCGTACTTGAAAACATACCCGTCCATCAGCCCTGCGCCCGATATACTCTCCCGAAGCTTCCATATTGACTAAAAACATTGTATTGCGTTAACTCAATGCACGCACAACCTTTTTCATATAAGCGTTTTGGATACATTGGCATATTGAATGCGTGTGAAAGAGACAAATATATACAAGCATTATGTTTATTTTTATTACATGCAAAGTAGGCGAGGTACAACGAGGAAGGATCGCGTTTCAGTTCTGTTCACGAAGTACTATTATCAATACTATAATATGACGAAGGCGAATAACACAAGCTCTGTTTAAATACCTGCATTTTGTTAGGCTCAGATGTGACTGTTCCGTCAACTATGAGCCCGCTGTCCATCTCTTTGGCCAGGAACCTGTTCAGTTTCTCTTCATCGTGTTGCTCATCGCTGCCGTGGGTTTCGACCAGCACGTAGAACGGATAGTCAGATATTGGGTTCCTAGTAATTACAACATTTAAATTAAACATAACAACAAATCAGAACTTACAAGTTGTAAAGGAAAAAAGAAACAGTTATGAAAATCTGGTGCTTTCTTAGAGGTTATTTAATGAAACTTACGGAAGACTCAGATTTTTCGATGTGTAACTGATAGCATCGTTATCAGCCATCTCAAATGCTGACAGTATTTCTCCAAGCGATGATTTGGCACTCTTGTATAAATTAAGGACGTCTTCAAAGGTTTTAACACCTAAAATTTAAAATGTTTTATTTATAAAACAATTATACTTATAGGATATTAAAAATCAAGCAATTTTTACTCCGAGATTAAGTGGTTCATGACGCACTTTTACTTGAATCTTTTTACGGTTACTTATAAACATACTATTACCACTATTACATCGTTATATTACGAGTATATAACTCACCAAAGAAGCCTACAGTAACAGCTTTAGGTAATACAGGACACTGTATAGCAACTTTCGTAACTACGCCAAGTGTTCCTTCCGACCCGACAAAAAGGTGTTTCAAGTGGTACCCAGTATTGTCTTTCTTTAGAGAGCGCAGACAATCTATCACCGTACCGTCCGCTTGTACCTGCGTGAAAACAAAAGTTACAAAGTTTAAATCACTGGACTGTTCACCAATAGCTCCCAAACATTACAGAAAATGAGTGAGACGAACATTGAGAGATGCGACACACGCAAGAAAAAATGCATGAACATAACTTGTTTGGCATGTTCCCTTTAATAACTGTTCAATCTGAAGTAGCATTCTCTGTAAACTTGTAGACAGTACTTACAGCTTCAACGCCTAATAGAGAGCCATGAAGATTGCCATACCGTAGCAAGCGCACGCCGCCCGCGTTGGTGCTAACGTTGCCGCCGATGTGACAGGTGCCTTTGGCGCCCAGATCCAGGGGCATAATCAGATTCCTGTCGCGTACATAGTTATCCAGATTTTCTAGGATGCATCCTGACTCACACACTAGGGCTCCTATTGTTAAAAAAAACAAGAAAATAAGTGAACAAGAAATTACATATTACAGTACTACCAGGAGGGTTTCACTCCCGACTTTAGGTATGATCGGCCGATGGTCCGGCCGGCTAAAGGCAGGGGCCCAGGGCTACATCATTTCGCTGTCACTCGCCGCCCGCGCGTGACGCTTTGTTCCTACTACGCCGCCGCCGCCGCCGCCCGCTCGGCTCGCTCAACACGCCGCGCGAAAGGACTTCAAAACAATCCGTGTTTGGACGATTCGACAGATGCTGCTGTGTATACGGATGCAAAAATAAAAAGAAATGATTGGTTTGGAAATGTATTTTTCTTTTAATTCCGAAAACAATGAAAGCTAACTATGTGTAATTCGTTTGGCCATTGTTATATTTTTCATTAAATAATCTGCAACTATAGAGGTGAACATTGAAAATAAATACCTACATATTAATGTAGGTAAGGTTTTTCTATACCTAAAGGTTGCCTGGTAGAAATTGCTACCTTAGCAATAAGGCCGCCTTTTGACTGTTCGGTTTTGTTCTGTATTGTTTTCTGTATGCTGTGTCTTTTGTCAATAAAGTATATTGTATTGTAGGTACATAAGTATTTTATGGTAAGTTCAATCAATAGCAAGCTAAGCTAAACACGTGAGATCTGAATTGGACTTTATTATAACTAATCTAGGGTTGCTATTTATTTGAATTATGTCACCAAGTGAAACTTCTGTAGGGACTACTATTTGGTATTTATTCTTAAACTCTGTTTTGTTGGATTTATTCTACTGAATTAATTCTTGTTTACTAACCAGATATCTCATCTAAACTGATAATCTTGTTCATCTGCACAAAGCTGAGTACAATCTCATCAAAGACTGGGACGGATCCTCCCACCAAGCCGGTGTTCCCGCCTTGAGGACACACTGCCAGCTTCTTTTCATTGCAATATGCTAGTATTTTCGATACTTCTTCAGTTGTCTTTGGTTTCAAAACCACTCTCGATTGTCCTAGAAAATAAAAGATTTTTATCATACATAGTCCTATCCTTTTGTTAATTTTAAAAATTATTTGTTACTTTCATAATAATTGATTAATTACACCTTCCATATTGAGGTAATTAGGTACAGTTGTTGTAGAGATACTAATAGGCCCTAGGGCCTTGGTTCAACTGAAATTTTGGTGAAACCCAAACAGCGGAATAATCAGAAATTATAAAGCTAGTGATGATATGAATAGGTATTACCCTGAAGTTGACTCTCTGACCATTATTTCTTACAAAAAAATAAAGAGTAGAGTTAAAATAAATAATAAAGAAATATGTCAATTAAGTACATATTTATTTATTTTCTATATGTTTAAATTATAGTATAGGTAATACTAGTTGACAGAAAATGTACCGATCTTTCTATTTATTACGTATGAAGGCTCACCTCTACAGTTCTTAATCCAATCAATGTTGAATGGCAGGACATCACTTTCCTCGGTCAAAACTCTTTCATTGCTGAGGATTGTTTTAAAATAATCCACATCTTTTGCTTGAACTACACCAAAGTCTTTCCTTTTTATGTTATACTTTTCCTATAATGAAACTGCACAAGTTAGTCATTGCACTTTTTGAAGAACTGCTAACAATCAAGTACTTAATATTATGTGAAATGAACTGTGAACAAATTCTTACGTTCAAACTACATTAACAAATAAAATATTGGACAAAAAGGGCAGCAATATTATGGGTGTTTTAGATTTTTTTTAGCTTAGTTGATACCATAGTTTTCTGATAATAAAAACTAATAGATTAAACAACACAGTAGGTAAATACTTACTGATGAAAGTTGAGGTAGAACTTGTGATGCATGTCTAAACTGAGTAAGAGCTCTGGGTTTGATGTAACATTTTATAAAATAAAGCCGAGAGTTGAACATTTTTAGGTAGCACAAACTATTTGGTACACCTATGTTTCTAAATAAGTAACTTGGTTTTTATACTATAAAGCCGGCACTACATTCTCGACAAAACCCGAGAGTCGAAAGGGATGTAGTTATGCGTTAGAGAGAGCGCGGTGTATTTGCATCTCATTCTAACGCATAACTGCGTCCCTTTCGGCTCTCGGGTTTTGTCGAGAATATAGAGCCGGCTTTAAAGGATAGACTCAAAGGACAGACCTTTAAGACAGACTTCTCTTTGTTATAAATTCAGGCTACCTACAAATAAATAATACCAAAAAAAACCTGAAGTTGACTCTCTGACCAAAAAGTTCAAACAAACAAGTCACCAAAAAAGGATATAATAAAACTGACTGCAAACTGCAAGTCACAATCACACCACACAATCACAACCAAGAAGGAACCAACTGGAGGGGGGAAAAAAGGAGGGTCAGGTCAGACAGACAGAGAGAATGTAATCATGTAATCTAATCACGCTCTGCTACCAAGCCAACTGCTAATACCACTGCCACTGATAAACAATCAATGGAATGGAAGGAGGAAGGGTCATCATTTAAGTCACCTACACGCACGCACCTACATGATGACATTGACATTGCTGAATGACATATTAAAGCATTAACAGACGTCCGGACTTGTACGCTCCGTTCCGCCGCGCCGGACCGTGCGGTGCGCTCGATACGCCACACGACCGCACCGCACCGAAACCACAGAATACCAAATAGTAGTCCCTACAGAAGATGCACTAGGCAACATAATTCAAATAAATAGCAAGCCTACGTCCGTTACAATAAAGTGCAATTTAGATCGCACGGCGCTAGCCGAAAAGACGATGTTGCTGCATCTCTTTCTCTCGCGTATCGCGCCACTCTACAAACACCTTTAGGGCTGTCGTCTTTGAGAAAATAAAACATCTGATTTATTAACCTATAAGGTTAGGTTAGGTTAAAATAAAACATCTGATTTATTAACCTATAACCTTTTGCTCGAACAAAACAAATTCAAATAAACCAATGCTACTACTATTTAATGTTTGCATACGCTGTATTTACTCGTCGGTAGGTACTGTAGTTTGTGAAAATACGACATAATGTTACTGTAGGTTTGTCAGAAAAAAATATGATAAAAAAAGTTAGGTAGGTAGGTAAGTACATCCAAGGGCACGGTAAGCTGAACACTTTGGCCTTCGCACTATAGTTCTTATGTCCACTGAGTAAGAAACAGTACCGAGGTGATAGTACATTTTTGAAAAAATATACACAGCAGCATCTGTCGCTTCGTCCAAAAACTGATTTTTTTGAAGTCATAATTTGAGCGATCGATCGGAGCGGCGCGGCGGCGCGGTGGCGGCGTAATAAAGACACGTCACGCGCGCGCGGCGAGTGTTCGCGGACTGATATAGCTAGCCCTGCCTTTTGCCGGCCCGGCCGGCATTTCGGCCGGTCATACCTATTCTTCAGAGTGAATCCCCCCTGCCGAAACGTTTGAAGCGGAGCCGAGCGGACCAATAATAATTAATAATGTGCGGCGGACTGCCGCCGTACACACGATCGAAAATTGGCCGGACGGCACCAAGGTCTCGGTACGGAGCGTACAAATCCGGTCGTCTGTTATTAGTTAGTGCTTTTAAGAGTCTCTGTAATGTACAGCCCGAGACAGAAATATATCATTCATATTGCTTGTTCATTCATACGGTCATACCTAATATTAGGCTGTATGGGCCTCGATCCCTTTGCTTTTTCCATAAGTTATTGTTCTGAGGATAAAATAATAGAACCAAAAAAAAACCAACCAACCAACCAAAACATCACGTGTTTTGCAGTGGTTTTGCAACTCACGCTTTTGAATTGATTTGATTGATATTTTGTTCATAACATGGCTAAATTTAAATCAAAAAGTTCAAAACAGAAAGCGAAACCGGTAGAGCTTAAAAAGGAAGAAGAAAATGCTGTGGTTCTCCCACCTGTGCGGATGTCTGATGATCCGGCTCCAAGACAGGTACATACTATTATAATATTCACTTTTATGTACAATACCAATGTTCTTACACATTCTGGTTAGGTAAGGAACTAACGGCAAGGAAAATCTTTGATGTTATTATCATTTCTTAATCCTATTACTTTTATTTTTATGGTTAGGTACTTAGGTTAACCTACAAACCGCATTTGTAAAAGTATGCTGAAATTAACATTCTTTCACTTGAAGACATACATTTTAAAAACAAGGGAACTGCGCAAAATTTACTAGTAAGATTGGTATAAGTAAAAAAGGTTACAAAGTTGTCTTCTTTCTTCAAAGCAGCACATACAATTTCCCAATTTTCGTATGCATAATAGGTACTTATATTATTACAATTATATTTACACTTTCTTAAGTTGACTCTCTGTACCTATTCTATATTTTTAGGTAAAATGGATTAACAGGCAAAGGGTGTTAGTATTTGCTGCCCGTGGGATCAACCATAGGCATCGCCATCTGATGGAGGATATAAAAAAGCTCATGCCTCATCATAAAACTGAATCTAAAATGGAAAGAAGTAAAAATCTCTATGTAGTTAATGAAATCAGCGAGATGAAAAACTGCAATAAATGTCTTCTATTTGAAGGAAGGAAGATGAGGGATCTGTATTTGTGGATGGCAAATATTCCCAATGGACCAAGTGTTAAGTTTCTGGTTGAAAACAGTAAGTGAATGTTTATAAAAGTAGTAGTTTATAACTATAACTTCCTCTTTCACAAACAAACAGCTCAACAAACCTACATAAAATATTCTACATAGAACATCTAAACAATTACAGGAGCCATGTTGGTTCTGAAATTCCTACAACAGGGTTTGTGAGGTAGGTTAACCTCGAAACCCACATGATAAGCAAGGCAATACTTTATTATTATTAATAAGCATCTATTACATTAATTGAATTGAATTATTGTTTAATTATTGCAGTATACACAATGGCAGAACTTAAAATGACAGGAAATTGCCTGAGAGGATCAAGACCCCTACTTTCATTTGATCCTCAGTTCACTAAAGACCCACACTACAGTTTGCTGAAAGAGCTTTTAACTCAAATATTTGGAGTCCCACATCATCACCCTAAGAGTCAACCTTTCTTTGACCATGTTTACACCTTCATGATTTTGGATAACAGAATTTGGTTCAGAAACTACCAGATTCTATCTGAAGATGGAGCCTTGGCTGAAATTGGCCCAAGATTTGTCCTGAACCCTGTGAGTATTGCTATGACTATTATTGAGACAAGACGGCCCTTATCTGCTTGAAGGGCTGCATCTAAATAACATATAAAAATACTTCTCTAGATGTATGTATATGGTATGGGTCTTTTACGAAATAATTTGAAATAGGTATGTTTAACGATACCTTATTTATGTCTGACTTTCGGCAGGGTTGCATGTGCTGTGGTCGCGAGCTGACTGAAGTTGTCGTTGTGTAGTTATTTTTTAATATATGTGTGTTCTTATGATCGATTTTACAGGTTAAAATATTCTCTGGGTCTTTTGGTGGAGGCACTTTATGGGAAAATCCAAAGTATATCAGCCCAGCAAAACTCAGACAGGCTATGTCCAAGAAAGCTGCCAACAAATACCAGAACAGAGTAGAGAAGAAAGTGATGTATGAAGCCACTAAACCTGAGACTGCATACCCTGATATAGAAGGACCAGAGTTCTTCAAGGGTGATCCTGTAGAGAAAGCTCAAGAGATTGTAGTCAAAGGTTTGTATTTCTTATGTAACTTAGAACTTAAATTTCTATTAAATTTGCTGTAGCACTCACTCTGGACTGTTACATTATATCTGGATAATATAATCTAATGTTATTTCTTTACATTTTTTAGAGGAGATGCTAGAGGAAGAATCAATGGAAGGGGGTGTGACTGAAGCACCAGCTAAGCCAGCATTTAGTATGAAGCTGAAAACTCGTCCTGACAAGGTCATCAGACGTAAACAGCTAAAGGCTAAAAGCAAGGCCATATCTGACCAAATAAAAAAAAGGAAACAACAAAAAAATAAGAAGCCTGTAAAGAGTAAATAAATACAGTATTTGCACACATCAACTATTTATTTAATTTAAAAAGTGTACAGTAAGAAATTTCTAATTAATTATGAACGGAAGAGCTATATCTGAGGTAGAAGTCAAACAGAAAGTGCTTTTATTTTAACATATAGTTCAATTTTCTACGCAATAACAATGGTAGTATTTACTTCTGTAACAAATAATTTATTGTGATGATTGATTACAGAAAAAACATAGCACATTTGTACGATTTTTTTAACTAACTCTAGTTGTGATTAGTCTAAGTCAGATAGTCTCACATTTTATATATAAATAATTTTAATCATAAAGACATCAAAGCAATTTACTCGGTGTTACATTACCCATCAAATTTATGTTTATAATTTTTATACCCTTTACATCAAACAAATTAACTGCAAATAAAGTAAATGTTTGATAAAATTAGTATTGCAGATAACTTTAAATATACCTACATCAGTTTTTTCCTCTAATACAAGACAGAAAAAATACTTTAAAAGCAAAAATGGTGCGATCAGCACAGCAGAAATACTGACTGTGTAGTTAATTGTAGCAAAATAAACTATCTGTTTAGCATATTGTAGTAAGCACCTCATACATATATAACCTACTTATCAATATTCGTCTTAACATGTCCATCTAATTTAATAAACCAATTTAAAAACTTTAAACTATAATATCTAAGAAAGTATATCATTTACGACATTTTGTCAAAGAGTAATTGTTATTTTCGTTTAGGTGCAGAATATCCAAGTTGCAAAATGTCCAGCGGGTGCAAAATGTCCAGGTCGCAAAAGGTCCAGATCGCAAAGTCTAGGTTGCAAAAGGTCCAGCTTGTAAAATAGTAAATAACTAGCGACCCGCCCCGGCTCCGCACGGGAAAATGGTTATTGTGGGTTATCCTTCAGTATTTTATGCATGTATTATACATATAAACCTTCCTCTTGAATCACTCTATCTATTAAAAAAAACCGCATCAAAATCCGTTGCGTAGTTTTAAAGATTTAAGCGTACAAAGGGACATAGGGACGGAGAAAGCGACTTTATTTTATACTATGTAGTGATAAGACCTGCATCTAAAGGAAATATCACTTAATACTATTATTTTTTTTGTTTCATTTTGGTAGCATAAGTGTTATATTTCCTTTAGATGCAGAATGTCATTATTACCATTTTACAAGATGTACTTTTTGCCTGGACATTTTGCTACCTGGACATTTTGCACCCGCTGGACATTTTGCAACTTGGACATTCTGCACCTAAATGGTTATTTTCAATAATATTTTCTGTAGATTGGCATAGGTTTTGTATCGGTGCACCATAAAATACGACATTTTATGTACATACAGGCTTTATACAAAAAGGTTCGATGTTTTTAAATTGTTTCAGTTTTTCGCATGGCTTTCTTGCACACAAACAGGGCCACAGCAGATGGAACGGCAAAACCGCCTATTACAGCACACACAGTGCGTTAGACTGGACTTATATCATAACATAAAGAAAATTTGCATTTTGATTTTGCAACTATCTACTTACCACGCGGAATCCAAAGTACAATTTTGAAACATTTTGCGTCGCGGGTATTTTACCGTAAATTCGCTTATTTCACCAGCGGCTGGACACTCGCACGTTGTCAGTCACCGCTACTGTGACAATGTGGACACAGGAAAAAGGCGCTTTCAAGGTCAGTGTCACTGTACTTGTGATGTACAGTAGCCTGCAGCCCTGCACATTTGGCTGCAGCCGCCGCCGCCGCTTGGCTGGACATGTTGACCTTGAGAGCGCCTATATTCCGTAGCGGTAGAAGTGAATTTCGTAGTGCGAATACTGGCTTCTTTACCTATTGTACTCACTCTATTTACAAATAAAATGATAGAGCGTCCATTGTAGGGACTCCTCATGACGATAAAAAATATATATATCAGGTCTTTTTTTAATACTAAAGGTGCGATGTATTTGTTCGTATAACGCCAAAACATTATTTTTTACTATGACACAAAATGTTACTTTTGAGACTTAAATAATAATAATAAGAAATATTAAATATTTATTGTGTAAACAGAAAAAAATATATAAATAGCGGTAGGTACGCAACGAATATAAATTGCAGTTGTTAGTAATATTTCGAGTTGAGTGTTTGCGGCGCGATCAGAATATAACTGCACAATCAGATTATTTTTACATACAAAGATTCATACAAAACTACTTTTTATAAATACTCGCAAGCAAACTACGTTTTTAAATGGACGGTTTGAAACAATACATGCTAGTCATAAAATGCAAACAAATTGAACTGAATGGAATATTATGTTACACTTAAATTAAGTATGATTACGAATTACATACATTATATAAAAATTGAGATTAATTTCACTGCATATCAACTCAATAGAGATTGAACCACAAAGTTACTTTGTAGATTGAACTTAATATTATGAAAATTGTACTCTTGATTACAATAAAAAATACTTACTTGATAAAAAAAATATAAAAATTAAATAGTATAAAATTATCACTATTTTATCCTGCTTAAAACTGCCAAAGTAAAATAGCTCAAAATATAAAAGATTGATAAAACTATGTCCTTAAATATAAAAATACGTTGTATGTATGTACTTGATTTGAGATTACGTTAATATAAAGCTTATACAAGATCTGGAATATCCGTACATTAAAATATAGCTTCACAATAACATACAATACAAACCATCTATAATATTGTAAACATTCCTAAATCACATCTAGAATAAAAACATGAGTATAGAAAAAATATCAAAAACTTATAGCACAATACCTTAAATGATTAAATGTACGAGTTAATCAGTGCTTATTTATGAAAGAAAGCGTAAAATATACCTATATTATTATCTTCAAATGCAGACAAGTCCAAAGCAGTTCAGTTACCTGAAAAAACAATAATGTAATTAATAAGTAATAGATGATGTAATAATCACATTTATGTGCGTATTTAAAAACAAGTGCAAAAGCTATAAACATTTATTTAGCCATTTGAAAACCGATACTAACTAACAAAGTCAATCTGTCGTTCAAGAATATAGGGTTCAGTGTATCTTAGTATATCATGAAAAAAAGAGAAAATAACATTATATGTCTAGAGTACTCTCAAACATAGAACGAAATGTAAAAGGGATGTTGACTTATTAGGTCCCAACAACCATTTTGAACGGATGGGGGAAGGAGGGCAGATATGGAATTCAATATAAAAAATTATTTATAGACATGCTTTGGACAAACAGTAAAAGACGCATTCATTTAAGTATATGATAAGATGGCAAACAAGTCCCGTCTAGATTTTATTACTTTGAAATATCATAAAATTAATTTAAAATGTTAATATTGTATTGTGTGTAAGCGTGTGTTAGTGTGCGCTCTATTAATATAAGGAAATTATAACTAGTAGATTTTTAGAATTCAACATTGTGGTCCGGAAGGTCGATAAATACAATATAGGGAAGCTAGCGCAAGCGACTCACGATAGTCTAGTACTTTTGCATGTTGTTCATTCCGACAGCCTCCTCCCCCCCCTGCGGGCGCCCCCCCAGCTCGGCCAGGCGCGAGGTCTTCCACTTGCCCTCGTCTCCATTCATGTTGCGGTCCTCGCACACGCACAGGAACAAAGAGTCCACTACCATCTGGAATCATTACATTACACTGCTTGCAATGCTCTGTACATTTGAGACAAGTAGGTTAAGCTTAGCGTGATGGACAAATTAGACGGACGGGCAAATACTCGTATGTCGTCGTTGGGCCAAATTAAGCTATACACGCGTCTCACTAATCTTCATGGATAAGAAACGTGTGCAAAATTCTCATTAAATATACCAATCCAGTAGGTACCTGGTTAGAATATCGCAGGTATCAAAGCGCGACGAATAAAATATGGCGTGTCCGAAGTGTGATGAATCACAGTGCAGATTAACCTTTTATCAATTACGTAACGAGACAGTGTCAAAATAGTCCGGTCAATAAAGAAATGTAGAGTGCGTGAGCGGGAGCCTAAAGGCTGCTACACACAGCGCCGGCGGCAGGGCCGCCGGGCAAGCCGCCGTACACCCGGCGGCATACAAAGCCGTCGTAACCTAACAAACATGCTCGCTCGGCATAAACCCGGCGGCATTGCCGCCGGCATGTGTGTAGTAGCCTTAAGCGATTTCTTCAGAAACTTATTCAGAGTGCTTAGGGATAAAACATACTAAAAGTCCTGACGTCTAGGAGGTGAGCTGGAGGGGGGAGGCAGGGCTCAAAGGTCTCATTTTTAAGTTTTTCGCCAATATTACAGAAACGGTGCATTATAGCAAAATATGATCTAAGATGGAATGAAAGCTTATAAAATTTTCTACAACTTTTATTCTATACCGATTTTTCATATTCCTAATCGTTTTTGAACTACACGCTCCTGAAAATTAAATGTAGAAAGTATTGTTTAGTAGGGGATTTATTGCAATCTTTGTATGGGAAACATTTTTTACTGGACGAGTCGACGAAACTTGGCATGGTTGTAGAATAGGTGATCCTGAGTAGAAATCAACCGGGACCCATGACTCGTACTCCCGCCGAAGCCGGGGGGAAGTTGGATTTTGCCGCCCTTGTTGACGCTATATCTCTAAAACCGCAAGTACTATGACAAAATTGGTATCATTTTCGAATAACTCGTTAACGTAGAATTTGTTCTCGGAATTATAAAATAGGGTGGCCATACAAAAAACTAATTTTAGGACAAAATTCGCAAAACAGATTAAATCTTTCCACATAAATGTCGTTTACTTTTCCCATGGGAATAGTATCCATATAAAAAAAATATGGTCGGGTAGCAGCATTCACGGGCTTTACAAATATATAACTTTTATGGCACTTACTTGATAAAAAAAAACCGGGGGGAGTACGAGTCATGGGTCCCGGTTGATTTCTACTCAGGACCACCTATTCTACAACCATGCCAAGTTTCGTCGACTCGTCCACTAAAAAATGTTTCCCATACTTACAAAGATTGCAATAAATCCCCTACTAAACAATACTTTCTACATTTCAGGAGCGTGTAGTTCAAAAACGGTTAGGAATATGAAAAATTGGTATAGAATAAAAGTTGTAGAGAATTTTATAGGCTTTCATTTTTTCTTAGACCATATTCTCCTATAATGCACCGTTTCTGTAATATTGGCGAAAAACTTAAAAATGAGACCTTTAACCCCCCCTCCCCCCTCCAGCTCACCTCCTAGACGTCAGGACTTTTAGTATGTTTTATCCCTAAGCACTCTGAATAAGTTTCTGAAGAAATCGCTTAGGCTCCCGCTCACGCACTCTACACCCCCCTTTGAGCCATTCGTTGACTGGACTAAAACGTGAGAGTCATGAGAGTTCTATGACTAAGGCACATATTACATTATAAAAGATCTAGGATCAAAGATCTATGAGTCAAAGATGAGAAAGGGACGCAGTTATGCGTTAGAATGAGATACAAATACACCGCGCTCACTCTTGCGCAAACCTGCGTCCCTTTCTCATCTTTGACTCATAGATCTTTGATCCTAGATCTTTTATAATGTAATATGTGCCTTTGTCAAGGAAGCGCCATATCTCGTTGCACTTCTGTAGAAAACAAATTGTATTGTCCTTAATACCTTCACTAAGTTACGTAGAAGGGCAAAGGTTTGAGCGCTACTCACCTCGTAGAGAGACAGTATGCAGTGCGCGATGAAGAAGGAGAAGATGCAGATGGCGAGCGTGGGGATCGCGTAGAAGTGCAGGTCGTGATTGCGCTTCAACAGCAGCAGCCCCACAATGCCTGTCAGCGCCGTCACTATGCATTTGCCCAGGAACAGGATGAAGTCACCGATGCTGTTGATGGTGGCCACTTGTAGAGCGTTGTTCACGATAGTGCTGAAAGCCTGTAAAGTTGCCAGTGTCAAACGCATTCGAATAGCAATCCAATTGAAGAATATATAGAACAATCAGTAGATTATCTGGTTTTTAAACAATCGATTGAAAGTAACGTTAAAATAGTTTCGTAAGTATCTTAATTTTATTGACATCAATAAGGGAGCTGGACCCGATGGAGTGCACCCCTCATTAATAAAAAAAATATTCTGGTGACACAAAGACTTTTACATTCGTGGTATCCAAGACTGCAATCAATTTACTTACTTCAGGAAGATTTAATAAATTTTGAAACAAATTGTAATAGAAACAACCACAGAAAACAACCTATTCCTTAATACTGATAAGTTATTCTAAAAAAATATTAGTATTGATTACATTTACAACTGCAAATGATGTAATAAAAGTATGTAAAGAGTAACACAGATTCGAGATCATGGAGTGATATTAGACTCAAAACTTAGTTGTGAAAAAAATCTATCCTAATTCAACCAGTAGTTTAGACACGTTTAGACGCAAATAAACAAACAGTCGAACTTAAAAATATCACTGTTTGTAATATCAGTAGAAAGATATAAGGTTCATACCCTGTAAGTAACCAATTGCTAAACAATCTAAAATGAAAATTATACAACACAGTCCAATTTAAAACTTTTTTTAAATAGCAGCAATCGTTTGGAACGCTCTATCTTTAGGTTAAAAAAAGTTTTAAAAACAATATTGTTTGTTACATTAATTTGCTGTTCTCAAGTAATCTGTCATGCACGATAAGCATTCTATAGGTATATAACTTTTATTCTATATGTAACATACAATGAACTTTAGATTACACCGAGACTTTCCGAGACCCGGACACTAACGAAGTTCTTGCACAAATTTATTTGAAAAGTCAAATATGTTCAACAAACTATTATTGTTATCCTTACTTCTGTGCTATTCAGAAAGCCGAAAAAAATTCACTATTCACGGTGAGGTTTGGAAAGCAAAAATATATTCATGTAACAGTTGGGGCGAATATAAAGAAACCTTTAGATTCGACTTGCCAAGTTTAGAATCGATCGGCTTAAAATATGAGGACGTAGACGGGCTGACAACAGTTACGGCCACCTTTGACAAGATGACGGTTGAAACAAAGGCTGTGAAGAATGCCGGTGTGCAGTATCTTACTCTGAATGAGTACTCGACGTCTGGGAGTGTGAAAGAGTTTAGTGGAAGTCACAAGTACACAGCGGTTTGCGGTTGGGCGACTCAGGCGGTAAAGCTGAAGGTGACTGTGCGGTTTTCCGCCGCCGGGACGGTGAAGCTGGAGACTTTCGTGTACGCGGCCTCGTGGGGCGCCGTCTCCTGCGCCACCACGGAAGCCGACATCGCTCGTTTTGATATCATTGTATAGGACTACAGCGTATGTTACCATTTTTCGAACATTTAGATATCGGTAAACTACTTGAGCAAGTGAGTGGGGGTGAGGAATGAACGTGGATGGAAAAACATTTTACTATAAACGGTTCATGCGAGTGCAGTTGTACCAGGTGATATCTTGTTCGAGTTGTTGACTGCTAACTAAACTACCTTGTAACTGTGAGTAAATGCGTACCCGCAAAAGCGGGACGATATCCGAATTTACGAGTATATTCAGCCTGCCATATAAAAAGCGGGTCCCATTTGTGTTAGTGTTAAAGGACTCAAATAAACTGGGTTATCGGATCGCGATCGCCTCTGTAGGCTCGATCTTCCAATAAGTAATAAATATTTTACAATACATGTGCTCGAAAAGGAGCGTTTTCTAGGCAGCCAAACAGTGCGGAAAGTGGCACTTTTCCGCACTAGTGCTTTTTACTTTTCAGTTTTTTTTTAATTTTTTCTCAGCCTGTCATTCAGCCAGTCAACCTAACATTTCAGTATTTGAGATATTTTTATTACCAATTGTTACTAATATAAAGGGAACAATAAAAATAACAATTCAATAAACGCGTTTATAATTAGTATAATTACTTAAGAAATTGATTTTTATTGATAAATTACGTTCAAATATTAATTAAAAATTTGCGTGGCTGAATAAATTTTACTCATTGCCTTATTGCGATTTGACAGCTTTGCACATGCGCAGTAGATGTTTTTTTCAGCGCGAATGTGTTTTATTTATGAAGCCCGTCATTTTATACGCCTTTTTAATATAACTGTTTCTTTTTCTTGCAATGTATTGTAAAATCTTGTATGATACACGTGCGAAAGATGATTTCCGACTCGTGTCGGCTTATACACTCGCTCGCTTTGCTCGCTCGTGAATAAAATGACACTCATCAGAAATCACATACTTTCCGCCCTAGTATCATAAATAACTATTTTGATGTCCGAAAGTTAATCAAATAATTTTTATAGTAAGTACTAGACAAATATTATGAATGCATATTTAATTTCTGTTGAAAAGGGTTGCTTTTGCTTATCGGAGATATATTAATAAAGTATTTTATCATTATTATCATAGTTTTATTTATTCTACGAAAAGATGGCGCAACGACTTAAAACGCCTATCGACATGACTGGTGGGTGGGTGGGAGATTGCCCAAGACTGCAAAGCGTGTACGATGCTTGGGATTGCCTTTGCCAAGCAGTGGGACCTTTTAGACTAAATATAATAACAGTATACTTATTGAATACTTTCTAGCCCATTTTATTTTAAAATGTAAAGAAAAAACCTGAAGTATCGAAGGTTTTATCTGAGATGTAGGTAAGGTATCATCGCGGTCTCACACGCCTGACATAAATAGGCGCTATCAAGTAATAACTACGAAGCGTGCGGAAGCAGCATCGTCGTCGATGGGAAGCAGGGTCAAGCGTTTTTTTTTAATAATCAAGCGCGGGCGTCTCTTATTTTATATATTCTATGGCGGAAATGAAAAGCGTTCTACTAACATTTTTCTAATTTACCAATTAAAATATCGAATACTAGCTTTACGCCACGTAGCTCGCGCTCGCGTTAACAAATATTCCCGAGGGAATGAGGAATTTTCCGGCAGTAAAAGGTAGCCTATGTCCTTCCCCAAGGTCTACTCTATCTTCGTTTCAAGCTTTATTAAATCGGTTAAGTAAGTAGTTTCGGAGGCTATTCAAACAAGGATTGGTTATGATGAAGGCAATGTTACCTCAATGAATACTACAAACACACCCTATCACACCCTCGTCATCACACGGTTTCTCTCTCCATCTCACACATACACACACACACACACACACACACACACACACACACACACATGTGGAGCCAAACTCACTACCTCCCAAGATACAGGTTTTTCACCTAGTTTGGGAGATAGGGACTGATGTGAATCACTACAACACTAAACTTTGTATTGTTACATTCAAAAACTAAATGTTTTGAAATAAAGATATTATTATGATTACCTTAGCAGCCGCCTTGCAGAAGTGGACCCGCTCGATGGTGATGATGGTGTAGGCGTTGTGGTTGAGGTACCGGATGAACTTCTCGAGGCAGTAGAAGCAGCAGATGCCGCATTTGAGCCCGCACTTGGCGCAATCAGAACCCTTCTCTGCTCTAGATGATAATCTACACAACAAAACACACCCATTACTTAACACTCTGTCTTACCACAAAAAAGTAATAAACACATGTTAAACGCTTGTCTAAGGTCTTGTTCACTTCACTTCTGGCACACACTTTTTATTCTTTTTCTGTTTTTGTTTCACTTTTTTTTACTTATACCTGTTTGTTGTTTTGTTTTATGTTTATGTTAATTTTGTATTGTGTGTGTCTTTATATGTCAAATCTTCAACGCGGGCCTTCCTACGGCCGGCGTTGCCCTAAGTGCCAAATAAATAATTGTCTATTGTCTTTATGAAAAATCTAAATTTTTTTCATAAACCCGCTCTACGCCTATTTAAAATTTTCGTGGTAAGACACATAGGTGTTTTTGCACCTGCCGCTTTCAAGAAGATTATCTGTACATAAAAATATGATTCAACTGACTTGAAACAAAATCCGTCAAAGCCCCTAAGTTTGTTCAAAGCAAAATTTCTAATATATGTTTTTTTTTTAATACCTGTAACTTTAATTCAAAAGAGTTAAACCGCTTAATTTTACTCTCTATGGCATTTCTTCTTTAGATTGACCTAAGTGTTGCAAAATCGACGTATCAAACTTCACCGCGCGTTACGTGGCGTTACCGCGTAACAGGACGCTGTGCTGTGGTGCATATTGTAGGATAGGAACACTTATCATATTTGGTACTATTATTATTTAATGGCGAGACATACTTGGCGTGCAGGTAGGTGAGGATAAGCCTGGGGATCTTGAAGATGGTGATGAGGAAGGAGCCTTTAGCGACCGATCCCAGGTGGTACTTCAGCAGCTTCCCGATCGAGTACAGCACTGGCGAGTTAGCGTGTTCTCCTCTGGAACATTACAAAAATATGTATTACGTAAAGAAATAACTAATTAATTTATTAATGAATGGATAGGAGTCAATAAAGTATATTTGATTGTATTCTATGAAAAGTTACCTAGACTACTAGTATAACTAGTATTATATTATCTGTACCTAGACACAAAATTTTCAAAATCTGCTGGCAGCCGAGGATGAACTCGCTGCCCCACACCAGGCACACCAGGCAGATCCACCACATGCTCTTACATTACCTGAAGTACCAGTGCGAGACGGCGCCCGCGATACACATCTGCTGGCAGCCGAGGATGAACTCGCTGCCCCACACCAGGCACACCAGGCAGATCCACCACATGCTCTTACATTACCTGAAGTACCAGTGCGAGACGGCGCCCGCGATACACATCTGCTGGCAGCCGAGGATGAACTCGCTGCCCCACACCAGGCACACCAGGCAGATCCACCACATGCTCTTACATTACCTGAAGTACCAGTGCGAGACGGCGCCCGCGATACACATCTGCTGGCAGCCGAGGATGAACTCGCTGCCCCACACCAGGCACACCAGGCAGATCCACCACATGCTCTTACATTACCTGAAGTACCAGTGCGAGACGGCGCCCGCGATACACATCTGCTGGCAGCCGAGGATGAACTCGCTGCCCCACACCAGGCACACCAGGCAGATCCACCACATGCTCTTACATTACCTGAAGTACCAGTGCGAGACGGCGCCCGCGATACACATCTGCTGGCAGCCGAGGATGAACTCGCTGCCCCACACCAGGCACACCAGGCAGATCCACCACATGCTCTTACATTACCTGAAGTACCAGTGCGAGACGGCGCCCGCGATACACATCTGCTGGCAGCCGAGGATGAACTCGCTGCCCCACACCAGGCACACCAGGCAGATCCACCACATGCTCTTACATTACCTGAAGTACCAGTGCGAGACGGCGCCCGCGATACACATCTGCTGGCAGCCGAGGATGAACTCGCTGCCCCACACCAGGCACACCAGGCAGATCCACCACATGCTCTTCACCCACACAGGGTCGAACGTGATCGTGTCCAGAGTGAAGGCTGCACAAACAAGCACATACTTTATCTCAAAAAATATCGATCTAATCTATGTTTCTAACAATGGTATTACGAAAATAGTGTTGCCAATAAGGTGTCTTAAAGTCTGGCTGTTCATTTTTCATAAAGAGGTACTGGTTTCGACGGTATGGGAAAAGAAACATAAAATTAGAATTAATATGTGATGTAGAAATGAGAGAATTGAGAAATATGATTAGCGTAAATTTGTGTAAAGCCCGACCAAAAAAATAAGAAACCTCGCCATATTGCGGAATTTCAATGGAACTAACTTTATAAGGGAAATTGTTGCCATAGTCGTAAAAATATACACGTGGCGCCCCCAGAGCTGGTTTCTTATTTCTTTAGTCAGGCTATAATAGTTTTAAGAACAGTGTGATAAGGAAAAAATGTGGACTAAAAGATTTTGTGACGAGAATTGAGAAAGGGATGCCAATTTTGTTTGGTCACGTGGAGGAGTGAAGACAGACTGATGAAACAGATTTATAAGGCGAGCGCGGAAGGAAGTGTTGGAAGGGGAAGGCAAAGACAAACTATTCACGTTAAAATCGGAGACGGTCAGAAGGCCAGGCTTTTAAAATCTGTAAGATAAGCGTAGAATCTGTTACATTCCTTAATTTAAATTTTGCATTTCTCATCATGAGGATTATAACAAATTAAGGTAAACTTACTCTTATTAGTAGAAGTTTCATTGCCATGGGAGCGTACAGCAGAATCGTCACTTTGGAACACCAAATTCGATTTGTGCGGTATACCTGGATACTCTGCTGTTGCCAGACAAATCTGTGAAACAAATAGGACCTTAATAAAAAATTTTGCTGATAAAATGATTAACTGTAACTTTACACAAAATTAATCCCGTAACTTCTTTATCCTTCCCACGTCGTCGGAGAGAAAGAAAGTACAGCAGTAACGGATTTTCAATGTCACGATACATCACAATAGTATTCATAGACTATCGCTCGCAACAACACTTGTCTGGGTCGTGGTATTGTGTTATAGTAGTACTCACCACAACAGTGCACCAGAAGGCCAAGAATAGCACCAGGAAGAAGAAGGTGATGATTGGCTGCAGGAAGAGCGCGGGGATGGAGCCGAGGCAATGTGCCGTCTCTCGGAACAGCTGCGCCAAGAACGACACACGCGACCGCATCACGAACACCAGCAGCAGCAGGATCGCCTACACAACACCAACCACACAAACTACATACATACCGTGCCACAGAATACAGGGCGGGGTCACGTTCGTTCGTATAGACAGTCACAGAAGTATACACCATGAAATTTAACTGATTGTTTATCTGTAACATAACGGTAGAACTCGTGAAACTGAACAACTTTCCCTTTCATGAGTACTACCACTATGTTACGATTATATTAAACGATTAATTTAGTTTAAGAACAAAAATGCCCTCAATAAAACCACTAAAAGTATCTTAGTCGAAACAATTTAACAGCTATTGGAGTATACGATGCCACAGAATACAGGGCGGGGGTATACAATAGTGCCGGCTTAGCAAATACCAAAAGGACTTTCTCTGTGACTGTTTTGAGCAACTCTAATAAATACGCTTTTCTCGGTAATAAAAATAAAATTGGACGTTCCTATGCAAAATAGTCATTTTATCGGACAGTTCGTATAGACCGGGATTTTTTTTTAGAAAAGTTGATAAGTGTTATTAATCTGTGATAAGGGTAATTATTTAAAGTATTAATACGAGCGTCGGTAGCCAAGTGGCTAGGGCCGTTGATGTCCATTCGGAAGTTCGCGGGTTCAAGCTTCGGCACGTACCAATGTGTTTTCGATGTTCTAATCAAAATTAATCAAATGGACGTTTATTCGACGCTCTCACGATGAAGGAAAGCATCGTGAATAAACCTACACACACCTGCGAAGTAATTCCACCATTAACCAGTGACCAATCTGCACTGGCTGGACCAGCGCAGCGTGGTCGACTAAGGTCTGATTTCAGATTAGGCTCGAGCCCCTCGGTGGGGACATATATAAGACTGCATCAAAAAGTCAATTTCACTAAAATGGTGGTTACGACATTTATTCTGGGAACGATCGATATGAGCTGTTAATGATTAGTGACGTACTAATACCACAGCTAATACGTACTTCACTTCATGGCATGGAGCCTAAAAAATTGATCTCAAGCGATGGTTGAGAACAATTTGGCGGAATTCTCTGTTAACATGTAACGCCCATAACCAGACGACTACACATCCGCATTAAGAATGAGTATATTTTTGAAAAATAAGTAGGTACGTAATATATTAATTGTATTGTTATTTATTAGTATAAGTTTGTGTTCCCACTTCCCTGTGAGCCGACTATAGTTCTGGGGCGAGCAGAGATGAAAGTAAGTAATAATACAAATTCCTTGGTCTGCATTACATGTAACGCGTATTTTTTATTATGCTTACCGTTATGACTGTCGCGATGATAGAGTACCATAAAAATGCTTGCTCATTTTTCAGCGATTCCTACAAAATAAAAATAAACAACATAACTTATAAGTAATATTCAGAAGCATAATTAATTTACTATCCAGTAATACTAAACTAATACAGACTGATTCAGTTTTGTTAGTTAAAGTGACCTTTACAGCCAATGAGTTAATAACCGCGTATTCTAAGGTCATTGACCACAACAAACACTACATCCAGGAAGTAAAAATATTAATGCTATAGCTGCTTATTTAAAAGGAATAAAATGATTTCACTTCCATATTATTGTAACTGACTCATACAACCTAAACCTAAGTGCGTATGACTTAGATTTACTAAGCAATCAAATATTAAAACTACGAGTGTATAGGTACTAACTTATGCAAATTATTTAGTCTGTGCCTAAGCTTTAATTTAAAAAAAAATCCACTCTGAGCATCATTTAATTAAAAAATATATATATTCCAGAAGACCTGAGTTCTATCTAGACACTACGAGACAAAAAATTAAAGCCTTCAGTAATAGACGTGGAATTATAATAAGCAAATTTTCAGCAAGCTGAATTAAAAACCACACAGGTACACTTACAGATAGAAATGCCACTCCGGCAGAGTCCTTTTTTCCTGTTCGAAGTTCATGATAGGTGTACCAAAGTAAGGCCGTTCCCGCCACACTAGCGATGGAGACCAATATCATGAATATCCACGACACCAGGGTAGCCAGCAGATGCAGGATCGATACCATCACCAGTGAAAATACTGCACAACACAAATGACGAATGGTTAGCATTCTCTTACGTTGGAAAACTCCACTCAGTCCACTGCTGGACTATGCCTCCTCCAAAGATATCCACAACGATCAGGTTGCACGCGTCCAGCGGCTTCCCGCAAAGGTCGTCGTCAAGCTTTCCTACACTACGCTTTCTGGTATACGATCGTCATTCAAAAATCTTTCTGCCCTAATGGTCGCAGTCGGTTCTAAAATACGAGTACCTAAGTTGTAAAAATAATTTAAAAGTACAGTAGCCAACACGTCATGCGGCTGGACATGTTAATCTTGAGAGCGGTAGCGGTATATAGGAGTGAATTTCGTAGAGCGATTGCATTTGCTAGCTTCTGTGTGCTTCTGTTAAAAACTTTGTTGAAATTCTGTTAAAAATAAGGTATTTTAAGATTTATTTTCATAAATTTGAAAATAATTTCCACGTGTTACAATTTCGTGTCGAAATGGCTAAACGGATCGCGATAAAAATTTGTATGTATTTTATTCATTTGTCATTTGTTTCACGATTTGGAGGCAAATTGAAAAATTGTCTGTGGCACGTCAGCATGAATTTAACGCGAGAAATTTTTTATACAATGATTTTGTATGACTTCCGATGTCATTAATAGACTTCGATTGGCCTTTCACGATGAAGCCCCATCTCGTGCCACTGATTATAACGTGGTCGCACTAATCTCACTGATAATCTGCGTGTGGGACGGCCTTCTACGACTGAAAATAACATAAGTTTTGTGCGGCGTATGGTAGAGACTGACAAAAGAGTGACCTATCAGGCTGATGGTATCAGCAGATTCGGACAAGCTATTAGGCATCGGTATGAGTCAAGTGCACAAAATCCTCCATGAACATTTAGGAGTCAGGAAGCTTTGTGTCCAGTAGATACCTCATGACTTGACCGAGGCCCAAAAACTCCGTCGTGTTGATTGGTGAAGTGAAGTGAAATGCTTCAAATATTTAACGGAAGTGACTCAAATGCTGTATTCGACATATTTACGGGGGGTGACGACAGCTGGATGTATTGTTATGATCCGGAAACCAAAAGACAGTCTGCTCAGTGGGTGTTTCCGAGGAGTTGCCAACTAAAGTGGAGAGAGGTCGAAGTGTGGGAAAAAAGATAGTGGCCTCGTTCTTCGGAAGGACAGGGACATTACCCGCGACAATTTTTTTAGAGGATCAAAAAACAGTTACTGCGGAGTGGTACACTAGCAAGTATTTGCCACTTATATTGGAAAAAGTTCGGGAGAAACGACCTGCAGTAGGATCCTCCTTCAACCCGATACCGCCGGGCGAACGATCGACTATTTGGCGACATCGTCACCCGCCATATAGCCCAGACCTCGAACATTGCGTTTTTATTTATTCTTGAAAATAAAAGAAAAACTTCGACGAAAACGTTTTATGGACGCAGAGGAAGCAGTGGCTGCTTATCAAAAGGCCGTCGAAGAGACCCCCCTAAGGACGAGTGGGCAAAGTGCCTTTTCAAGTGGTTCTATCGGATATAGCGATATATTGATGTGAATAGACTTTATTTTGAAAAGATTTAATAAAACTATTAACTTGGTCGTGTTAGTACCTACTATTATCTTATCTATATCAAAACAACCACTAGACTGAAAATTTCTTTCAAACAACCCTTAACATCATCATAATAATTAAAGGATTTATTTATTACTGTCCTTTGTACTATTTACACACTAATTAACTAAGAACTAGGCTAATAATTATATTATTATTAGTGAGAGCAAACTACACTTCAATAAGTAAGGTAGCAGTTATTATTAATTATTCAAATAATATAAATTAGGGCAGTAGTCTAGTTCTATACTACAAGCAGAGGGTATGACATCAGCACTTACAGGTTTAAATGAGTCAGCATTGTGAGGTCATACAATAACATCCTACACAGTGTAATTACTTAGTAGAACAGAGACAATGATAAATGGCTTAAAAATAGATATTGCATGTCTGATTTTACACCGCTGCCATGTGAATAATCTACCAACATATTGATATAGTTTTTGTTTGGTAAAGTGAGCTATCTATAATCAAATCAATAAGTATAATGTAGGCATATGCATGCAGCCTCTAAAATATTGTAGGTATTAAATTATCTTATTGTGTTTTGACACATGTGTATTTTTTATCTTGATTATTATCAGTTTGTTATTATACAAAGCAGGTAATTAGACACCAAATAAAACAAATATTTAAAAAATACTTAAGTATGGTATATACTCACTGAATGCAATGATAACACAGATTATCATTTCTTTCCAGGAGGAATACAGATCAGACAACATTTGTTCAATTGTGTCCCAGCTGTTCAATAAATTGTAAAAGTTTGTAAATACTTTCTCGGCCAATTCTTTAGTGTCATTAGGGAAACATCTGTTCAGAAGTGGAAATGTCTCATACACTGGCAAAACAGGGCATGGGCCGTAGTAATTGTGCAGTTTTGGAGTGCTAGTAGAGACATTATTCAAATTGATATCATATCTGCACAAATTGGATCCAGTATCTCGGTAAAAGTTTTGGATCTCATTTAATGTCGCAAGTTTCTTATTAGGGCATTGTTTCACACATATTTTAAGAGAGCTCTTTAAATTCTTGACATCCATAAAGTAAAGATATTTCTTGTCTTCAGTGTTAATGCCTGCTAGTGGAAAGTCTATGAATTTTTTGTTGTGCTTAACTCCACAAGTGTTTAGAAATGAATCATATCCATTGACCACCCTCAAAGGATTTCCGTAAACAAATGACACTGCAGCCACTATGATCTGAAACAAAATCGCATTTTGTAATAAAGAAAACAAAAGTAAAGCTGAATGAAAGAGATGCCAAGTTCACACTCACAATGCAAATTTAGGTGATGGGTATTGATTTGAAATAAATAGGAATTAATAAGTAAACAACTTACCATCAAAATCCAAAACAAAATGTAAATTATCAACCACAACACATCGGTGCATCCTTTTTTAGGTGCTTCATTTTGCGGCGCTATTTCACTCTGAGCACAACCCATTGGAAATTCTTTTAGCGCTATCTACCAAAAATCGATTTTTACTTTTCATTCAGTACTTATTGAAATTAGGATTACGCTTGAATTACGCTGACTGAAACACAAGGAACAATATTACACCGCGGAGAAGAAAGACCTGAAACAAAGAAAGTGAGCAGGCAGAGCAACAAACAAATAAAAACCAACCAATCAACACATACGCAGTGTTGGAATTGCGCTCTTCGAAAATTATCGTACAAGGAAGTAAAAAAGATAGTATTTACTGAAAATTATCGTACAATTTGTAAATAAGGTATAAATTAAGAAATAGTATGTGTAATTTAATAGAGACACTTAATTAAAATGTTTTATTTGGATTATTAGCAAGTAATAAAAAGATACTAATAAAAACATGTAATATAATACGGTAACACTCACTCAGGGCGATGGCGGGAGAGCAGTACCTATTTACAAATATTTAATTTTTATAGATAAAGTGGGTAAATGGAAAGGAATTTAAAAAGATCGTACTTTCGCGTACGATCCATTAATTAGGATAGTACATCGTATTTACTATGAAATTATCGTACAAATACGATAATTATCGTACGAATTCCAACACTGCACATACGTACAATCCATGTACAATCGGTACAATTTGTAACGTACGTACGTACGTACGTAGCATGGAGCCAGTATATTCTCTCTAGGTACGTAGTGAATGGTAGAGTCAGTGTAGCTGTAGGTAGTGAAGTGACAGGCTCGAGAAGCTGTCAAACGCGACATAGTGAAGTGACATTAGAGCCATAGTAGTTCTGTCAATAGGACAACGACAAAAGACGAAAGGGACGCAGCTATGCGCAAGAGTGAGCGCGGTGTATTTGTATCTCATTTATGTTTCTAACGCATAACTGCGTCTCTTTCGTCTTTTGACTTTGTCGCCCGCCAGTGGGCGGAGGCCCTAAGACAGGTATTTCACTGGCGACAGCGACAAAAGATGAAAGAGACACAGTTATGCGCAAGAGTGAGCGCGGTGTATTTGTATCTCATTCTAACTCATAACTGCGTCCCTTTCGTCTTTTATCTTCGTCGCCAGTGAAATAGGTGCCTACCTACCTAACTAACCTTTGCCTTTCCCTTCCCATACAGGATAAAGAACTAAAAATAAATAAAGTAAAAAAATAACCTCACAGTCCTAATCTAGTACAAAAATAATATTTTATTCCGTAAAAGAATGAATTGGCGAGTTTTGTGCAATGTTCCATCTGTAAATCACGTTCTAAAAAGATATCTAAATAACAATGTGGCTAGTATTACAAAAATTCACAGAGAGGTTTATACTAGAATGTACCCTACAAGAGTAGTTTTAGCTGATGGATCCTCTATAAATATCAGATATCATGAACCGCGAAAAATCATAAAGGTAAAACGTTCTATGAAATTGGTAAATAGTATTTAGGTGTCCAAATCGTACGTATATAGGTACATAGAACTCTGGAATCCATTTACTGTACAGGGCTGCATGCAGCACTCATTCTCACAAAGAAACATTATAATAAACCGTTTGCTTTTTTCAGTTGCCATTGGATTTATCAAAGTTATCAGAAGAAGAACGGAAACAGAGGTTAGAAAAACGGAAACCAAAGAAGAAGGTTAAAATTACTGATGATATTGAGGACAACTTTAATGCAAAAAAGTATTTGAAGTTCATGAAGAAGAAGAAATGAGTGACACCTACAATAAAGAGCAATTATTATAATGTTGTTGTATTCTCAAAAAGTTGACTAACCAATCAATGCACTTGAATTGCCCTTTTTCCTTAGATTGAGTAGTTTCATTTTGTAGATAGGAAACTTAAATATAAATGTAAGTAATTTGACTTAATTTCAATTGTTAGTTACCTACATACCTACTTCATAAGTATTTTATTAGATGCCAAGAGATCCTCTTATCCATTATCCACAATTTTTCAGCACCCGGAATCATACGCATGAATGACAATGACCCTGCCTTGCACGGTCTTTGCATCTGTCTAGGACACTGAGCATATAATCACTACCGTGTCAACATTAAGCAGGCAAATTAGCAGCATAGCAAATTCTTTTAGGTTTAGGGAATTACCAATAGTTATAAAAACAGCGTGAAATGTTATGGAAAACTCAATTACATTGCTTTTGAAGGAAGGGGGAAAAAATCGAAAAAATAATTAAAAAATCCTGAACTTTTGTGCGGGAATTGAGAAGAAATAGCGGCGGTTTCATGGTTTCTTCCATTGCCTTTGCCATAGATAGTCGTAAAAATATACACGCACGTGGCGCCCCCACCCAGAGTTCTATGTAGAGCCCCGGGGCGCGTTCCGTCGCTTCGTTCGAGTGCACTCGAGCGCACTCTGGCGCGCGCTCTAACCGTTCCGTGGGCGCGTTCAGTGGCTTCGTACGAGTGCACTCGAGCGCGCTCGGTGCGCGCTCTAAACCGTTCCGTGGCTCGGTGAAATTTTACCCTGACAGCTGTCAGAGCGTAGTTTCACCCGTTCCGTGGCTCAGAGCGAAACAACCAAACAACCGTCTAATGAGATGGTTAATTTTTACTCTGACAGCTATTTGACGTTTAAAGCTTGCAATTTATGTCAAAGTCAAAAGACTCAAAAAGCCCGCCATTATCGGCATGTGACGATGCACAGCATCTGTGAGAGTGCGCCACCTACTTCCGATTCGATTTCCACCAATTAGAGGCCATTTCCTGTGAATATTGGTTGCTAATTTGACTTTGTGTCACCAGAGGACGGCTCGTTCGACCTTACCTCATAGCGTCGTTAACTTCCGATCTAACAAGATCTCAGTTAAAAGTCTGTCAAAATTTAAAATTATTTTTTGTAAAAAATATTTTATTTTAAATTTTATATTTTGCATTTGGAAGCGTATTCTAAATATTAGTCTAAATTTATTTATTTTTCTTATTCAAGAAATTAGTGACAGTGTAATGGAAATTTTTTGATAAAAATTTTAAATTATTTTAACGGATTTAGAAGCGTATTTTAAATTCGTTGCTCATTACCGTGAAATAAGTGAAAATTAGTCTTTTTCATGTCATGATGTTCGCTTTTGCTACAATAACGAGTATCTTAGAAGGTAACAGCTTCAATTTCACGTGAGTACTTCCAACTTTGCTTTTGTTTGAATAAGTCGTTCGTTAGCTGCGACGACTCAGAGGAGAATGTTTTCGAGCGTATCGAAGTTATAAGTGTTAAGGGCTCCGCAAGCCCATCTCGATATGATTGTGGGAATGCACCTACCCTACCATTACCTAAGCCGAAACTGAATATCTCGGTTGTTAGCTGTGACAATGACTCACAGGAGAATGTTTTCGAGCGTATCGAAGTTGCTTATAAGGGTTAAGGGCTCCGCAGGTCCGCCTAGATATGATTACGGGAATGCACCTACCATTATCTAAGCCGTTGTTGTTTGCTCCACTATCTGTTCATGTTATCGCTAGAACCATTATTGTCTAAATTAATTCAAACTGGGTGTTCACCCTGCGGCTTCGCCCAGGTCGTAATTTTTACTTGAGAAAAATGGATTTTCCCGTTTTAAAACATTACATACAAACTTGTCAACTAATTACGTACACCTGACAATAATGAAGTCTTATCCTGCATACAATGGCTTATATAATGGTCACCTAGCTTTTTCTCAGTGGCCTCAAGCTGATCTACAAAAATTTCTTCATAGAAAGACTTGAGTAAGGCTTAAATTTTTAATTTAGCAGTTATTGAGCTTTTACAACCCGTCACGTGAATATCGTTAAGCCTCTTTATTAAAGTAACTGTATCCTCTATGCATTCTTCTTATCGAGTAAAGGTCAACCTATCTCAGAAACCATGGTGTCGGAATTGTTGGGCCGACTTGGCTTCCGACACGGCTCCTATATTGGCCACATCCGCAGATAGTAGCCGGGACCAACGGTTTTACATGCCTTCCGAAGCACGGAATGCATTGTAATAATATTTCGATGGAATATATTTTTCAATAAATCTAATACAAGCTGCTCCCTTTTTCTGTGTAATGTATGTGGTCTATAAATGTGTGTAATGTATGTAAATAATGTGGTCTCATCTCACCACACTCAGGAAGATCTGTATTGGTTAAATTCTAGACAGTGTTCAGACAGTTCTAGCTGGTCGTGGTGATTCACTATGTTTTGTTTCCGTATATGGCGTGTTGGTGAATTTAAATTTTTACTTAGCACAAAATCTGTACTACCCTCCATTCGAGTAGATGATCGACCGTGCCCGAACTGTATCTACCGCCTGACGTCTAGAGATATTTTCACAAGCGACGACAGCAAAGCAAACTATCGGCCGCCTCTCGGATTGGCTGGATACATTGCACTTCAACACAAGGCGATTAACAAAGAAAGAAAAATATTTATTTACCACACGTTGCGTTACACATGTAACGTAAACAGGAATGTAATTCAGAGTCGTGAGATACACATGTGAAATAAAAATGTACATTTGGCGTTATATGCAGAGAGAAGTGAAGTTTGTCAAACCGCAAGTTTAATCAAGTTGAGTGAATCCGTTATTATCATGAAATAATTGATACATGGGGGCTGTTTCCGAGCGTATCGGTACAACAGTGATAGTTCCGTCTGGCTGCGTAGGCCAACCTGATGTCTGTCTTGAAATGACGTCAGGGGATGTGTCTATCATTAACCCTCGGCTAGTGCTTGCCTCTCAGCAACACTACGCAATTTCCTGTTCGGGGGCTGTCTTCGAGCGTATCGGGCAGTTTTCAGGCTTATCTGGCAGCGTATGCCAATTAGTGATGTCTAAATATGACGTCAGATGTCTGTCATGAACCCCCACCAGTGCTTGCTTCTTATCAACACTGCAATATAGCGGCGTCCTATTTTTTTACATCTTCAACCAAAGATTTACGTCGGCTGCCTCCTAGCGTTACGCGGCAGCCTCGTCTATACTATAGGATAATCGCATTTGACTTAAGGGAACGTATCCCACCGAACTTCAGCCAGGGGCGCGTTCAGTGGCTTCGTACGAGTGCACTCGAGCGCGCTCTGGTGCGCGCTCTAACCGTTCCGTGGCTCGGTGAAATTTTACCCTGACAGCTGTCAGAGCGTAGTTTCACCCGTTCCGTGGCTCAGAGCGAAACAACCAAACAACCGTCTAATGAGATGGTTAATTTTTACTCTGACAGCTATTTGACGTTTAAAGCTTGCAATTTATGTCAAAGTCAAAAGACTCAAAAAGCCCGCCATTTTGTTTCGTAGTTACTTTAGAATAATTTTGTTAAATTTGTATATCACAGACGTCTAATACGTCTGTAATGTATATAAAAGTAGAAAACAATTGAGACAGGAGAAGAATTTTCTCTCGTCAAATATTTGAGGTTATAAAAACAACTCGATCGTTCAGTGGCTCGGTTGCAACTCAAACGGGTTAAATTTTACCCAAACAACTACGCTCGAAGCCACAGAACGCACTCCAGAGCTTGGCTCACTTCAATCCTGTACAACCTAGTGAGGTCTTAATCCCACATAAATTTTCTTTTGTCTGCTTTTCAAGCTTAACATGGCAGTTTCGCTCGCCTGTACCCAAGGACATGCCATTTTTTATTTCGGGGAATATAACCTTCATTAACCTTTAGCAAGTGCTTGGGTTACCTATTGTAATTCCGATATTTTTTGTTCCGAATATTGTTATTCCGCTAACTTTTTGACATTTATCAGTTGGAAATTTTATTTATTGTCCGAAATAACATTTTCCATTGTATTATGTTTCCGCGTTTTTATTGACCTTTTTACTTGTTCACCGATGTTTCAAATTTCCGCTAAACTATTTACCAGTATACCGAAAATCCATGTCATCATTAACAATTTTTTTACATGTGCGATAGCTCAATTGAACCATTATATTGCAAGGTCAAATTTAATTTCTCCATTTTACATTCTGTATTCCATCAAGCATGCATGCAAGCATGCATGCAAGCAAGCAAGCAAGCATGCATGCAAGCATGCAAACAAGCAAGCAAGCAAGCATGCATGCAAGCATGCAAACAAGCAAGCAAGCAAGCAAACATGCAACCAAGCACAAGCAGGCATGCATACATGTCAAACCTAACAGAAGGGTATGGCGGGCGAGGAGGGCTCGCTTTGCTCGCCCACCACGCCCGCCATACCCTTCTAACCTAACCGACAGATGTCGGGGTGCCCCGAACTCCAAAAACATTGTATCGTAATTATAAAAAATAATATTTGTTACTTCGGAATAATAAAAATAATAACAAAAAAAATCTATCGTTTAAAAAAAGACCAAGTGAGATTACGGGATTTAGTAAAAAAGATTAATCGTAAAACGGAATAACGTTGTGCGGAGAAAGAATAATTCTGAAGTGTTATTGTGGTGATTTAAAAATATGTCAAGTCATACAATGGAAATTGAAAAATGTATGAATCGTTTACGGAATATTGAAATTCGGTTATCAGTTTTTCGAAAATGTGATAGGTTACCAAGTGCTTGCCTTCAACACTCTACAACAACAGCGGCGTCTGACATATCTTCAACCAAGGATTTCTGTGGTCTGCCTGCGTGCGAATCGCACCAGTCTTCTCTGGTATAATAACCATTAGTGACGTCGGGTAATGTCTCCGCTTCTGTGATAGCCAGCACTACGCTTCTAATAGGGGTCCTATTTTCACCATCAAGCAAGGTTTTTTTATAGAGCGTATCGTGACGCTCGATTACACTACCGACACAGAAGAACAGAACAGGTCGAACTGTTATTGATGTAAGGTAATGTTTCAAAGAATAACATCCATTCAGTGCTTGTCTCCAAAACACTATGCAATGCTTACATTACAATTTAGTAGGTACTTTATTAATCGCAACAGATTATACTACGCCTCGTAGCTCGATTTTACTTAACAATTTAGTTCGTCAAGGATGCATTTATTATTGTGTGGCATGTGATGCGCGGTAACCAACATTGACCCAAGTGTGGTGACTCGAGGCAACGTTCCAGCAGTAGTATGGCCGGCAGCTGGGATACTTACAGGCCTTCGGGTATGCGTAGTAACATCACTTGCCAGTGTTTTAATAATGTAGATATAAATAGTACTTTCAGGTCTTTCTACAGTCAACAGCTTTGGCGGAAATGAAAGTCGGAGCCCAGATACCGCAGCTCAAAACAAATGGCATCACACCTCACCCGTGTGTCACTGGTAGTAAACAATTCTAAAATTACAACTGAAAGGTAACCAAGTTTAAATTAAAATTTCCTTTGGTGCCTAGACCACTCTCATAGATTCTTTCTTCGCAAGAAAAAGAAGGGGAGGGCGCAGTCTAAGAACCCATAATATGGTAGTCAGCCTACCGAAAATACAGCTATAACTACCGGATACCTTCTAGTCTTGGAACGGTAAATTATAATTCGGTTGAAACTGTTGTTGTTAAGAATATGAATTCAAGGTATATCTGCTAAGTAATTAAGCAAACCAACAACCAATTGTCTATTTACCCTCATCTTACCAAGTAATGTTATAATTTACCTTAATAAAATTCTCATACATACTTACAAGTTAATGTTATTCGCGAAAATAAATTACCGTTCTTTGTCATACTTTAGTAAGTTTGCAGCTGTTATACATACATATATACATACAGTCGCGTGTCTTTCCCCGAGGGGTGGGCAGAGACACACTTCTTTCGCGTCATCCACATTGTTTTATAACTGGAATTTGTTGGGCGCAACCTCGTTCGTCCGTAAAATTCAATATGCGTAATATTCGTTTGCTGATATTATATGTAGGTACATGAATGCATATTGTATAGTATGAATTCTTTAGAGGGTTGTCGAGTTAAAACGCTTGTATAACGAGCTAGTATGTACTAGGTCGTGTGTGTATGTGTGATATGTGTTGTTTTCACCTTAGTTTCAATATACCCTATGAGTGAATGCCTCTAAATTTCTGGGTGCAGTGGTAATCATACTCGATCTTAAAATATTCATTTGGAAACATTTAATAATTTGCCGTTGCGGTTGAGTTATGGGAATTCGAATAACGTTTCAAGTGGGCACATTATATTAGGTACTAAACTGAGGGGCAACCCTTGACGGCGATTTTGTTTAATGATTAGACGTGATTAGTAAAATATTTTACCTTGGTTAGATAATGTTTTAGAACTGAGTATGCAGTCATAAATAGCTAAATGTAATTTTTTCTACCCTCAATAGCTTCTCGCAGCTATTAACCATACCTCTCTAAATTGTGATTAATTTTGCAAATTTTTATTCGCACCTCGCGGATGAAATAACTACACAACGTCATAGTCTACCTTTCTTTCACGAATAGTAATCATGAGAGGTAGAACTTTCATTCTATAATATCATAGCAAGGATGATTCTAAGAAATGGGTCTCCTAATTTTGCAAATGATCCGATTATTTTTCTAATAAATTTGTTTAAGAGTTATTTTGCAGAGAACTTCAGCACAAGCATATGCAAATGATGCGCATGCAAATGATCCGATTATTTTCTAATAAATTTGTTTAAGAGTTATTTCGCAGAGAACTTCAGCACAAGCATAATTCCTCATCACATAGCGTCGTTTAGTCACCAGGAGATATAAACACGTCTCTCACAGATGCTGTGCATCGTCACATGCCGATAATGATCCAAGTTTTACATAACAATAAAACTTGTATTATTGAGCAGAGACGATGCACAGCATCCCTTCAAGGGCTCCTGGTGAGAGACTTATGAGGTAAGGTCGAACGAGCCGTCCTCTGGTGACACAAAGTCAAATTAGCAACCAATATTCACAGGAAATGGCCTCTAATTGGTGGAAATCGAATCGGAAGTAGGTGGCGCACTCTCACAGATGCTGTGCATCGTCTCTGCTCAATAATACAAGTTTTATTGTTATGTAAAACTTGGATCATTTTGTTTCGTAGTTACTTTAGAATAATTTTGTTAAATTTGTATATCACAGACGTCTAATACGTCTGTAATGTATATAAAAGTAGAAAACAATTGAGACAGGAGAAGAATTTTCTCTCGTCAAATATTTGAGGTTATAAAAACAACTCGATCGTTCAGTGGCTCGGTTGCAACTCAAACGGGTTAAATTTTACCCAAACAACTACGCTCGAAGCCACAGAACGCACTCCGTGGCTTGGATTTCACCGAGCCACGGAACGGTTAGAGCGCGCACCAGAGCGCGCTCGAGTGCACTCGTACGAAGCCACTGAACGCGCCCTTGGTGAAATTTTACCCTGACAGCTGTCAGAGCGTAGTTTCACCCGTTCTGTGGCTCAGAGCGAAACAACCAAACAACCGTCTAATCCGATGGTTAATTTTTACCCTGACAGCCATTTGACGTTTAAAGCTTGCAATTTATGTCAAAATCTAAAGACTCGAAAAGCCCGCCATTTTGTTTCGTAGTTACTTTATAATCTTCTTCTTCTTTCTCAGCCCGTTTCAACCCACTGCTGGGTATAGGCCTCTCCTCTGTTGCGCCACTCCTCACGGTCCTGTGCCATCCGTATCCAGCAAGATCCAGCCGACTTGGCAATATCGTCGGACCATCGGGCTGGTGGTCTGCCTACTGGCCTTCTTGCTCCCCTTGGCCACCACTCTGTGACTGCTTTGGTCCACCGGCCATCATCACGTCTAGCCACGTGTCCCGCCCATTTCTACCTCAATCTCGTGATCCGTTTACCTACATCTTCGACCTTTGTCTTCCGTCGAATTTCGACGTTTGGTATACGATCAACGAGAGAGATACCTAGCATGGAGCGCTCCATTGCTCTTTGGGCCACTCCAATCTTGTGCATGTTCAGCTTTGTGAGCGTCCATGTCTCAGCACCATAGGTAAGAATCGGCAGGACACATTGGTTATACACCTTTGTCTTATGGCACTGTGGAAGTTTGGATTTGAAAACTTCCTCCAGTTTTCCAAAAGCAGCCCACCCTAAACCGATACGTCTTTCGATCTCCTTTACCTGTGTTTCTCGGTCGAAGGATAAACGATGTCCAAGATAAACGTAGTCGCTGACTACCTGTATGGTATCATTACCTTTATAATAATTTTGTTAAATTTGTATATCACAGACGACGTCTAATACGTCTGTAATACATATAAAAGTGGAAAAAAATTGAGACAGGAGAAGAATCTCTCGTTAAATATTTGAGGTTATAAAAACAACTCGATCGTTCAGTGGCTCGGTTGCAACTTTGCAACTTGCATGCAACTCAAACGGGTGAAAATTTAACCAAACAACTACGCTCGCTCGAAGCGACGGAACGTAACTCCGGTACGGTAGAGCGGGCGGGGTTTTGAACTCGGTCGGATATGCAAGAAAAGACGACGGCTGTATGACTTAATGTTTTTGCTTATTCCCTCCAATAGACAAATGGAAAAAAAATTGAAAGTAAAAAATAAAAATTCGCAGAGTTGAACTGAAACAAATCGAAAATACAAATAAATCTTGAGTTAAGTGCTAGAGTACTTTTGGTGCAGTGTACCCTGTTCTAAATATATCAGCGTCGTATCGCCGTACCTATGTAGGTTACCTTGGACGTATAGACATGTACTTAATATTATAACCTAAGTTCTCCTTACGTAAGACGAGACACATTTTACACGAGAAATGGGCAATAGCGTGTCAGCTGAGGCTGTGAACCTTAATAAAATGAATCCTCCATCAGAATGTCCAATGCACAACAAAAATAGTGCGAACGAGCCTAAACAACAAGCATCAGGGTGCCCAATGCATCAAGAGAATGGTAGTGATGTCAACCCATATAACATGGTATGTAATTTTTAAATAAAGGCTACATGTTGCAATCTAAAAAGGTCAGAGTCAGAATACCTTTAAGATTTTGACATAGAATCAAGAATGCTAATTTTACAGATGCCACCAGCTAACCAGCAACCAGCCCCGGACCAGCCATTCCCACTACCAACTAACCGGCAGGTTTCAACTATTCCTCGAGCCATGCCTGATGGCTCCACTGAATTCTGGGTATACCCAAGCCAACAAATGTTCTGGAATGCCATGCTTCGTAAGGGCTGGCGATGGAGTGAAGAAACCATCCAACAAAAAGATATGGATGATATAATCAGAATTCACAATGCTAATAATGAACAGGTTTGAATTATTTCATATTTTCCTCCAAAACTAATGCAATTTTTATATACATTTGACTAGTAAAATAATTTTTCCAGGCTTGGCAGGAAGTTTTAAAATGGGAAGCACTCCATGCTAAAGAGTGTGGTCACCCAAGGTTGAAAAGTTTTGGTGGCAAAGCAACACAATACAGTCCAAGGGCTCGTATTCGTTCTTGGCTTGGGTAAGTTATTGATATTTGATTTAAGATGAGTTATATTAATATTTGATTAATTATATGTATAGAATTAGACTTTTTATTTCATTTATCATATTCCACAGATATGAGCTGCCATTTGATCGCCATGATTGGATTGTAGACAGGTGTGGGAAGGATGTTCGATATGTTATTGACTATTATGATGGAGGGGAGGTTGATAATCACTACCAGTTTGCACTTCTTGATGTCAGGCCAGCAATGGACTCTATTGACAATGTTTGGGACAGAATGAGAGTCTTCTATATGAGATACCGCTATGAATTCTTTGGTGATAAGAATGAAAACAAGAAATTGACTAACTAAGTCTTACTTACTTAATTCTTTATTGATCAAGAAGCTTACTTTAAAATTAAAAGATCTTTTTAAAATGCCTACATATGTAATATTATTTTAAATAATGTTGTGTGGGGTTCTTCTGTCGGCAAGAGTTGCCACTGTAGTAACTCTTTGTGATCATAATTTAATAAATAAATTGTTTGTATTTTATTTATTTAACGATAGTATTAACTTAAATGGTTTGTGTGGGAAGTTATACACCAACACCAAATACATCCATTTAAAAAAATATTGTAAATAGAATGTTTCAGAATAGATTAGCAAGCAAATCATATTTTAGCAGATAATTATTCTGTTGAGTTTTAACCACAAGTAACTAAAATTCATTATAAGTATGTATGTTACTTACTTAAAATGCTAACTTAATTGTTTAAATTAGAGATAATAAATTGCTTCAAATCACATAATCTGTTTATTTCCTAATTTTCTAAATTTACAAGTTGATTGCTGGTGGTTGAGATGACTCCTTTACATTCGTTTTTGAATATTTCTACCTGTTGTACAATATAACCTTCAAAGTTATTGTATGGACAAGATGGCAATACTTTAAATTTAGGTTTACCTTTAGATGAATGGTAAACAGACCTTAATATCAGGATTGGTGGTTTATCAGGAAATTTTACACCTGAAAATAGAAAGTATTGATATTAATTAAGGTTCTGTAGTTCAAGATATTTTAACATTTTGTACTGGTTTAGTAAATTTATGATGATAACTTACCAATATCTATTTGTAATATGAAATGAAAATCATTCATTTCAAATAGAAAGGCTGCATTATTTGTGTCATGTTCTAACACTGCTCCTTCATACTTTACAATCAGCTGTGCTAGTAATTCCCTCTTAAGCTTTTCATTGTCCAAAATATCTTTGATCTGTAAATAATCATATTATTATGTATTTATCAAAGGAGAATGGGCCAAAATATATATAGTTTTGTCCAAATCAATATTAATAATAATACAATTTACAGTAACATGCCTATACATACAAGCAAAGGGTATTTAAAATGGTATTTAGAAACAATAAGAAA
Source organism: Teleiodes luculella (assembly GCA_948473455.1). Lineage (NCBI taxonomy): Eukaryota > Metazoa > Arthropoda > Insecta > Lepidoptera > Gelechiidae > Teleiodes > Teleiodes luculella. The sequence goes on along the minus strand of OX419588.1, from coordinate 9,441,373 downwards.
TACCTTATTATTTAGCAGTTCAGTTACCATTGGGACATAATCCATAAGCACTGCTGATTGATGCATCCTGTTACAAAATAATTTATTAACATGTTTTCTTTTGTTTTTTTTTTTATTGGATCATATTTTGCAGAACATTGTTTTCAATAATAATTATACACAACATCATGCATGACAAAAACTTAACAACATAGGTGGTCTTATTGCTACAAAACAATATCTTCCAGTCTAACTTTATTTGGCATTAACAATTTTATAAATAGTATAAAATGACAAAAGTTGCAACTCTTAACAATAAAGACTTTTAAACTTACGTTGGCAGAGTAATGTTTCCTAAAGACTTTGTTAACAATGGTGACAGTATAAGCTCTGCATTAGTTGAGTTTGGGTAGCGTACCAGAAGAAGAGCAGAGTCTTTTCCAGGGTTTTGTTCAATTCTGTAAGGTAATTAATAATTATCAGAAACACATTATTGAAAACAATAATCAAAACCAATCTTCTCATGATGGTTGTAAATGGGACAATCACTACATAGTATAAAATAAAGTCGCTTTCTCTGTCCCTATGTCCCTTAGTATGCTTAAATCTTTAAAACTACGCAACAGATTTTGATGTGGTTTTTTTTAATAGATAGAGTGATTCAAGAGGATGGTTTATATGTATAATACATGCATAATATACTTAATAATATAATAATGTTAATGATAACCCACAATAACCATTTTCCCGTGCGGAGCCGGGGCTGGTCGCTAGTCTAATATAAAAAGAAATATTCTTATTTTAATCGAAAAGTAGTGTTTTACCCATCAGTGTAAACTTCAGGTAACCTTGATGTGTCAACATTCAGCTTGATTAGAAACTCTACAACATGACCACCAACCCAAACTTCAATGTCTTCTGATGTGATAGCATCACTGAGTAATGCACTGTACTCAAATGAAGCTCGGCTGTTATTATCATTGTTCAGTTTCTCTATCTGAAAGGTAAATAATTGCAAATTGAAGTATAGTAAGTAAAACTAATAAATAACATCTTAAATTGCTAAAACTTGGTACACTTGCCTGATGAATTTTATATAAACTGATCAGTTCTGATATAACAGCGGTCAATGCTTTGGGGTCATTCTCATTCCACCTGGATAAACTTGGCAGTTTTTGTTCTAGGGATTCTTCATCAATTCCACTAAGGAAACTATCATCATCAAATCTAAAGTCAGGAGCAAACCAAGGCGTTGATGGGTCAAAAATAACTTCCCACTTCAATTTTTTTGAGCAATATGGTAGCACTAGGCGAAACTGACTTTCAAATCCTTCAGAAGACCCAGCTATCCGCTCTACGTCAACTTTACTTTTACACAAACCTGTAAAGAGAAAAGGGTTGACTAATAGTAGACTGCCGTACGAATTTGTTGGAAAGAAATATATTGGTAGTTAGCTGGGGGCTATAAGATTATAATTCTAAAATATTATCATGCGGAAACTTGTAGTTTTTTAGACGGTATTTAAGTCCCAAAAATAGGTTCCGAAGGCTAAGGCGGGAACGAAGTGAGCGCAGCGAGCGTAGAGCCCGCCTTAGCCTTCGGGGTGATCGTTATTTTTTTTTTTTGCCACCCAGAAAGATCTCAGGGGGGAAGTAGTATGGTGGGGCCCCTAAAAAACTACAAGTTTCCGCACGATAATATTTTAGAATTATAATCTTACAGCCCCCAGCTAACTACCAATATATTTCTTTCCAACAAATTCGTACGGCAGTCTACTATAGAAACCCCAGAAAAAATCGTAGAATTAATGTGTTATAATAAATTATAGATCAGATCAGAAGCTAGAACAAAGTAGAATATACTCTATTGCAAATGAGGACATAAATACAACATTAATATGAAGCAAACACTGTACATGTAGGTGGCCTTAATGAACGAAGCAATTTCTACCAGGCAACCTTAAAGATTAAAGAATGTACCCACACATACCTAATTTTAGATCTTCGTATACATTTTGAACATACGGACGAAATACAAGTGCAATATTATTGACAATTCCAAAAGTATCACCAGTCATTTTTAATTATATTCCCTTGCCCTTTCTAAGATTAACAACGAGAGCAAATCAAACTAATCAAAGAGAAAAATAACTTGACTTTATAATTACAAACACACGACTAAAACAACGACTACACACACAGCTACGCATTAAACAATGGAATGTGGAATAATATTATACGGGCTACACACGTCTGCCTTGTATGCCGAGCAGAGCGAGACGCAGTTATGTATTGCGCTAAAGTGAGCGCGCGCGGTGATTTGTATCTCATTCTAACGCATAACTGCGTCCCGCTCTGTTTGGCAAACATGGCACGCGTGTGGAATCGGCTTTACACTTGGCGGGGCAACAAACGCAACAACAAAAAAACTCACTCATTCATCAACAATTTTTTGGGAGTTTTACGCGGGAATCGAGAGGAAATGGCGGGTTCATTGTTTCGTCCTTTTTAAAATTAGTTTTTCATGGTAATTGTGGTGTTAGTATAGTGGAATTAGTGCAATAATGTGCCGTTAAAGAAGAACTATTCAATAAAAGTGAGAAATAATGAGTGGTTAGCTGTTTCTGGTTTGATACCCCACGTTAAACTTCAGTACCGTAAAATGGGGTAAATAGGGATCAAGGGGGTAAATTGGGACAAAGCCCGGGAATATTTTTTAATTGGCAAGGAAACGGAGTGCCTGTTGTATGTTTTTGGTAATTTATTTTAAATTTATAGTAGAAAAGCTGAAAAATTTGATGGCAATACTGAACAGGAGTGAAGTGAAAGTGAGCCGCAAAACAATGATAAATGCAGTCAAAAGTTGCGGTTGAAAGTAAGGATACTCGTGGCTACTTTTAACTTCCTTGAAAAAACCGATGTTTTTGTGTTTTGTACAAAACTTCTGTTCTGCTCTGTACTATGGTTCTTGGTGAATACTGGTAAAAACAGTTAGGCACGTAGTTCTACTGTAAAAATGTGTAAATTTTTACTTTTTTGGGGGGAAATCGGGACGCTAACAGTGTAAATTGGAACGAGACTGGAAAATTGGGACGAGAATTAGTAAAATAGAGACGGAAGGTGTAATAATTGGGATAACTTCTTAGGGTTGTGTCCAATGTTGATTATCTTAATTAGGTTTTAAAAAGTAATTTTACACAATTCCCAAAAAAAGGAAATATGATTTTAGGGTTCATATTTGTATACTATTAAATTATAATCGAAGCGAAAAATTAAGATCATTGAGCTTGGGCAGGGACTTGAACCCGCACCTCCTGGGCTATCCGGGCCGTACAGGCGTCATATTTGTATGTTTAAATGTGTGTAACCGAAGACAAGCTCGCTAGACGGTACAGCGGTCCCGGGTTCGAATCTCGTCGAACAAATATCACTTTGTGAGACTTTTCACCTGATTGTCCGAAAAGAAAGATGTTTCCGTGCTTCGGAGTGCACGTAAAGCTGTTGGTCTACGGATTTAGTCGTTATAGGAGGCATATTTGTCGAGAGCCATAGACGGCTCAATAACTCTAACACCAGGGTTTATGTGGTAGGTTCACCTTGTAACCCACACGACAAGCAAGCAAGCAAGCAACCTAGTTTATAATATTTAACAAGGTGACAACCCTGACAAATTTCCCAAATTAGCCTTGTGGCGTCCCTATTTACCCCAAATTCTGGGTAAATTGGGATGACCCATATTTTGGCATTTTTAACAAACAAGAGAATAAATACAATAATTTTCCACAACATGTCATCAAGATGTCGCCAAGACTAAACTTTTTACATAGGTTAGATAGCGATAACTATCAGAGAATTAATTATAATGCAACTCAAAGTGCAAAAAAATCCCAATTTACCCCGTTTTTATCATTGGAATGTAAGAACCACCCTTGCATTTCAATGATCCCGTAACAAGAAATGAAACCACTGAACTGAAGACGTTTAACATGGATGCAATAAATGACTAAAGACGACGAAATAAAACTGAAGAAATAATGACTGATGGATGATGAAGACATTAAACTTGGATAATGCAAGAAACTACTATAGACTAGGCTGTATGGGCTTAGATCCCTTTGCCTTTCCCATAAGGGAGAAAGAAACTTAAAAAACAATTTTTTTAAAAGTTTTTTTTATAGAAAAAGGCAAATATTTAAAGGCCATACAGCCTTGTCTTTAGTAATAACACAGAAGAAAATAGTACTAACTACTAACCCCCGGTGGGTGGTACAATAATAGAAGATCGTCAGTTTCATTTCATTCATTTTGTCGTCTTTCTTTAGTCCTTTAGTCGAAATAAAATAGACACATGATTTTTATAAGAAAATACTTTCCTGGATTAGGCTGTATATTTCAGCTACTGTAGCCATTCCCGACGAGATTAAATAATATAAAAAGAAAAACATATTTCTTCGCTTGTCTGTCTTGTTTGATTTCCTTGTTGGAATGTAGAAATGAAAATGCTGATTAATTGGGATTGTAATCTGTGTTATTAATACTTCCAAACCTATCTATTCTTTAAACACTTCAGTTGGGTGTTTGATTTACCATTAGGAAAAGCAAAAACAGTTTTCTTCATACAAATTCGTGCAATATTTTTTGATAGTGCAAAATCTGTTTTTTACTGTGAATGGAATAAAACTATGAAAGAAATGAATTCCTCAATACAAAACAATATTTCAGACTTGCTGAAGTTAGCCAGGAAATTCAATTGCTTCTATTTATCAGGTAAGAATTTGCTGAATTTCTAGAATTCAAAATAATGCTGAGGACATTTGACAATATTGTTTTTTGGTATGTTTACAGGTTTACACCAGGGCATATGCAAGCCTTTTATCGTAGCTGGTCATCAGGTCGGTTTAATTCGTCCTGATGTTATGAAGTACTTGCACAGATTTCCTGAAGTAAGTTTCAATATCGGTGACAGTAACAGCTTATATATTATGTCCCCACTGAGGGGATCGAGCCTACCCTGAAATCAGTTTCAATATAGACTGTCTAATAAGTTATTGTACTTGGGTAATTTATTGGGAAATTTAAACTAATGACATCACACACTTTGTGTTTTTGGCAAAATAGCTAATCTATCTATGAAATAGTTTGAAGTATAAAAACTCGTTGTATCTTGTATATACTTATTACAAAGTAGCCTAGAACTATTTATAAATTTCTCAAAAAATTACTCAGGTACTTCAACTTATTAGACTAAGTCTACCATGATAATAAAAATAGTTTTTACACATAAATAAGCATACAATTTATGTGAGTAACTTACGCATTGTAATTATTTAACTTATTAGGGTATGTGATTTTGAGATTTTTGCAGAATTCACCTGTGTAACTCACAACTATTTTCTTACTAGCTTGCAAAGTGTGGGGTGTCATAATGACAACACCTCTTAACCAAGGGAGGCCTGAGATCAGCTTTGGATTCTTGATAGTATCATTTTAAGATTGATTTTAATGATTATGTTTACCTGCTTAAAAGTTCTTTTTATTTATGTGATTAAGTAATCTGGCAATATTTTTATTAGTAGCATAGATTAAAATAGATGTTTCTTTTGTTTTAGGTGTTTAGTATTACTGGAAGGCATGTAGAACTTAATCCTGCATTCCGGGATTATAAGGAAAGGACCATGAAAGTAGCAAATGTTCTTTTAGAATTGAAAAAGGAAAATGAAATATGTGCACTTAAGGGGTGGAGAGATGAGGTAGCCCATATTCTATTCAGTCACCAATTTCTGTCTATAGTTTGTTATCTGCTATAAGTGAACAATACATTTCTGAAAAGTATTCAAAAATGTAATGTCATAATCATCATAACATAACCAAATCCCTTTACTTTTAGAAAGTAACAATTTATTTTAAGTACAGTGCCAGATTTAACTAATAAGTGTGAGTGCAAGTTAGTGTAATACCCAGTGAATATAAATACCCCGTTGCACTAACTACTAACATGTTGGCCCTACAGAAATATGTAGGCATACTTGTTTTGTCTTGTTCAGCTAACTTTATTTCACTCTAATGTACTATGGATACCAAATACCTAAATTGATGTTTTTTTCCTTATGACTGCTATTATAGCAGATTGCTCTACATTATGTTATAGTAAAATGGTGTTCCTACTAATGACATTGTTTTTAAATGTTTTTATGCCAAAATTGTTGGTATGTATGTTATTCTTTTGCACATGTAATAAAATCATGCTATAATTAAAAATAACTTTTTTGATGTTGTAGTGCTTTGAAGTAAGTGTTCCACATTGTCATGAAAGTTTGCTGGAAATGGACAGGAGTGCTGTTTGTCTGTTTGGCATCAGGAATTATGGTGTCAGTGTAACTGGATACTTGAACCACCCATCTAAGGGGCTCTGCATTTGGCTGCAGCAGCGTAGCTTCACCAAGCAAACTTGGCCTGGTAATATCAAATCATCTTAATTGAGATTTAAATTTTGGTCTTATGTATATATTTCTTTTGCATTATGAATGTTTAAAGACATAATCAATTCCCGGGATTGTCATGTTAGAATTGGCGAAAAACACATAATGCCTCTGTCGTGTACAAGGAATACAATGGCATGCCGCCGCGGCGGGTGGCACCGCGTATGGTGTTGTTCACCCATTGTTCACAATAGAAATGACAAAATAAAACGCGTTACACGAAACTTCAATGCGTCGTCTCTATGACAAAAACATGAACAGTTCTCATTTAAGATAAAATGGCTATACAGTAAATCAAATTCTAATACATATGTAACTTTTATTAAATACTAGCTCCGCTTACGGGCTCCGCCCACGTTAACAGTTTTTCCCGTGGGAATGAGGCATTTTCCCGCGGTAAAAGGTAGCCTATGTTACTCAGGGTGAATGTAGCTTTCTAATGGCGTAATAATTTTTGAAATTGGCCCAGTCGTTTTTGAGTTTATTCATTACAAACACACACAAAAATACAAATCTTTCCTCTTTATAATATACTAGCGACCCGCCCCGGCTCCGCACGGGAAAATGGTTATTGTGGGTTATCCTTCAGTATATTATGCATGTATTATACATATAAACCTTCCTCTTGAATCACTCTATCTATTAAAAAAAACCGCATCAAAATCCGTTGCGTAGTTTTAAAGATTTAAGCGTACAAAGGGACATAGGGACATAGGGATGGAGAAAGCGACTTTATTTTATACTATGTAGTGATAGTGAAGTATGATTGTAGCTTTGTGTAATAGCCTTCAGATGGCTATTTAATATTGTATTCATTTAATGAGCCTGTTTATTAATGATTCATTATGATCCACAGGAAAGTGGGACTGCTTTGTGAGTGGAGGTTTAGCCGTTGGATATGGGATCCTAGAAACCACCATCAAGGAGGCTGCCGAAGAGGCTTCAGTGGCTGGGGATTTGGTCAAGAAACTTGTCCCAGCTGGCTGTGTTAGGTGGAGACACTTATTATCATATCATACATAACTATTGTTTAATTAATGAGTTAAAATTATGAATTATGCAATTTTAACAAGGATGGTAAAGCAGTGTCTATTAGTAGAATTCGCTACAAGTGTAGTAACACGTTGATTCTGTTACACTTTCGTCAAACAACACTTATGATATGATTCTGTTAACAGAAACAAAATGTGTAACGAATCGCTTAAGGGGCCTACAGGAGTTAAGTGGCGCCGCCACCCTTTAAAAAATAATAATTCGAAAAATAATCAATATTTCAAAAATCTAAAACGGCGAGGAACTAGACGGTGTTCTGTAGGATATATAGAAGCCATTTACTTTATTTTTTACATCTATCGCTAGTAGTTAAAGATGGAACAATTTCGAAGAGTGGCCGTTTTCCGCAGTGGTTCCAGAACACCGTCTAGTTCGTTAGGCCAGCCTTTAATTGTTTCATTTTGCTTTCCAGTTTTTATTTCGAAAGTGAAAGAGGGCTATTCCCCAACACAGAATATGTGTATGACCTAGAACTGCCATTGGACTTTGTCCCAAAGAATGCAGATGGGGAGGTGGAGACTTTCGAGTTGCTGACAGCAGATGAATGTATACAAAGAGCATTGTCTCCACAATTTAAGATCACTAGTGCTCCAGTTCTTTTAGATTTTTTGATAAGAAAAGGCCACATAAATCCTGAAAATGGTATGTATTTTGTTATTATGTTTATAATTTTGAAGGTTTTTTGTTTAAAAGGCGACAGGTGAAGAGGTACATAATATACAATTTATGTAGTATGTTTATTCAAATATGTCTGCGTTAAATATTAAAGGTTGTATGTGTAGCCAATTAATACGCGTATTTGGATGTATAATGAAAAGTAGGTCAAGCTATTCACGCGCATCGCGATACGAACATAATGTTCAATTTAATGTGCTCTTGACTGTACGAAATATCATTTTTATACATGGTTGAAGTTCTAGACCTCTTTCCCCATACCCTATTCAAAGCCGAATGGATTTTTTTGGTATAAAAAAAAGTAAAACACTCGCCTTACATTACGTAGGTTCTGGGTTCAAATCCCGGTGGGGAACTAGATCGAATAACAATTTTATTTGACTTTATTCAGTTTGATTGGAGATTGGCTGAGTCGCCTGATTGTACGGAAAGAAATATTTTTACTTATGTGCTCCGGAAGGCACATAAAGCCGTTGGCCCCGGCTACTATCTACGGTAGCCGCGAATGAGCAATGTAAGAAACATAAGTGACTTAATAATTCAGACACCAGGATTGGTGAGGTCGGTCGATGACCTTTCAGAAAGAAAAAAAATGAATACGACCATGTGATAATTAGTGATAAACATCATTGTGATTACATATTTACAAACACCTCCTCTCGCCTTTTGAACCTCACGTGCGCGATTACTAGACGATCCCTAAAGTCTCTCACACACAGTAAATATATGCTGCGATTGCATTCGCTGCGACTAAAAATGAACACGGTTAGTATGGAATTCGCAGCGAGTAGCCCTGTCACACTGAGCGAATACTCGCTGCGAGTGCCAATTCGCAGCGATTAATCGCTGTGTGTGATCGAGGCTTAAGATAGCAGTTGCTTTATAATATGCGTAGTTATACGTCCAGTTATAGTGAGTGATTGTAGCATTTGTTTGCAGAACCAAACTATCGGTACCTGGTGGAATTGTTGCACGTGCCCCTACAGTCGGTGTACACGTGGCCCTACGTGGTCCCCGCCGTCAACGGGGAAGGCCAGCAAGCCCTATATAATTAGTACCCCACTCATATGCTTATAGAGCAAGTATCCAAATATTCCTAGGTTTTCCTTTAAGTATGAAATTATTTTAATGGTCTGCAAATTCATGATTTAGCAGATAGGATTCTGAATTCTTATTTTTCGTTTGAGAACTTCATAAAATTTTGTATGAACTCCATGACAGCAATTTTCTTTATAAAAACCTACAGATAGCTCATGAGATGAATGTAGGTAAGGCCTGAGGTAGACAGCCCTTCGTCATTCGCATCCGGAAGCGATAGACGTGCGAGTAAGGTTCTATAAGCACGCGAACTTGTGACTCGAGGACTCTCCATGTATTGTGGAATTTCCATGGAACTAATTATAATGGAAATTGTTGCCATAAACATAAAAATATACACTTGGCGCCCCCAGAGCAGGTTTTTTATTTTTCTGGTTAGATATACCATAGGTCTACTTCGCGTGTCCGAGCCCCGACCAAGGGTCGTGGTTGGCCGGCCTCCTTATCAGTCCGCGCGCGTCTGTTGCGTTCGGACGGCCGCGTCAACTAATACCTCGTTGCGTGATTGATAATTAATTAGTAGCCCAGAATATGATAATGAATTAGTAGCCCAGAATATTCGTTCTATATCGTATCTCATTATATAATTTCATACGCCTATAACTCCGTATCGAGTAGTGTAGCTTCACGAACCTTAAAGCCGAGTACTTTACTCGTAAGTTCGTACGCCTATAACTCCGTGTCGAGTAGTGTACCTTCACGAACCTAAAAGCCGAGTACTTTATTCGTAAGTTCGTACGCCTACAATTCCGCGTCGAGTATAACTTCGTGAACCTAAAAGCCGAGTGCTTCACTCGAAAGTTCGTACGCCTTCTTTAGCTTAACATTCGACTCGCGCGCTATCTGTACGAGTTGTTTCATCTTTTTTACCTGTTACAGGGCTCATGCTTTGTTTTATGAATCTTGTTTCTAATTATAATGATACTTAAGTTATAAATTAAGTAGTGTAGTGAACTGCTGAGCGATTAATTTCTTCGACCTGTTCCAGTTTTAAGAGCGCCTAATCTGACAAATCTGGTTTAGCTTTGTTGTTTGTAAAGCCAGTGGTTTTAAAGATTTTGATTGTATTACTGATTTAAAATCCTTTCAATTTGAAATGCTTAAAAGCAATAATTATAAATTTTACATAGATTAATTTAAACAAATTAAAGCAATAAATTTTACATAATTATGTAACGATCTGGAGTATTATTGGAAAAAATATTGGAATACCTTCTATGTTTCTAGGAATAATTGAAACCAACCAGTAATAATACTGCAATATATTTTAAAAAGTTTCAGTTTAATAGCTAGTTAATAATATCTGGATTACGACCACTGTTTAAAAAAAAAAGATTATGACCTTTGCACAAAATCTTAAGCAATATAATCAAGTGGCCTAATGTATATTTTTAATCATAAGGCTTTTAGTTCGTAATATTGCTTAGTGAGCTTTAAGTTCTGTAATTTGTTCTATGGTTCTGTAAGTTTTTTTAAACCGAAACCTTAATTTATTTTTAGTATTAATTAATTAAACCATCAAGAAATGTTTAGTTTTAGTTACATTCTGTGGTTTATTTCTGTGATACTTTACCACTGGTATATTGTATTATTTAGTTGAATTGTAAAGTACCCATTGGGAGATTTATATCGTCATTTATTTTGTTAGTTTCGCTTTTACGTCGACAAGTATGTTGCTGAGTGTAATCTAGATGAAATTATAATGTAATACTTACTCTCTAATAAATAATATTATGTACTCATACAAATGTTACAATATTATTTAGGGGCTAGGTGCTATTGAGTAAATAATATGCGGTTAATGATGGGTTCATGTGTAGTACTTACTTGACTACTTACTAGCTTTCCGCCCCGCGGCTCCTTCCGCGTTCAGTTTTTTTCACGTGCTATGTCCTTACCTAAGGTTTAGTCTATCTTCGTTTAATTAAGATCGGTTCAGTAATTTCAGAGCCTATTCAATGCAAACAAACAAACAATTAAATCATTCATTCCTCTTCATCATATTAGTATAGAAAATGAAAATTGCAGTTTTTGAAGGATTCGTCAGTTCAGTAAACGAATCAGTTATTTAGACACTAAAGAGGTTTGGTTGTGTTAACATTTGGTTCTAGTACAAAATCTCTCTTCTCCAGTACATCAAAAATTTCAATAATATAAATATTAACTCCTCAATTGATTATTTACAAAGAATAATTCTAAGTTTACTTACTAGATGTATTTGATTCAATTATATTATGAATCGAGCATCTTATCATAAAATTATCCTTGTTTCTTTATGCTCCTCGGATTGCTCGAAACTTTTACGTGCTTCGCGGAACAAATGATTAAAAATCCTTACTATTAAATGAAATAGCATCTCCCCCCTCCAACACCAATAAGCTTTCTTATCAAATCATTAACTAAAGTATGGGATTATTACTAGAATAATAAATTAAAATCAGGTGTTACGAAATTTTTTGTATGTAAAAATTTTCTAATAATGTAACAACTCGCAAGTCTGTAAGCCGAGTTATCTATCACAATCATAGTTACTTTTGTAATCTTCTATTTTGCTTTTAACTTTTTTGTTATAGACTAAAACCTATTCATCTCGATCATACTATAAAGTACATATATGTGTAGCATAGAATCCTTCAAAAAGAGCGATACTTTTTAAAGATTTACAAGCCTATCTTTCCTTTAAAGCATGTTTTGTGTGTAGCAGTCCTGTTGGTTATTGGTCGATCCAGCTTCCAGAATTTGATCACACAGTACAGAACCTAGGCAATTCGAATCAGGAGTGACTGCAGGCGCGTGCTGAGTGCCAGAAAGATCACAAAAATTTATGTGGAAGTGGGCGGAATATATTACTTGCACTGCTTACTGCTGAGCTATGCGATTCGATTGATTTTTGGGCCATTCAGAAGTTGTGATTATGGACAATTTATGGGTTAGGAATTCGCTATCTTCCTACTTCTATGAGAACGTTGTGCTTATAGCTAGTTTTGCCCAGTGCATCAACTAACAAAAAAAACCCTTTTTATTTATTGCTGCTTACTTATAACCTATTTTCACAGCTGTCGTAAAGTACTTAATTTTGAAGATGGCAGAAACAGTTAACTCTGAACCTTTCATCTGTTGAATACATGTACTTAATTTATTTTTAACGTTTGTGGATTGTCAGGTTATGAAGATTATGTAGTATATTAGATAACTTGTAGTGTAAAATGAAGGAATAAAATTAGATAGGTCGCTAGTTGTTTGTTCGTATTGGGTCACGACATCATTGCAATTTTATACATTTTTAAGACCGCATATTATAGGCGAAAGATTTTGTATCGATTATAGCGTAGATGATTAAAATAACCAATATAAATTACGAAAATGTAACCATTTACGATTTGCGGTATTTCATTAATTCAAATATAGTGTTTTCCTAAAATTAAACATCTGAAGTTAAAAATATCGTTTTATTCATCAATTTAAAAAGACTTCTTTGGATATAAGTAGGTAGTTTATTTTCAAAAAAGTTACAAAACTTATTGCCAAGTTTATTAAGAATACCATCATATCACATTTTGCAATACCAATACATGTATGGGATTAAAATGAAATGTATGGGGTAACAATAAAAGGTGAAGTAACACATAAACAAGCTTAAAATAAAGTAGGTGCAATAAAATTATACCGGTAGATTATTGTGATAAGTACATATCTTCCATAAAAATCTTGATTTTAAACCGGCTTTTACACATTAAGTATCAACCATGATCTAATCATGAACATAATAGTCCCGTCAATACTTCAGCACCTGACTTTTATAGGTACTTAACATAAGCGTTAAAAATATTTGCAACATAAAAGCTTAAACATAAATTGTATTGTTATGAAACAAATTGATATACACACAAAACCACTACATAACTCATTGCTACTGTAATTTTCTCTCGTTTCTGTAAATTTACACAAATGAAATGTAATAGACAACCTGCATCTGATTCATAAACAAAAGTTTTTTGTGATTTCTTTTTCGTTACATAATATATATTTGTACGCAACAACAGTAAAACTGGTGGCGGGCGAGTCGTATATTATTCAAAAGAACAAATGGTTAAATCAAAATATATCAGTATACACATACTTCCTGTTGTTATCTACTAGGATTGTATGCATGTTGTGTATGAAATTAAGAATTATTATTTATCGGTCATTCGTTATAGCATGCGATAAGGATCTTTTAGCTCGTGCTCAAAAAGGAACTCGCACTTTAAAAAAAAATGTTATAGTTTAATTATTTAATGCTTAATTTAACGGGCTTTCTTTTGGTCACAATCAGCCCACAAGGGGAGTCTATGAGGCCGAAGGTGGAGCCTAGAAAATGTTTGTTTATTCATGTGGTGCTACCTAGCACGACCACAGCATGTTTTCTTGTTTGCTTTGCAGTACATATTCATTAAAAAATGTGTACTTTATTGTACTTGCAAATTAATAAATTGTACTCTTATAGTTTTGACGTTCTAGCACAGAGCCCGTGGTCATGTTAGGTAGTAACTTTCTAGCACGACCACGCTATTTTTTTACTCTTTTGAAATACTGAGATCAAAAATATGGGTACAAATTTATCCAAAAAAATGTACTCCCTATTAATTGTATTTCGAGAGGCCCATTAATTTATTTAAAATGATCTAACTACGTCTTCCACCACTACCGCACCGTGCGTGACCCCTTTGGCCGCGTACGAAACCGACCGGTCGTTACGCCGGCTCTAGAGTGAGCACGGTGATTTGTATCTCATCAAAGGAGCACAAAATAAAAGCTTCGAGAATAATCAGAACATTAATTATGCAGACCATAATAGACAGAGTTTCCCCTAAGGTCTTAACTGTAGGCAAAATTGGTCAAAATGGCAAATTCAGCCTATATTATAAGCTTGGCATCTACCTCCCCACTCCACTCGCTTGGCTGGCTATGCTCGGCAGGCTGTTATGCCGGCTCCACACGCGAGCCGTGTTTGCCAAACATAGCGAGACACAGTTATGCGTTAGAATGAGATACAATACAAATCACCGTGCTCACTCTAGAGCCGGCGGCGTAACGACCGGTCGGTTTCGTAAGCGGCCGAAGGGGTCACGCACGGTGCGGTAATGGTGGAAGACGTAGTTAGATCATTTTAAATAAATTAATAGGCCTCTCGAAATACAATTAAAAGGGAGTACATTTTTTTGGATGAATTTGTACCCATATTTTTGATCTCAGTATTACAAAAGAGTCAAAAAATAATGTGGTCGTGCTAGAAAGTTACTACCTAACATGACCACGGGCTCTGTGCTAGAACGTCAAAACTATAAGAGTACAATTTATAAATTTGCAAGTACAATAAAGTACACATTTCTTTATGAATATGTACTGCAAAGCAAACAAGAAAACATGCTATGGTCGTGCTAGGTAGCACCACATGTTTATTCTGCCTTAAACACTGGCAAATGTTGCTATATTCTAAAATCTGCATAAATAATTCTATTTTTAATTATAATATAATGCAAGTTCCGTACTGAGAAAAAAGGTCGTTTGGCGATAATGAGGAAATTTCTATTGTTTTAAACTTAAATTACACACCCTTCTGTTAATGTTTGCAGTTTCCGAAAACTTTTTTTATGCAGAAGTTGGCAGGTTACACAGCCCTTCTGTTAATGTTTGCAGGTTGATTTGTGATGAGATTGGCAGGTTTTAGAAGTGGATATTCTAGTATTGTTCATCTATTGCTTTTCTCAATTACATTTTAGATTTGGAAGTTTAAGTTAAAAGTAATATATAAAAAAAATTGATCCCTCATCCATCAGGAAAACTGTAGTATTCAGCGCGACTTGAGTTAAAAAAAATATTTATTGCTAGCGTTGCACGCAGTATTTTTAACCCCCGACAAAACAGAGGGGTGTTATAAGTTTGACGTATGTGTCTGTCTGTCTGTGGCATCGTAGCTCCTAAACGGATGCGCCGATATTGATCTAGTTTTTTTGCAAGGTGTCATAATCGAGAGTGTTATGATCCAAGATTATTTATGTCCTTATAGGTATAATCCTCCCCTATCAAACCTTAACGAAATTCCATTCTGACAATGCTAAAACTTGCTATTCCATTGGTACTAGTTGGTATCGTTGTAAAAAAGTTGCTATCATTATAATTCCGGAGATATTGCTATAGTTTAGGGAGGATTATAGCTTGATGTTCAAGCTATAATCCTCCCCTCTCGTGTAGCCTAACGGTGGGGTCTTTCGACTTACTTTCAATACTCAATACTCAAAACTTTATTGCATTCCAAGTTGATTACAAAGATGTTACAGTAAGTGTTAGTATACATGATAAAGTAGTTATTAACAACAACTTGGACCCTGTAGGGCACAGCAAAGTAATTACAGGAGAGAGAAGAACACATTATTTGCTAAAAAAAATATTATCATTATTTAAATAAATTTGTTATTATTATTTATTTATTTATTTATCTATTTATTTATTTGAAATACATATAATATTATTGATGCTATTTAAATGAAATTATTATTATTTTAAACTGTCAGTTAGAAATTCCTCAATTGTATAATAACATTTTTGCATTAATAATTCTTTTAATTTTCGCATATAAGTAATGTCTTTTTTTTCAATTTTAATTGCTTCTGGTATTTTATTATAAATTTTTATAGCCATTACATATGGGCTTGTAGAATGTAGATTTAGTCGAGAAACCGGTAGCACCAATCTATTTTTAAAACGGAAAGAATATTTAGTTGGTAAGTCTCCACGCTTAGTAAAGAAGGATTCATGCTTCCTCACAAATTTAGCAACTTCTAATATATAAATGCAAGGCAAGGTCAAAATATTATACTCGCGAAAATATGGTTTACAAGAGTCAGTGGTTTGTATATTTGCAAGTATTCGGATAAGCTTCTTCTGACGTATCAGTAAATCTGGAGCATCTGTGCTATTTCCCCATATCACTATTCCATAGCACAGCCAGGCGTATGCATATGCGTAATAAGTTGAAAGCGCAGTTTGCAAGTCGGTTGTTATTTTTATTTCCTTAAGTGCATATGTGAATTTAGATAATTTATTTCTCAATTTTAGAATGTGTGCCTTCCATGTTAAGTGAGAGTCTAATACTAAGCCTAATAAAGAAAACTCTTTAACGCAATCAATTTTTATATTATCATAATTTAGATTTAATTTTAATTCATTTTTTTGTCTAGGGTGAAATGTCATAATTTTTGTTTTTGAGAAATTTATTTCCAAATTGTGATCGTTTAGCCATTTTACAGTTTTGTCCAAAATTGTACTCAGTTTTAGATTTAAGTTATCCGAAGTATCATTACATGTCGTGAGAATTGAAATGTCATCGGCAAACAAGACGCAGGGCTCTTCAAATTCCTTCGGGAGATCATTGATGTATATCAAAAATAGAAGACATCCAGCTACACTCCCCTGTGGAATTGAGGCACCCACTCTCATAGAGTCGCTTCTGACATTCTTTATTTCACCTGTACCTTTATTAAAATGTTCAATTTCTACAAACTGTTCTCTATCTTTTAGGTACGACTGAAACCATTTATGAGCCGTACCGCGGATTCCAATCCCATAAAGCTTATTTAACAAAATATTGTATTGTACTTTATCATATGCCTTTGTCATATCTAGAAAAAGTCCAACGGCATATTTTTTATCATTCAAAGTGTTTAATATTTTTTGTGTAAATTTGTAAGTGGCTAAGGTGGTAGATCGATTTTTCCGAAAACTGTTTTGGCAGTCATCAAAAATATTAAACTTTTCACAAAAAATAAAATAAAAAATTAAACTTTATATCCAAAAAGTTAGTATCAGATTGCTATTCATTGCTCAGTTAAGAAAGAACACTGGTCGCGTTGTAATTCCGAAGATATAGCTGCAGGTTGGGGAGGATTATGGCTTGAGCATTTTAATTTTGCTCTTTTCTGCACAAAGCTTTGTTCTTTCATCGCAAAATTGGTATCAACCTTTACTACTCATTGGTACTGTAAAACTACATTCGATTTATTACGCTAAACATCGTAAAAGTACTTTAAAAATGCATGTAAACTTCCACATACAAAATTTGTTTTGAGTCCCTATAATGTACGGTCCAATAATGCACAGCTAGCAAAGCACGGGCGGAAAGATTCTCTAACAGCTTGAAATAAAAAAAAATAAGCGTTCTTTAAGACTTCCATAGATGACGCTAGTAAAATAATAAGAACAGTGAGATTTATTGTAGACATTTTGTGTTTTTTTGTCGGGTTGTACGTCATCGGACCGTGCATTATAGGGATTCAAAACAAATTTGTATGTAGAAGTTTACATGCATTTTTAAAGTACTTTTACGATGTTTAGCGTAATAAATTGAATGTAGTTTTACAGTACCAATGAGTAGTAAAGGTTGATACCAATTTTGCGATGAAAGAACAAAGCGTTGTGCAGAAAAGAGCAAAATTAAAATGCTCAAGCCATAATCCTCCCCAACCTGCAGTTATATCTTCGGAATTACAACGCGACCAGTGTTCTTTCATAACTGAGCAATGAATAGCAATCTGATACTAACTTTTTGGATATAAAGTAAGTCGAAAGACCCCACCGTTTGGCTACACGAGAGGGGAGGATTATAGCTTGAACATCAAGCTATAATCCTCCCTAAACTATGGCAATATCTCCGGAATTATAATGATAGCAACTTTTTTACAACGATACCAACTAGTACCAAGGGAATAGCAAGTTTTAGCATTGTCAGAATGGAATTTCGTTAAGGTTTGTTAGGGGAGGATTATACCTATAAGGACATGATTATTTGAAGATTATCAGCTCATTTCTAGAAGGATCATGTAACGGCTTTGTGTCGGGGGTTATTCAAAATTTTAATTTAATGTTATAATGAAATCTAGTCGACGGGGGCGCAGGGAGGGCGCAGGGAGGGCGCAGGCTAGTAGTCGTCGCCGCGCGAGATGACCTCCTTGCAGGTGGGTCTGAGCATGAGCGTGTGCTCGAACTGCGCGGTGTAGCAGCCCTTGACGTCGCAGAGCGGCGGGTACGCGTCCACCACGCCCTTGTCGCAGAGGTCCTTGAGCGCCATGGCGTAGCGCGACGCGCCCGCGCGCTCCAGCCAGCGCTTGCAGAACGCCAGCGTGCCGAAGTTCTTGTTTATCAGGTTCAGCAGCTGTTTCGACGACTGCAGCCTGCAATTATATCACATACATTGACTTGACCAAGTCCCGTATAGCTTGATTGGTCGTACTTTTTCGACAAGTAATATAGGTCAGTTAAAAAAAAGTCATTTACTTTTACACTGTTCAATTCAATATTTATAATTATACTAGCGACCCGCCCCGGCTCCGCACGGGAAAATGGTTATTGTGGGTTATCCTTCAGTATATTATGCATGTATTATACATATAAACATTCCTCTTGAATCACTCTATCTATTAAAAAAAACCGCATCTAAATCCGTTGCGTAGTTTTAAAGATTTTCAAGACATAGGGACAGAGAAAGCGACTTTGTGTTATATTATGTAGTGATAATGACTTTTCCTACAGGGCGGCAGACCCTGAGCGGGCCTGGGCAAAATCCGTTGCGTAGTTTTAAAGATTTAAGCGTACAAAGGGACATAGGGACATAGGGACATAGGGACATAGGGACATAGGGACATAGGGACGGAGAAAGCGACTTTATTTTATACTATGTAGTGAAGGTAGCAATAATATTATGAGCTGTTCAATGATGATGATGATGATAAATAACAATAAAATAAATATGTGGAGACTGACGTCTCACACACGGCCATCTGACCACAAACAAGGCAGAGCCTGTACTATAGATGTCAGACCTCGGATTTACTGGTACAGAACTCTATTCCAATTTTTCCTTTTTACATTTATTTTAGTTCTATTTAAATTTGATGCCGAACATATACAACATCCAGACACAAAGCAAACACTAGTGCTCATCATCAGACGAATGTTTGGCCTGGGCGGGATTCGAACCCGCTACCATGAGTTTCGAAGGCAGACCAACTAGGCCGGCCGTAAGGTATGGGTTCTGTACTAATTACCAGAGATCGGAAAGTAGGGATCAAAACTATGGATATGCCCTCGAATCTCCTTAATTAGTTTTTCAGTAATACCGGGAATCCTCTATAATATATATTATTTTTTTATCTTAACATTATTCTTAACTTTGGAGAAAGGAAAATTAAAAGAAAATATTGGTGCATAGAACAATAGATTAGAAAACGGCCCACTCTTTCCGACCAGTGCCAATTACTTACATTTACCGACGAGTTCAGTTTAGCAAGTCACCTCAAACGAAAAGTGGGATCTAATTCTACGTAAATCACACGGCACGGGTGGACAAATCCGGTGAAGTTTGATGCGATAAATAATAATAATAATAAATATGTGGGACATCTCACACACGGCCATCTGACCCCAAACTAGGCAAAGCCTGTACTATACTATGGGTGGCGTGGCAGGGAGCTGATATACATACATATATAAATATACAACATCCAGACACAGGGCAAACACAAGTGCTCATCACACGAATGTTTGCCCTGGGCGGGATTCGAACTCTCGACCCTGTGCTCAGTTGGCAGAGGTACTACCAACTAGGCTACGGGGCCGTCAATGAAGATGATGACTTGTTAATAAAGTAAAGGGCATAGGCATTAAACGTAGCACTTTTTTCAAATGTTCTTTTTTGTTATTTTATTTTGTTGCGGCAGTTACCTGAGCGGCACGAACTGCTGGTCGAAGTTCTTCATGTAGTGCGAGCAGTCCATGTCGTCGTGCACCTGGCCGCGGCCGGTGGAGCCGAACGTCTCGATCGCGTAGAACTCGTTCTCCTCCATGCGCGTGGTCTCGCCGCCGCGCACGATCGGCACCGTCTTGCCCGCGTGGATCCCTGACAAAACAAATGTGCGTCATCTCATCATACAACGTTAACAGCTTTTCCCGTGGGAATGAGCATTGGCGCTGCTGCAGCGCGGTCTCGGGACCGTCAAGCCCATCATAATCGCATCGACATCCTTTGTTCCCACTATAATAATAATAAATAATAAATTCATTTATTTCAGGCAATATTTACATATAGATGTTAAATATGTAAACAGAGGCCCATAGTTTAGTTTAGTTTTATTTATCTCATACTACAAGATTGCACACATTTTTACATTATTATAAAAAGGACATCCGTAGTATGATCGTCAATACTACTATCATAAAAACCTTACAGACTATCATACATATTTTATACTATTCTAAAACAATAAAACCAGACCACAAAATACTAGCCCCCCTAGCATGACTGCTCGCTCATACATGCCAGACATATTTTGTCGTGCGTATACAATAGTATAGGATAATATCCTATTAGAGGATATTTCAATATGGCGGGTTTTATGGTATTTTAGCAGCTCGGTAAGTGATTACAGGGTATAGACTGGGCTAGAAATTGAAATATCGCTCTAGTTTTTGAGGTGAGAGGCAAATCTTGTAACAAGTTGCTAATAGTACTTTTCAGGGGTTTTGGACATCGCTGAATCCGAAAATCGCTATTAGCAGTTCGAAGAATTACTCCTTGTACTTTAAATCCAAAATGGCGGCCAAAAAAAAAATAAAAAAAATTAACATGCCATGTGGGGTATCAAATGAAAGGGAATCATGAGTAGATTACAAATATATAACATGTTGCTATATCCGCCCTCCCTGGTTAAAATAATTTAAAAAAGAATTTTTCGAATGTAGCGTTTCGAGCCTACTTTGCATAACAGTGTTATTTTATCTCACGAAAAAAATAACACTGCTTACATGCGTTAAGTTGCTTGTTTATGAATCTTTTTGACTAAATTTATTTTTCGCGCATATTTCGGGATATTTCTGATGATAAAAATAATAATTTACAGATATTGATTCCTAAGTATTGAATCTACAGCTATGCAAAGTAGGCTCGAAACGCTACATTCGAAAAATTCTTTTTTAAATTATTTTAACCAGGGAGGGCGGATATAGCAACATGTTATATATTTGTAATCTACTCATGATTCCCTTTCATTTGATACCCCACATGACATGTTAATTTTTTTTAATTTTTTTTTGGCCGCCATTTTGGATTTAAGGTACAAGGAGTAATTTTTCGAACTGCTAATAGCGATTTTCGGATTCAGCGATGTCCAAAACCCACGAAAAGCACTGTTAGCTACTTGTTACAAGATTTGCCTCTGACAGTCACAATTCAGAGATTTTTGCCCAGTCTAGTATAGAAAAAGTATAATTATCCTTTATACCCACCCTGTATTGTGTTAGTGATGTGTTACCACCATTAAACAAAAAAATATATATATCTGATATTTTTTTAGGAAAAGCGTGTTTAAGTCGTTTTGGAAAAATAACAGCAGCACATGTGTAAATACTATTCTACTCGTAAATAACTAGAAACATTTGAGCAATGTAAGCTTTCAGTGTGTAATGTTAGGAGTAATAGTAAGTAACAGTCCTGTGGTGTCATGTGTATGCTGACACCAACAACAGTCTCATGTATGAATTGTACTTAATAATATTGAACAAAATATGTTCTTACTGTATGGTCCAATTGAGTGTCCATTCAAATTCCTGATAGGCTTTATCTGATAGACGTTCCCATCTAATTCAACTTCATGTGACTCCATCACCTGAAATAATGATTTGATATTAGGGAAAAATACACTAACATGAAGTTTAGAGGTTTGTTTGAGGCTTTCGCGCTTAGTACGCGAAAAGACCCGTAAATATACAAAAAAAAAATGAAGTTTAGATGTTTGCTACTGATATATCATTGATAGAGATGAATTTGCTGTGTGTGAATAACACTAAATTAAAAAAATTAATAACCCCCAACACAAAACCGTTACTTCATCCTTTCAACAACTAGAAAAGAGCTGATAATCTTCAAATGGCTGAAGATATTTTCTTGGATCATAGCTAAGAACACTCTCGATTGTGAAACCTCGCAAACAAAAAAAAACTAGGTCAAAATCGGCGCATCCGTTTAGAAGCTACGATGCCACAGACAGACACACACTTCAAACTTATAACACCCCTCTTCTTCCTCGGGGGTTAAAAACCTGACACGTCGCGTCTCTTCGACTCTGCGTCAATGTGAGTTGAGCCCACGTTGAGCCTAAAGACTTATTTACGTTGGAGCAACATTGAGCGGCTAGCGGCATTCTACATAAACTACTAATTTGAAATTATTTGCGGCACTTGCGGCATGCGGCAGCATATTTTACGACGAGACAACGTCGTCGTGGCAAAATAATTTTCAAATCATATGTCTGTAAAGTTTATTAATTACTAGTTATCCGCCGCGGCTCCGCCTGCGTTAACAGTTTTTCCCGTGGGAATGAGGCATTTTCCCGCAGTAAAAGGTAGCCTATGTTACTCGGGGTGAATGTAGCTTCCTAATGGTGAAAGAATTTTTGAAATCGGTTCAGTAGTTTTGGAGTTTATTCGTTACAAACATACACATAAAAATTCCCTGTTTATAATATTAGTATGATGTGGGAATGCCGCAAGCCGCTCAATGTTTTGCACAATGTTAAGTGACCTTTAGGGGAGGCCTTTGCCAAGGGGCAGACTGATGCAGCGACATCCCGGATGTCAGTGAAATATTTTATTTAAACTGTAGAATCAGTAATAAAGGCTTATTTTATTTATTTAAGTGACCTCTTGCACCGCGGCGCCCACGTCGCACAGCCTGACGTCGATGCCGGCCGCCTTGATGCCCGCCTCGGTGGCCTCCTGCACGCCGCGCACCAGCGGCTCGTAGCGCGGGTTGAAGTGCAGCGTGAACGCGCAGTCGATGATGCGCCCGTTGATGTGCGTGCCGAAGTCTATCTTCACCACGTCGTCGTACTCCAGAACGGTCGTGTCGCCTGCGCGCAAACCACATTGCTACAGTACACCGCATAAGTGAGTCCTCGTCCAGTACAGGGTTGAGAGAGTAGCAAGTGAACTACAGTACGCCTACTATGTAAGTAGCGACAGGCTCGAGAAACTGTCAAACGCGACATAGTGACATTAGAGCCATAATATGTCGCGTTTGACAGCTTCTCGAGCCTGTCGCTACTTACATAGTAGGCCTGCTGAGGTGTGCAACTATCTACATCACCTCAAGTATAGCTAAAGAGCTAGAGCCATACCTGGCGAGGACGGCAAAACTACTGTACTGTAAAGGTAATAATCGCAAGTGAACCTTAAAGTTTATACCATACAATCACGCGCATCTTGCGCTCAACCATTACTTCACATTTTCACCCTTTGCTCGCCAGTTGAGCACAGATTCTTTTTGAAATAAGCTATGCCAAAAAATAGTAGACAAATAGTTAATATAATTTAAAGTAATATTATAATAGTACCTCTAAGTATGCACTCTAAAGTAACCAGCATGACTACTGACCATTAGTGTATTGTACTTGATAAAGAGATATTACATTCTTATCATAGTATAAATAAGCTTACCAGTATTTGGTGTGTAGTGGGCTGCACAGTGGTTACGACTGCAGCCTGTTGGGAAGGCCAAGCCAGCTTTAAGACCATCCTCACCAATCAGCCTGCGGGCTGTTGATTCCAGTTCTTCACAGATTTCAATCATAGTCATACCAGGCTTTATCCATTCACGGATATGTTTCCGCGTCTAAAATAGATTTCACACAGAGTTAAAATGTAATCACCAGGAAATATAAAGATAATTCTATTCATTAAACAAAGTCCTTATAATAATGTAACCAAATAGAATGGAAGTCATCACAACAAAAATCTTGTAATAGTGAGCTTTCTGTATTTACCTGTCTGTGGGCTTCAGCTGCATGCCTGATCTCTTGGTAAATGTCCTGGTGCATTCTATCCAGGGCTCGCTTCTCTTCACTCGAGAAACGTTCCTTAGCAGTTCGCTCGTCAATGCCCTCAGCTGGGCCATGTTCCATTATCTGGCCCTCAGGGAAGTTACCTGCAATTTGTTTTATTCAGTAATTTACAAGCGGCAATAAGAATAAAACAATCAAAAGAAATTAGGGGCCTCTCCTTCATCTCTAAGTCATTAGGTTTCATCAAGTTTGAGTAGTTAAAATTCCGAGTTTATCTAGTATGGCACTCTTAAGTGGTAATGATCCATGATACAGATTTATAGAATCAAATTCACACTAACTAACCATCGGGATATAACTCTGCAATGGGTATTGTAGGTGGGTTTGTCTGTTGCACTGCGGGTCCCTTGCCACCCTTGCCCTTGCTTTTTTTCTTTTTTTTCTTCTTGTCATCTCCTTCCACTGCCGTCTCTTCCACGGACATCGATTGCACTTTGTCAGATGTATCTGTTACTTCCACTTCATCTCCTGCAGCTGCATTTTCGCCTAAAAATATTAATAAACAATTACAAAAAAAGAATTAGAAATGTAAACAACCTGATATGGAGTTGTTCACTCACGTAAAATATGATCTTTGAACCAATTATAAACCTAAATTTGATAACAGAATAGGTTATGTCTGAATCACCTGACAACTGTTGTAATTTTGTTCTATTGAGTACATCCATGTTTCAGTATTTTTTATTTATTATTATTATAATAATGATTTCCACACACCAATTTACATGATTCACTGAAATTTTGAGTTATTTTATAAACTAACTAACCTGTCTTCTTCTTCTTTTTTTTCTTTTTCTTTTTTTTTGCGGGGTCCTTGGCATCTCCTTCCTCAGCAATGTCTACTTCTTCCTCTTCTCCATTTTCTACAACTTCTTCATTAGTTATTTCTTCCGTTTTCTTTACTGAAGCCATTGATAACAACAAATTACAAAAATAATTTGTTAGATCTTATTTCATCCATGCGACTATGGTATCGTTCTGAATGTTTAGTTCACTCAGAGTCAGATGGAGAATTGGACTTAATTTTTGTACGATTTATTTAGATAATAAATTATATACTTAGCTTACAAAAATATGAACCTGACCGTTATATTGCAACTTGCAATTTTTTAATTGTATATAAAACAATGATTACCTCGCTTCGTGGTTTTTATTGAATAGTTTAAGTGAAGGTTTTGAACGCATCTTAACGCGCAGTATGATTTTGACAGCTGCTCAAGAACCATTGCTGTTTTGTCAAGGTTGTTGTTTAGTTCAAGTAATATAAAAAAAGCAATGGAGATATTTTGGATCTTGTAATACCGTAAAACATACATAATATTCACTATAAAAGATCCTTGGATCCTTCGGAAGGCCCGCGTTGATCTAAAATTGGATCACACACACACAAATCATCTCTCGTATATAATTATGTTTTTATTATTTTTTTATTATTTTTTTTATTATTATTTTTTATTTTTATTAGACCACTTGCGTTTTATGCCAAATGATACTATTTAGTCAAGGACGTTTCAGTATTGACATTCAGCCTTTTTTATTTAATGGTAGAGTTCATGAAGGAAGAAAAAATTTTACGCGCGCGCGTAAAATATTTTCTTCCTTCATGGTAGAGTTGCTTTATTGTTAAATACTTAGACCCAGTTGAGTAGGCCAAATGATACTACTTATTAGTCAAGGAGGTACGTTTTAGTATTGACATTCAGCCTTTTTTATTTAATGGTATACAGGGCGTCCCACGGCTATGCCACATGGAGGGAAAGTACCTTAAATATTGTAGGTAGAACATTTTACTGAAAGAAGACATTATTTTATTTCTAAAAACTATCAAAACTGCGTTCATACATTTTTTTATAATTACATGGTTGAACCGGGAATCGAACCCGTCATACGAGAAAAAAAAATATCCTGTAGTTTTATCATACCGATCAAAAGGCTTCATCATAAGGGTTATTTTTTGCTAAATAACATAGTGTCAGAAATAAAAGGAAGACATTGTATTTTAACATTTTTAGTACAAAATTTATCAATTTTATCAAATGTTCGAAATGACCCGTTGAATACAAATTACACTCTTTATTTCACTCCCTGTCGATTGTTTAACTTGTTGTGGTGGATATTTAGATTAATACGTCTAAGTTCTGTTTGTAGCTCGTGGACATTTTCTTACCGGTTCTTGTCAACTAAATTTTTTTACATAATCCCATTTTAAAAATCTAACGGGGCTAGATCTGACAATCTCGGCCGGCCACATCAAATGTTAAAATTCATAGTCTTCCTTTTATTTCTAACACTATGTTATTTAGCAAAAAATAATCCTTATGATGAAGCCTTTCGATTGGTATGATTAAACTACAGGGTGATTTTTTTTTCTCGTGTAGCGGGTTCGATTCCCGGCTCAACCATGTTATTATTACAAAATGTATGAATGCAGTTTTAATAGTTTTTAGAAATAAAATAATGTCTTCTTTCAGTAAAATGTTCTACCTACAATATTTAAGGTACTTTCCCTCCATGTGGCATAGCCGTGGGACGCCCTGTATATGGTTGCAAAGATGGTTGCCTTAAAGAATAGTTGCCTTGCTTTTCGCTAGAGCTTTTTTATATGGGTTCGTTATTTATGCTGTTTAAAAATTTGTTAAATAATACACATCTGTGAAATAGTAATGGCTTAGTTTTTATACAAAATGAGTCTTGTTTTGCTCACGTAAATAGGTATGCATTGTGCAAAATTTATGATGACACATGTAATAATAAGAAAAGCTTAAGAAAAGCAAAGATGGGAATACTATCGAACGGTCGCAAACGCAAATGATCTATAGTAGCAACTCGTATAAGTAAATCTAAATTTTTACTCAAGATTTAGCAATGAGCGGCTACCATATGTAACAACCTTGAAGAAAATTTGAAAATTTAAATAAGTATAACAAGTAGGTAACAGTAACTTCCGAAATAATAAGTCGAAGGAAAATCTAAGTAAGTACCTACTAGTTTGCCAGGGAATATAAAGCCTTACCAGAGACATAAAAAGCCTTGTCTGGGGGCGCCACGTTTATATATTTTTATGTTTAAGGCGACAATTTTCATAGTAAAATTAGATCCATTGAAATTCCGCAATATGGCGAGGTCTTTTATTTCTCTGGTCAGGCTTTATGTCAACGACCATGAGGATCTTCTCGTCCTATGTGTTTACTTCCCTACGGAAGTGAATAGACTTAAGTATGTCAGTTTACATAACGAGAATTGACCACCCGGGCTCGCCCTACTTACTTCCAATAATTGAGACGTTCGATTCTCATCTTCTTAATGCCAAAGGTTGTGTTGTGTTTCAGAATAAACAATGTTTGAGCCAGGCTTCTCTATATAAACAAGAAGGATGTGTTAATGAATCTATTTTCCTCACAATATTGAGAGTTAACAGATCACAATGAACGTATACCTACATTTTACTTTACGTGGAAATAAAGACCTTAGTCACTTTAGTTTAGTGAGTCGTGTGTACCTAAATAAGTCAGAGCAGCACGAGCGTAGCGATTTCGTAGCACGCGGCTACGTGCTACGAAAACGCTACGAGTAGTACCCGGTTACGTTTGTGGTGTGGTGCTACGCGCTCTAATATTTTTGGCGGAAGTATAGTTGTTGTACCTATTTATTTATGTTTTTCTACGGAGGAGGAGATTTTCTTTTAAAGTTCCTGAATTGAATTCAGAGAGGAAACTTAAGATAAACTTTATTCTATACTCGTATCTACACGCTTCATTCGATGTTATGATTATATCCAACATTTTCTTTAACTCCGAGATTTGCTAATCTAAAATGCGTAGCAACATTAACTTTTCACCGTAATTCTGATTAAAGTTGAGGTTTTCGGTACAGAAGTTAAAGGAAAAAAAATAAATTGTCTGTTACTGTTTAAATGCGTACAGTTTTCAATTATTACAAATCAGGCCCAGAGTTAAGTAAAAATGTTCATATTTTTTCATCGTAAGTAAATAGTAATCTTTTGCGAGATAATTTTATTCAATATGTTTGTTTATTGCGGGATTAAGTGACTAATGCGAACACTTACACACTAACATCAGAACATAAACTTTCGAAGACGAAACTGCAGTCCTCTCACTGCTCACTGCAAATAAACCATTGTGTTCTTCTTCATATAATGGTCCCACAACAAAGTAGCAATTGTTCAAGTTTATGCAACAGCGCAGTAATAGCTGTTGTTTTTGTTTTCTTTACAAGATTTTGATATAAGCACGTACATTCGTATTCTACCTCTCTCGGGGCACTGTCGTCGGCGGCGCGGAGTCGTGACTTTTTCAACATAGATCTAAATTTACACCACACTTGGGCTTACTAAAGGTCGCTCTGAATTGAGGTGAGCTTTTAATGTCAAGTCCATTTAAGTTTCTCCACCTAGTAAGACAGACAAGACATAAAAACTTTACGTACATAAAATGTCTATTCAACACTATCAGTACATAGTATAAAATAAAGTTGCTTCCCGTCTGTCCGTCCCTATGTATGCTTAGATCTTTAAAACTACGCAATGGATTTTTTTAAATACCTAGATAGAATGATTCAATAGGAAGGTTTATATGTATAATACATGCATAATATACTTAGGGATACTACAAATTAGACTACAATAACCATTTTCCCGTGCGAAGTTGGTGCGGGTATTATCAAGCCTTTCTTGCATTTTTGAGATATAGAGATTAGCATAATGTTTACGTTCCATCATCTACTTAGGTATGTAAAACAGGCTAACAATAATATTACAAATAAAAAATAAATAAACAGCATTATGATCGCTACACAAGTAAAGTAACAGATATTCATACTTCGAAGTAGTCGCCATGACCAAAAATAGTTGGAAGGGTCCTCAACACACTTGCAAAACTAGTAAGTCGAATATTACAACTTCTCTGTTATAATTTTTTTAATATACTTACTAAGCAGATTTTACTGATTTGTTTAATTTATAGAAAAAGCCATCATTGCTTTTGATCACAGATTAATAATTTTGATCTTCTTACTTCTACACGCTACCCCTCCAGTGATATTTAAAATTGAAACAAGAGTATAAGTTTTAAATTGATTCCGTGCTTCAGAAGGCACGTAAATCCGTTGGTCCCGGCTACTATCTACGGATGTAGTCGTTATAGAAGCCATGTCATAAGGCTAAGGCGGCTCGACAATTCCGACACCAGGGTTTTTAAGGTAGATTAACCTCGAAACCCACTCGATAAGCAAGCATTAGTTAATTGCGATTAACTACATTAACATAGGCTTCTTAAAGAACTACTTTAATAATTAGCATGAAAAATTTAATTAGATGCACTTTTTAGTTAACAACTTTGGCTTAGTGCCGCTTGTCTCTTTTAGTTTAAGTAACTTACCGTACAATAGCGAGATTCAATATCTTAGAAAATCGCGGTATACGTATAAAAGGAACCGATTGCCCATTGCGTTCATCGCCTAGGATGTTGTTTGTTCGTGTCCGTCCGTCGAACTCTGATTTATTGTGTAAACATAAACACCAATCGGTCCGGCGGGCGTCGAGTTTCGCTGGAATAATGGCCGTACGGCTGCGCTAGAGCCATTATATTGTCAGTCATGTCATGTCGTGTAGCTTATCAAAAAACATCAGTGACCGCGTGTTAAAAACACAAATCGAAAAGAACAGTCATTTGAATATGTGTAATTTACTTACAATATTCCGTGAATTTACTTGTCTTAATAACGCAAAAGGTTCATAATTATCGTCGTAGAGCGTCACAAGTCAATAGCGTCGGTAGCCATTGTGGCCAAGTGGCTAGGGTCTTTGTTTGACTTCCATTCGGAAGTTCGCGGGTACTGTATAGGTTACCAATATGTTTTCTATTTTTGAATTCGTATGTTCGTAAATTCTATTTTTTTATATTCGTACATTCGACGCTTATGAAGGAGAAAAATCGTGAGAAACCTGTACGCACCTGTGAGTAAAATTCAAAAGGCTGTGTGTGTGTAAAGTTAACCAACCAGCAGTGGGCGAGAGTAGTCGACTAGGCCTATTCACCCTGAGTTCAGGGTAGGCTCGAGCTCCTCGATGGGAACATAATATATTCTTATATTATATTACATTTCCTAATATATTATGTTTGTGTGCTAATTAAATTATTATAACACAAATCGTATTGTTTTATTTTCATTTTTTACCACATTTTTACGTTTTCACTCACA
Organism: Teleiodes luculella; assembly: GCA_948473455.1. Lineage (NCBI taxonomy): Eukaryota > Metazoa > Arthropoda > Insecta > Lepidoptera > Gelechiidae > Teleiodes > Teleiodes luculella. Next base: position 9,410,940 of record OX419588.1, on the reverse strand, counting down.
CAAAATAGTAGACAATGGGCTTTGTCATTCTTTAATAGTCCTTTGGGTTTAATCCCAGTTTTAATAAAAGGATTTTATATTTAACCCACTGCCCATCGAACACCGCCACGTGATTGTTTGTGCGAGCGGCGTAAGGTAAATAAACTTTGTTGCGTAGAGCGAATTAAATAAAAATTGAAATATGTAGTAATAAATTGCCAATTTTTTAAATGTTTATACTTGTACGTAGTCCTAACACCCTGTATATCTAAAGGTCTCACCTACATCGTTCTCAGTCTCCATTTTTTTGACATAATTTTTTTTTAATAATTCATTCAAAGATAACGTCATTATATTATACTTGACTGGTTGCCGTAACCTGCGCGGAAGCCCTTAATATACTAATGTAAACCTAATATGGTTAACGAACGAAAAATAGTTTCAACGTAATATGGGTTTATCTACTGCCATCTGCGATCGCGTGATAATGAACCACGCGGCAACGCTATGTTTACAAACTGTATTCTGTGCCGACTTTCAACGCGGCCCAGGGGTGTCATACTCGACTTTATTAGGCAAAACTGGAAATCCGTGTCTATTTGAAATTAATAACCACCTGCTATTGTACTGAAATCTGTATGTTGCTACACCCGTGTTGCTTGTCGACTTGCACCGTTGTAATAGATTTTTTTCAAACATGTTACCTAATTATTAAAAGTCGCTTCGTTGTTCAAGCACACACCTTTTTCACATTTTAATACTACTGGTAGAATCCTAGTCAATTTAATTTTACTACGTAAATACTTTCCTGCCGCTTTTAAAATGAATGGTTACAAGTCATACGATAAGAAGATCTAAATAAATAAGCCCATAGCTTTCCAGTGAAAAAGCTTATAATTTAGGAGCTGAGAGTATTTTCCGTGACATCTGGCAAGGCGGCAACCCTACGTACGAGTGATACCTATTACAATAGGTGTTTTCAGCGTCGTCCATGCCAGTCGCAGTCCGCTCGCCTCTCGTTCGCACGCCTCACCGTAGCGAATTCGTAGCGTTTCGTAGCTACTACGCGCTACGACCGTAGTAATAAGTTATTAGCCCCTACACGATTCTAGGAATGTTTCGTTGTAGGAAGAAACGTATCTAACTATATTATGTGTACGTTTATTAATAATAGTTCTGTGGGTTATTTATTGTAGATGGACAAGTTGGTGTAAACTGTAGTGTTCTAAAATATAACAGATTGTTACTAATTTCCTGAGTAAACAGCAAATCTTGTGAAGAATTAGAACGAACGCTTGTGATGTTTCAGGAGTTTTTATAATTGTGAAGTGAATATACTGTGTTGTTTGGTAAGTGTAGTTGTTTCAAGTTTAAGTAAATGAAGAATCTAATAAACACATACTCTAGGACTACAACCCAAAATTTATTGACCATAACAGAAGTGATGTACATAAGAACCTGTAAGTTAATGCTTCTAACTTTTATGTTCATGTTTGGAACAAAAATCAATCAAATAACATACGTAATATCTTCTTCATACATAATATCTACGATAAACCTAAAACTCGTTTAAATGTATGATTTAATTGAGAACTACTGCATAGAATTAGATATATTTTTTACTGTTTTTGGTATAGTTATGTTTGACAATGTTCGTGCGAACTTTTTGCAGCAGGCAAAACATCTCTTTTCCACGGGAAAAGTAATAACGCGGGTGAAGACGTGGGTCATACAGTTAGTTGAATAAATATAGGAGCCTATGCACGGTCGAAACTGGATTTTTATAATACTAATATTATAAAGTGGAACGGTTTGTATTTGTGCGTGTGTGTACTGTGTATGTTTGTAATTAATAAACTCAAAAACTACTGTGTCGATTTTAAAAATTCTTTCACCATTCACCCTGAGTAACTTAAACTACCTTTTACTGCATGATTCCCACGGGAAAAACTGTTAACGCGGGCGGAGCCGCGGGGGAAAGCTAGTTTGATATAAATTTGCTTCCATTATCTGAAATTTAGTAATTTGCACGCCTTTTACAGATTATTCACTATAATTATCTTTCTTAATAAAAATTGGTAATGGTATCATCAAAAAAAAAAAGCTGCGGAGAAAGCTTGTAAAAATAACATAATAAAACGAAAGTCTTGTAAGCGACTAATGCGTGTGTGTAAACGTTAAGTAAGCTCTTTTTACCCACGACGGACGGAACGGAACGGAGGCGGTATATGCGTTTGGGGTAAGAGGTTGTTTGTTTGTTTGTTTGTTTGTTTGTTTGTTACCTTCTATCTCGAAAACCAAAGGACCGATTTAGTTCCGGTTTTTTGCATTAAAAAGGTATCACTTCAACTTAGGATCTTAGATATGTTTTATGTAGGTAGACCATCAGGGAGCGCTGCAGCAGCCAGATAAGTTGGTACCACAGGAGTTATCAAAAACTACCGAATCGATTTCGATGCAGTTTTTTGCATTCAAAAGGCTTCATATTGGAGCTGGTTGTTAGACATGTTTTGGGGCGGTAGACCACCAGGGAGCCCTGCAGCAGCCAGATAAGTTAGTACTACAGGAGTTCTCAAAGAGTACTGAATCGATTTAGATGCAGTTTTTGCATTCAAAAGGCTTTATCTTGGAGCAGGTTCTTAGATACGTTTTATGGAGGTAGACCACCAGGGAGCCCTGCAGCAGCCAGATAAGTTGGTTCTACAGGAGTTCTCAAAAAGTACTGAATCTATTTCGATGCGGTTTTTTGCATTCAAAAGGCTTCATTTTGGAACTGGTTGTTGGACATGTTTTGAGGCGGTAGATCACCCACCAGGGAGCCTTGCAGCAGCCAGATAAGTTCGTCCTACAGGAGTTCTCAAAAAGTACTGAATCGATTTCGATGCGGTTTTTTGCATTCAAAAGGCTTCATCTTGGAGCAGGTTCTTAGATACGTTTTATGGAGGTAGACCACCAGGGAGCCCTGCAGCAGCCAGATAAGTTGGTTCTACAGGAGTTCTCAAAAAGTACTGAATCTATTCCGATGCGGTTATTTGCACCCACGACAGATCGGAGAAGGTATATAATAAGTACGTTAAAGGCAAATAAAATTTTAGTACCTATGTTATTGCGTTATATTTCTGAGTCTCTCTAATAATTAAAGATGGGTCTAGGTAAGAAAACGAAACGAGCTCGCTCGATGTCTCAGAAGCGATTACAAGAAAGTGACGAGCAGCGACGGTCTCGAGTCGCTGAGAGTGCGACTCGTATGGCTCTTTCTAGAAGCCAAGAAAGTGGCGAGCAGCAGTAATACTGATCAAGAGAACCATAATGTCAATGATTTCTCGAGGCATCAAGCCTATGTTGATATTGGGAACGGTCGAGAAATTCTCAGAGGATCATTCCATCAAGGCCATCCTAAATTTTCTACTGAAAGTCGTGGAAAACAATGCACTGCCATGGCTGCTGTGGCTATCGCCGTCAGTAAAATAGTTGCGTTGAACTCTTGGGATATAAGTGTCATTGACACCGTGTTGATTGTTGGAGATCGATTGTATACACAAAGTATTGCTAGCCGCAATGTTCCGGACATTAGAGAACAAAACTTTTGCTACTTTTTGAGTAACGTACTCTCCAAAAAGTTTAAAATAAAAACAAAATTTAAAAATTTAAAAAACCCACGCCGGATGTTAAAACATATTCAAATAAAAAACAAAATTGAAAATTTTAAAAAACCCACGCCGTATGTTAAAATATATTAGAATAAAAAGGATTAAATAACATTTTTGGAAATCCCCCGACCAGAGTCAAATAAGATAAGAAATATCAAATAAAGAAATCTATAAAAAGAGTGATTTCTCACGAAATCCGCCACACAAACAACTAATTATGACCTTTCTTAGTGCTTACGTATACGTACCTACTTACCTTTTGGTTTCTCGTAGAAATAGACACAGCAATAATATTGATTAATTTAGGTACTATACATACTCATCTATCTAATAATATAATACAAATCCAATAAAACACGTCGGGGTCTGCCATTCCCTGCTCTGACATTAATAATTTTTATCATACCGTGAGTTTTACTTATTCAGAATCTACATTATATTTAGTTTTTAAGTAATATAAATAAGTAGTTACAATATTTTAACTGAAATTTCTAACAAAGAGAGCGATGATGGCAGCCCCCGACGTGTTTTATTGGATTTGTATTATATTATTAGATAGATGAGTATGTATAGTACCTAAATTAATCAATATTATTGCTGTGTCTATTTCTACGAGAAACCAAAAGGTAAGTAGGTACGTATACGTAAGCACTAAGAAAGGTCATAATTAGTTGTTTGTGTGGCGGATTTCGTGAGAAATCACTCTTTTTATAGATTTCTTCATTTGATATTTCTTATCTTATTTGACTCTGGTCGGGGGATTTCCAAAAATGTTATTTAATCCTTTTTATTCTAATATATTTTAACATACGGCGTGGGTTTTTTAAAATTTTCAATTTTGTTTTTTATTGTATGTGGAATCTGACTCTACGTGGCCTGTACTATTATTATTCTGTGGCAAATTCTTTCTACTTATACCATTTTTATTTATTTTATTTATTCAACAAGTACATCCACATCATATACATCTCATTATATATTGTATCTTATTCTAAATGTAATATTCCGATGCATACAACTATAACGGAGTACATAGCTTACACAGAATTAGGTACTTACTTTAAAATACTATGATATAATATGACATTACTATTAATTAATGTTTTATTTAAATGAGACTAAAAACGAAAACTAGAAAAATTAACAAAAACTTTGTAAAAATAAATGTAATTTAAGATTTAAGAAACTTTGAAACTTTTTTCTTAAATGTAAAAGAGCTATCGTTAAAAATGTCGAGGTCACCGATATCAGTTTGAAATTTATTATAAAGGTTAATAAGTCTCACAATAGGAGAATGTAAACCAAGATTACTCTTTACAGGCGGGGCTTGGAAGATTCTGTCTATTTTATGCCTAGGATAAGTCCGAGGAACTGTTATAAAAATATTACTCAATATCTCACTGCATTCAGTTTTAGAGTTGACAATTTTATGGAGAAATATAACATCTAATAGCCTTCCACGGTCGCGCAACGTGAGCATGTCAAATTTCTTCAATCTCAATTCATATGAGCACCTATGAGAAAACCCACATTTTGCATAGATAAAACAATTGTAGCCCAACGTCTTATTTATTGAGCTAGGTATTTAAATATCGCAGCTAGAGGATATATCAGGCAGCTGTCTAATAAGAGAAGGTCAGGAAGTTTGTAAGTTTGCAAACCTGCCTGAGTCGGGTCCGACTGGCTGAACTTCACAATGGAGAAGTAACTTGCAACAGTTTCAAATTTTCAAGTTGACATTGTTGTTCTAAATGAAAATTCTTAAGGAAAACTGTGTAAGATTTACGGCTCAGATTATCCAACATAATTAAAGTAGGCAGTAGTAACTAAGTTAATTACCCTGAGTTACGTGGTGTTTAGTAATACGACTATGCTAGTAATTTAGATAAGATGTCATCGATAAATTATCAGAATTTGCTATCCTAGTGGATAAGTATCTTATGAATTTTATGTTAATCTGCAACAATGAAAATGTAAGTATAAGTCTTTACTAACATAATACGTATTATATACTATTATAATTCAAAACTGATAGAAAATATGTATGCATGTATGTATGTGAGGTATATTTGAAGAAACTATTTATTACAATTTTATTTAGATTAGACCATCTTTTGTAATAAGCAAAATTAGTATATTATTTTGTTGTAACTAAGTCGTCATATTATATATATTTTTTGCATTACAATACCTACGTACAGTAGCTAGCACTTGCGGCTGGATATGTTGACCGTGCTGGCCTCTGTACTTCGGAGACATGTGGTATATTATGTTATTCAGCCAGTCATAAAACAATATAGCTTGCACAATGAAAAGTACACATTCGTCAGCCAATCACGAGAGGTTCTCATCCAAGATATGTTTGATTTGATTACATAGCAAACCGCAATTCTATAAAACAGAAGTCGTTGTGTTTCGGAGCGGGGCCCCGGTCGAGGGCTGTTCACTGAATTGCATGGCTTCAACTTTCCACATAGCTACAAATACACGTCTAGTTACTGCCTACGTATGGAAAAAGTTTCTATTGCTTTTCTTCTTAAGCAGTACATTGGATTAGTAAAGTTCACGCCTAATAAGTCCCCTACGTTACACGGTCCCTAAAACAATATCAGCTTATTTGGTAAGTAAACATAGTGGGTCTGTGGAGGTATTTACAGTTTTAAGTCAACTTGCCCTAGCTTGTTCGCGGTAACCTTCAGGTTATGCTAATGATACGGCTCATTAGGGAGCCGCGGAGATGAATGAAAGGTTGGATTGCTGAAATAAAACAAAAGGATTGTAATGAATAATGAATAGATTGTATCAAAAATATTAAATCTTAACAGTATATTATAGGATAAATATTTTTGTGCTTGCCTCTCTATGAGTGAATATGCAATGAAGTGAGTGAATATGTTACCAGTGTCACTCGATCGAGATCAAAGTAAGTAATAATTATTTGTAGTAGTTTGGATTGCCATTTCAATAATTCAACTCGATCATCTTTCATTTTATCAGCTATGGTTATCCGTCAAATGAAAAAGGCAAAAAGCAAGTTGATAAATAATGCGGGTGTTCTATAGTTTTACCAAAACAGTCATAAATTCCTGAAAAAAATATCACTCATCAGCGGACTTCAACTTCGTGTGAACAATCAAACGTTTTGAAGTAATATTTGGAAGTATGATGTATTTTTAATATTGTACATACCTAGCAAGAACTATAAACTACAATTTTATTGTTTCATTTAATATAGTAGTACTCTGCCAACGAAATACATTAATCATGCTGCTATATTCTGTACTGTGTTTACTTAATTGTTGCATATTGTTTGAATAAGTTAGAAAATAAGTCTGAAGAAAGTTATGTATTCACTCAACGTAAAAAGGAAATGTTTGTACAATAAATAATATAAGAAGGAACACAATGTGTTTCAAATTTTATCCATTTTTATGTGCCTTGGAGATTCTTAGAATAGATTTTCTTTGCAAAAATGTAATAAGAATGTGTTTGTCATTCAGCTCAGTTCAAAAAAGATTATCTTCAGGGTTGCAGTACCTTTAGACACTTAATAATACTTTTAAAGTTATTTTTCCGCATGAATACTTAAAAAGAACCTGCATGGCCAGCATCTTCATTAATTTAGGCTTGATTAAGCCCCTTGATGTGTTTGAATTGATTACTTCATTATTTATAAGTTATTAAAGCCTGACCAAAGAAATAAAAACGTGCTCTGGGGGCCACGTGTATATTTTTATGTTTACGGCAATAATTTCCATTATAAAATTAGTTCCATTAAAATTTCGCAATATGGCGAGGTTTTTCATCTCTTTGGTCAGGCTTTAAAAACAGTATTCTTCATTAGACTTTACAGTATTAGAAAAACCTAATACTAAATATAGACTTTTAATAGTTGTAACTATCTTCTTCGTCAATGGTACTTAAAACAAGTAAAAAATATAATCGGACTTTGGGTTTGCAACCCTGCGAGGAACGTAAAATTTTGTCTGACGCCTTTGTACAGCTGAAGAGAGGCCGAGTCATGATCGTGAATATACAGATTAAAAACAAATTTCTTACGATTTTTATGATAGCAATAACAAGATCGTATAACCTTGCACATCAAACGCTGGCTGTTTGAGTGTTTGAGAATCATCTTGTAAACATGAAAGGTTTGAAATAAAAGCGTTATTCTTTGGAGGTAAAGAGGATCGCGCTAGGGGCGATGGATTTATCACTGAATGGGAAATCTTATCATGCTTGACTGTGTACCTGTACTCTATCTGCGAGACAGCTACTTATTTCGTGCAGGCACCTTTACTCCGAGAAATGATTGTTATTTTTCAGTGTTCAACATACAAAGGTCAGATAGAGGGAAATGGCTATTATAGCAATAAGTTCTTACTAAGAATGTAGCCTTGTCTCAGTTCAACATGCTAATTTTATTTTTACGGACAATTTGATTTACTGACGATTTAAGAACTAAAATTGTTGAAGCAGATATATTATTACTTCAAATTGGACGATGCATTGCATTATTATAATCACTCCTATTTACTTAAGAATATATGTGTCTAGACTGAAAAAAAAGTGAATTTCGGAAATTCAAAGCATAAAAGAAAATCCTTCAGTGGTTTGAAGTGAGAAAGTTTTATAAAACAGAAAGAAGTATTAAGAGAGATCGAAAAAAGGAAAAGTAAAGAAAAGATTCGAGACCTTTTTTTATTTCTAGGGCAAAATGGATTCGCAGTATAAACATAGAAACTTTTGCTACGAAAACTAAACACAGCGATAAATGGTTTTTCTTTTTAATTTTACCTAAGATTAACATTTATAATCTACTAGAAAGAAGTCAACAAATATTGGGAAATATTCATCATACGTAGGCGGGTTGATAAGTAGTTAGCCTCCCCCACTTGTAATTGTCCGATTTAAAAAATATATATGTCACTTTGTAGGTAAGTTTTCAATCTTTCCGCGAAAATAAAATTAAGTTACTCACGGGAATACGTTGTAGTAGACCAGTTTTTGAAAAAATGCTGTTTCGGTATTTTTGAGAAATTGATGAAATCGTACTAAGAGTGGTGATTAAGTTTCTGAATATGAGAGGAATGAAGGGTTTAAAGATTTTTGAAGAAATGTGAAACGTTTTAGGTGATAGTGCTCCATCATATGCAACAGTAAAAAACTGGGTGGCCGAGTTTAAAAGGGGCCGTACAAGCGTTCAAGATGAACATCGTTCCGGCCGTCCCAAAAGTGTCACCACACCAGAAATGATCGGCAAAGTGTATGATATGGTTATATCAGACCGGCAATTAAAATTATCTGAAATAGCTGGGGTAATAGGCATTTCAAAAGAACGGACACATCACAAATTAAGTGAAGAATTAAGTATGAAAAAATTATCGGCAAGGTGGATGCCGCGTTTGCTCACGGTTGATCAGAAACGAATTCGGACGCAAATGTCGCAAGAATGTTTAGATCGTTTGAAGACTGATACGACCGATTTTATCCAGCGATTTATAACTACTGACGAGACTTGGGTTCACCACTATACACCAGGAACAAAAAATTTGTCAAAACAGTGGACAGAGGCAGGAACTTCGGCTCCGAAGAAGGCAAAGGCCGTGAAATCTGCAGGAAAATTGATGGCATCAGTGTTCTGGGATGCAAAGGGAATTTTGATAATCGATTACCTTCCAAAGGGGCAAACGATATCTGGCGATTATTATGCAGATCTTTTGGACAAATTACAAGAATCCATTCCTGAAAAACGACCGGGATTGGCTAGAAAAAAAAAACATCTTTCACAAGACAATTTCGCGGGTCCACACGTGCGTCATTGCCATGGCTAAAATCGACGAATTGCATTATGATTTGCTTCCACACCCGCCTTATTCGCCAGAACTAGCACCCTCTGACTTTCACCTTTTCCCTAAACTAAAAACATTTTTAGGGGGACAAAAATTTGAGACTGATGAGGACGTTAAGTATGCGGTGGACCGCTATTTTTTAGACCTCGATGAATGTCATTTTAGAGATGGCATAAAGGCTTTGGAACATCGATGGTCCAAGTGCATTGAGGTTCTAGGAGATTATATTGAAAAATAAAAATAGTTTCGTTTCATTAAATAAATTGTTTTACTTTTAGGCTAAGTACTTATCATCCCGCCCTCGTACCTACTTATAATTTTCAATCGTACAAAACTGACAAAGAAGATGATTTTTGAAACTCTACCAAAACTAACGCGATCGAAGTGGTCAAAGTCTAAGTTAGGTTAGGTTAGGTGTCTGATAGGTTGATACCTATCAAAGTCACACAAAGTCAAACATTTTAGAATCAAATATCAAGGTCAAACAAAGATGTTTTCTATGTATATTGAAGGAAAGATGAAGTTCATACATATAAGAGAGTGACATTCCGACTCATGAGAAAATACGACATTTATTTGGTTTGTAGGTAAGTACCTATTACGGGAGCGAGCCCGCGTCCGTCTAGCTAGTAGATCATAATAAAATTCTGAACGCCTGGTAAATGTGAAACGTCTGAAATTCCTCCGCTAATTAAGCTCGTGATATTTTCCAGAGTTATACTTTTGACTAAAATAGCAGAAAGAACCTTGATTGTTAGAAAACTTCTATAGAAGTTTTGGTTTTTGTTCATTATCCTTTTGGGAACAATTAAGGTCCAACAAAAAAAAATTAAACATTAAACGATAGTCTTGTATTGTTAAGGTTTTAACAAGACGTGCCTGTGGATAATAAAACAAATCTATGATCCTTTTATATTGAAAACTGGTAGATCGCTGTGAAAGATTTAAATTGATGATGACCAAGTAAAATAATTTCGTCAGAATTAATTGGATTCTGTTTCTGTTGTTAATTAGGAAATATGATATCGGCTATAGAAAGAAGACCATCTTATTTTGAGAGCTGCTGTCAATGTTGAAATTTGGATCTTAGTTGCCAAAGAGATTTGAAGAGCCAGCTTAGCTGGCTCTTCAAATCTCTTTGTTAGTTGCACAATATTGTAGACGTCAGACTTTTATTATCTTTAATTGACAGCTACGCTTTTATTTTAGGTTATGATTCCTTCAAACCTTGACCTTACCGTTTCCTACAAAAATTAAAGGGCGGGCGGATATTAATTTAATTTTAGAACGTGAATAACGTGTTTGACTACGTGAATCGACTCAGTCGCTATTGGTTGAAATGGCAGACGAAATAAGTGATAAATTCATACTGGCGTTGTTATGTTATATTATCTGATGGGGATCATTACTGTCCGATTATCTGTTAATTGATGTTTGTGAGATAATAATCAAATAAACTAATAATCTGCCGGACAAATTGCTAATCACTTTAACAGCAACAGGAATATCGTTCTGAAAATAATAAAGCATGCGTCGAGCTTGAAAAATAAATGTTTGCAAAATGCAAATAACAAGATAATAAATAAATAAAAAGATAATAAATAATAATAAATAAAAAGAATAACAAGATCTATACTAAAGGAATATTCTAAAATTATTACATTTCATACTATTTCACAGTACAAAGTATAAGTGTATATTATTATTTTTGGTAGTTCTGTGGATCGTCGCTATTACGGTTCAGAAAAGGGTAAACGCTCTCGTGGTTAATTAACCGATCAAAGTGCTCTCTCGGTTAACCCCGACCACACGCTTGCTTCTTAGAGCTGTTAGTTTTGCTAGTCACTACATCACTACATAGTATAAAATAAAGTCGCTTTCTCCGTCCCTATGTCCCTATGTCCCTATGTCCCTTTGTACGCTTAAATCTTTAAAACTACGCAACGGATTTTGATGCGGTTTTTTTTAATAGATAGAGTGATTCAAGAGGAAGGTTTATATGTATAATACATGCATAATATACTGAAGGATAACCCACAATAACCATTTTCCCGTGCGGAGCCGGGGCGGGTCGCTAGTATAAAATAAAGTCGCTTTCTCTGTCCCTATGTCCCTCCCTTTGTACGCTTAAATCTTTAAAACTACGCAACGGATTTTGATGCGGTTTTTTTTTATAGATAGAGTGATTCAAGAGAAAGGTTTATATGTATAATACATGCATAATATACTGAAGGATAACCCACAATAACCATTTTCCCGTGCGGAGCCGGGGCGGGTCGCTAGTTTTTAATAATTTTAAAATTTAAGTTCAGCTAACCGATATTTGATCGTTCTCTTTTCAAATATAATTGAGATTCCGAGCGATAAAGTGGTCCAATCTTTAAAATATCACGACCGTACGTTTGATTTAAATTCTGTAAATTTGTTCAGTGGCTTAATTAAAAGTAAACAAGATTCTATTTCGAATGAATGATAAAACTTGCACTTGAAGTTGTTACAGGGCTGAAATATTTAAATTGCAAAGTTTTCGTAATAATTGGTCGGTCGGTCAGTCAATAATTCAATTAATTATTTTCATAAGAAAATTCGAATTTGTTTGCATATATCAATCACGCGCGAAAACGAAATTGTGCCCTTATCGCCGACATACATTACATGTAAATGATGTTATTTTCGATACATATTAGATATCAGCGTTATCATGTAGCTAATATGATATTACGATAGTGTGGGACTGGTGAATAGCGTTGAATACTCCAAAATACAACGTTGCAGCGATTGAGCTAAAATATCGATATTATCGTTGATCTTAAAAATTGTCGATAGGTCGATCGAAACTATCGTGACCCTGATAGTATAGTAGGTTTTGTGTACCCAGATAGGATTGTAGGTTTTGTGTTAATTTTTACACATAAGACACTTCAATAGTATCGACTAATTTCAACTAACGATATGTTCCTGATATGTTCACTTAATCACCACACCTGTCATAATCATTTTTATAGGCTTTGTCCGACATCTCCAACTTCAGTCGGTATTCGTAAAACATCAAGGATGTTATAAATACAACATCCTTGTAAAACATACCGATTTATTTATAAACTTTGACGCAAGCCCCGTAAAAATGCGTAAAAAGCACGGACGCTTCAAACAAACTGTCACATGCTGTATTACAGCAGCTGTAAGCATGCTGTCATTAGAGCTTCGGCAGTAATACATCGAACTATCATAGTTTTTAAGGTAAGATTTCGATGGTAATAGAATTGCCTACTATTTGGCATTCTGTGGTATTGCTATCTATCGCTACAACACTGCCACAAATACGTATTATCTATGTGTGCCTCAAATAAAACTCATCATCAAACGAATGTTGCAATTAGTAAACATACGAGATTATAACGTGTATGTAAAGGAATAATTTCTTATTTACGATAGCCTTCTACTTTGTACGCATTGCTATAATGTTATCGTCTTCAAATAATGTTATTTTGAAACCTAAATGAACTGAAGATTTATGATTTAGATAAAGACAAGGTGAAGTATGTTTTTCTTATTCTCAAGACTAAAATAGTTTCAGTATGTTATTTTCTTGCTCAAGTATTATTCAACATTATTGTATGTGAACTTGAATTTGGTTAACGTTATGTGCGTCATTCATTATAGGCACCATGTAATTAGTACAACAGTGTCAAACCTCCTGATGGATATAACAAATATATTTTGCTGTTACGAACAGAGAGTGATGTTTTGAAAATCAAGATGTATCAAGGCAAGTGCGTATCGCCGCAGTTTAAAATCCCGAATACTGTGCCTACTCGTACTCAGTTATCTCCTTTTCCACCATCTTGTTGGTTGTCTGGAAGAGATCTCCTAAAGAGATAAGCTTGCCTATAAGTATCTATGTAGGTATGTTTGTTATGTGCAACATAGAATATATATATATATTTATATTATAATATTTATATTAATATAAATATAAAAAATATAATGTATACGTATATGCGAATTATTGCGAATGTCATCGCTTGCGAGTTTTAGGTTATGTACTTCATAAGCTTAAGCTTCTGACTTATCTCATACGACAAATAGCCGGGCCGTGCACGAATCACACAATGTGACATTTGTTCGGGAAGCGGCCACACTGCTACGGAGATTGTTAATGTAAAAAACACAAACCGTTTAAAATGTAATATTTAATTTCTACTTTATGAGGGATCAGGAATTAGGATAGATAAAGTAAGTTTGAAAACCGCCATAACCACGTCGTGCTCGTTTTCCCCGCAGGCGCTTTTTAATCTGCGGTTGCTGCGTATTCGAACTACCTACGACTACATGAGGTATACTACCTAACATGTACATAAGTAAAGTTGACGAGTATACATCACCATCTATCTATCTAAACAGCCACAAATTTAGTAATAAAATACAATAGTACTTTATCGTAATAGGACTTGCTAAATATAATGATAACAGTCTTTAATAAATCCATGACAGCAGTTAAGTTTGTTGTCTGTTCTTCTTCAAACTTTTGAGCTTCCTTGATTTGTCGGTGGAGCCTACATCTTTAAAAAAATATATATTATTATTATTATTATTATTTTTGTTGACCTATGTTTGTGTCAGAAGAGGACGACCAATCAAGCTTCGCCGGACTTGCGGGGGAGCGGAAGGCTTTACCCAGAGAAGGCTCTACACTAGAGGTGGGGCCTACGTCATTCTTTTCTGCTTCTGTTTGACCTTATATTACTCGTATAGGTACGCCATCTTTCTTGTTGAGGAACTTTCATAAAGCCACGGTATCATTGGTCAGACAGATGGAATCTGTTACTGTAGTCCAGTAAATACTTCATTCTGTTGTAGATATACCATCTTAATCTGATGTAGATGTTAAATGTTTATACGATATTGTATACAGCTTAAATAAATACACTCAAAACTCTCGATTGAACTTTCCCCAAAGTGTTGCTTTCCGAAATATATGTATGTAAACTTTTAAAATTGGTTGTAGTCAACAGAACATTTTTAGACATTATCCGAATATGTATAAATAATATGAATGAATGAATAGTTCACACAGAAAATATATGAACCAAGATTTTTTATTTTGTGTGTATCTTGAGTCTTGACATAACAAAAGATACATCTGGAAGGTAATAATATTGAAATCCTCAGCAAGCATATTGAAATTCCCCTAAAAACGGTTGGCTAGTTCTATGACGTGACATGACTGGAAATGTTTCGTCAGGCAAGAAATTGGAAACGTTACAGAAATTTCATGGAATAACTATATTGTAGTAGGTACTAATATAATATTATCTATAGTATTGTATAGTAAGTATCCATTTCTTATTGTTCCGCAGCGTGAGTTTGTTTTAGTCCTATTGTGTAACCAATTACCGGTGAATATATATTTTTATCCAATTCAATCTAGAACACAAGTCTAACGGAAAAAATGATTGTGAAAAGAATAACTTAGCATACGGTAGATGATTTTCTGAATAACGGGGGCTTGGTCTTTGAAAAGACGCTCCGACACCACACAAGAAACGTTAAAGGATAATTTGAATATTATTCACACCGTGAAATTTAACTGGTTGTTTATCTGAAACAAAGTACTAGTACTCATACAGCTAAACATTTTTCCCTAAGGAACATAGGTTCCTGTAATATCAAAAACAATATTTAACTTTTCATATAAACTTCACGTTTCGAGACCGCCCACTTTTGAATTTTTGACAAGTTGAATTTAAATTTTCAGATTTTAACTTATGTTCCAAGGAAATATGTTTATTTTCATGAGTACCACCACTATGTTGCGGATAAAGAACCAGTTAAGTTTCACGGTGTATTGCAGGTAAAGCCAATTTAGAATTATAGCGAAATTATAAACTTTACAGCAAAGCAGCGCAGCGCAGGACCGATCATTGTGGAAATCCTTGGGGGAGGCCTTTGTCCAGCAGTAGTAGGACGTCCTTCTTTCGGCTGAGACGATGATGATTAATAATTTTACCTGTTTATTTCAAACTCTACAACAAGAAATCATTACCTGGCCGACCCACCCACACCCAACTTTACTTGATACCTTGTTTGTTGGTAGGGGGTATTATTACACCTTTGTAAAGTCAGGAGAGGGTTCGACCTGCAGGTTTGCCAACCCTAGACCTTCTTCTTCTTATCGTGTCGATGACAAATTTCTTAGATAGACCTTTGCCCATTCGTACTATTTCGTACTATTATAAGCAGATTCTTGGGTGTATAACTAGTATGTTTTGAGAAATTCTTTTTTTTTTTATGCAAATTTTTTTATATCAGCAGATTTTGAAGTATTCGGAGGGCTTATTTTTACTAAAATAATTTATTTTTATTTTCTGTTTTTACAATATTTATTAAATCAGTGGGGTTGGGGTAGCTAATGTTCCCGCATTAATCCGAATTTTGATAGTCATACGCAATGATAATATAAGTCTAAAAATCGTAGTTAACAAAAGGCTGTATTTTTTGCAAGAAATTATTATCTTGATGATAGATATATTGAAATTGGTAGAACTTTAAAGTAATTTATTGGAAAGTAAATATAAGTTCAACTCAGTGCGTATTACTTTTCAATCTTGTGGCCGAAGATCCAATATAAATTCAGAAATGTCGTTGGGAAAATTAAGGAGGGTCTGACAGTGGATTCCCTTCAATAACGGTGGATATTCAGATTAATTGAAAGTTTTCACAAAAAGATTTGCTTTATTTAAAGTTTTATCCATAAGAGAAACTAAATGGAGAAGTCATATAAGTAGGTGAAAATATTGCTGTATTATTTTTACTTGATAGATTTAGACATTAGCATTGAGACAAATATCAAAAGCTTTGTATAAGTATATCATACAAATCACTGTCTTTCTGTATCTTTACACTTTTAGGAAATAAACCATAATTTACTTATTCAACTTAAAAAAATGTTCCGTATTGAATATTTTTTAATCACCGTTAATTTATATGTAAAAAATTTGTTATAATAATATTTACTTTATTTAATCTAAGTCACAGAAGAAAATAATATGTAGTACTAACCCGTCTAAGTATAGAATAGAAAAATGTAAAAAGTATTTTTTTTATTTCTTTAGTGTCTTACGTAAATTTTGTAATAATTATAAAGCTACTGCCAAACAAAACCGACCAATCAGGGACCGTTCACAATTTTACGGGTGATAAATCCCGAGATTACGATTTTGCACCTTTGTTTACAATCTGACGACTTGATATCGTAAGATTATAAAGTAACATGAAATGATACGTAAAATTTATTTTAAATGGTTGGTTTCAGTTCACTATTTTCCGTAAGTTTATAATATCGCGAGTAAGATTATAAACTAACAGCCTTCACAATCTTACGGTGACATATACAAAGTGATTCTTGCGATGACCATTCCAATCCATAGCTGTGCTGTGCAGTAGCTGGTATTATATCTATTGGTGGTGGCCCTTCACGGGTATGGAGAGTGAAATAATTGTTGAGGGATTCATGCAGTCTGTTAAAACACACAATTTTGAAATCCGATGGTAATGCACACAGGTACAAAAAAATCTAAAAGCACAACCATAATAAAGACCAAGGTGTGACTGTAGAGAAAATTGAATGTCGCAATAATTTATTGCAAAACTTCTGCAATAAAATGCAAAGGACACGTCAAAATTTGTATGGAAGGTGGTTTTAAATTATTTCAAAAACTGAACGGGTATTCTACTCATATAGGATAAATAAAAGGGTATATTATTACGATTATCAGGATCACTTGAAAAAAAATTATGGATGCTCCGTTTTTTTTATAAATTGATGCGAATATTGTATGGTAGAAAAATAAACGAAAGATCTGGCAATACAATTATGCCTGGCAGTCCTTTCAAACCAACTTTTTCGTTGCGTGGTTGCTTTGAATGCTTTTTAAGAAAGAGATAGGCATAACATAACAATGATCTGCTGTCTCTTTCTAACTTGTTATTAGGATGTGATCGGATAAAAAAGAACTTGATATGACATTAACTTGAATACCTGTCAGTTGAATATCTGTCATCCACCACGTTGACATTCTTTTTTTTTTTATTAGTTTATTTTTTCTATAAATGAAACGAAAGAGCCTCAAGTAATTCATTAATTATTTTAATTATTTACTGCAAAAAAAGTACTATAAATAAAAATAATGTTGGTTAAAACAATCTTGGCTGGAAGATTTTAATACAAAAAAGATTACATTAGAATAATAGCTCGTGGAAATTCAATGATCGTTCCTTTCATTGTAACTTTTTATCTTCAATAAGTTTGCAATTTTTATGAAAACGGAGGATCGATAAATTAATTTGATTAGTTATCCTGAAACGCACTTACATAAGCTTTCTAAGTAGGTATACTACTTATCCGTTCAATTTTTGGCCGAATAAAAAACCACTTTTATACGTCTCCTTTACAAACGGATACACGTTACTTGATTAGTCACAGGAAAATATTGAACAAGACGAAAATCATGAGAAAGAAAAATAAAAGTTATTTACTTTCATAACAAATAAAAGGAGCAGGCGCGGTCGCAGCCTGAAATTTTGGAGGGGGTCACTCACTACACTAATAAAAAAAGCGGCCAAGTGCGAGTCGGACTCGCTAATGAAGGGTTCCGTAACAGCAAGTAATATAATTTAAAAGTTCTTGTAGTTCGTTGTAACTTTGATCGATGTTTTAATAATAGTGGAAGTTAAATTGCGGTTTACGATTTATGACGTATTAAAAATAACTGAAAAATGATATTAGAAACCTCAATACCATTTTTGAAGACCTATCCATAGATACCCCACACGTATGGGTTTGATGAATTTTTCTTTTTAAGTTTTAGTTCTATGTATGGGAGACCCCCAAAATATATTGTTTTTTTTTCTCTATTTTTGTGTGAAAATCTTAATGCGGTTCACAAAATACATCTACTTACTAAGTTTCAACAGTATAGTTCTTATAGATTCGGAAAAAACTGGCTGTGATATACGGACGGACAGACAGACAGACAGACAATGACGAATCTATAAGGGTTTCGTTTTTTGCCATTGCCTTTGCTGGCTGTGCATAATCGTACTGTGCATTATAGGGACTCAAAACTAATTTGCATGTAGAATTTTACATGCATTTTAAAAGTACTTATAAGATGTTTTTCGTAATAAATCGTTAGTTTGACAATACTATTTCAATTTCAATTTTTGATACCAATTTTAGGATGAAATAACAAAGCGTTGTGCAGAAATGAGCAAAATTAAAATGCTCAAGCCATAATCCTCCCCAACCAGTAGCTATATCTTCGGAATTACAGCACGTCTAATTTTCTTTCTTTAGTGAGCAATGAATATTATTTCGTGTCTATTTTTTTGGATATAATCTAAGTCGAAAGACCTCACCGTTTGGCTGTACGAGAGGGGAGGATTCTGGCTTGAACATCCAGCTATAATCCTCCCCAAACTATAGCTATATCTTCAGAATCATAATGACAGTAATTTCCTGACAATGATACTATTTACTACTATTTCAATAGCATTTTTAGCATAGTCAAAACTGAATTTCATAAAGGTTTCATAGGGGAAGATTATACCTTGAAGCACACTTACGGAACCCTTCATGGGCGAGTCCGACTCGCACTTGGTAGCTTTTTTTTGTATTTGCAAATCGGGTGATAATATTTGATACGTCGTCGTCTGGTACTATTTCCGGGTACATGTTAGCCCTCAACCACGTTTTTACACGCCTAAGCGTAGAAAAGGATCGCTCTGCTGTCGCACCACTTATAGGAAGAGTTGCCAGAATTTTGAGAAATGTCTTTATATTTGGGGATAAATCATCATCACAAACTTCGATGGTAGAAACTACACACTTAGGAAGTTTCTTATCAGCATTTTCTGTGACCTCCCATTTCCACTTTGTAATTCATAGCTGATACTCTGTAACGATAGTGGCAGGAGGATTATTTTAAAAATGGGAATAATAATAATAGTTTTATTTAAGATAACTGAGATCCAATGGTACTAACCATTGGATCTCTATCTAATGGATTCTATACTAATAGAATTCAGATTATTTCAGATACTTTCTTTTATAAATTTATCGCTGTTAGGGGTAGCTAGAAATTTTCCTTTTATTATTTGGAAAATTTTTGAGATTTATCAATTTCACCTTAGATTTTGGGGGGGGTCATGTCCCCTGTGACCCCCCCCTTCGGACCGCGCCTGAAAAGGAGTAAGTTTCCAAAGAATATATAAAGTTTTCATGAAATAAAACTAGTATAATAATTATTTAATTGATCTAAAATTTATGAATGTACGAACACCTCTAAAACTTTCGTAAGTCTATGCAAAAATTATATTGAAAAAAACACGGAAAAATTAAGATTCTTTTTTAGTTCAGTGTATGCGATTAATTCATAAACCTCAAAAACTTTAATAAATCTATGAAATAATTGTCTTGAAAAAAAAAACCGAAATAATGAGATCTCTTTTTTGGTGCAGTATGCGCGAGTATAAGGCTCGAGTAACATTGGTCTGAATGTAATTGTTTCGAAATATTATTACCTACCTTTTAGGTAGGCTATGACGTGAAAAGTGGACTTCAACCTACAAGTACTAAAACATAAAAGTGTGAATGGCAGATGGTAGGTAAGAAGAACAGTATCCGACGGACTGGGTGCTTCCACCACGTCATTATCGTTTGCTGAATTATTATTGTACATTAGATTATTTTTCTAGAATAGATATAAAATCAATTATAGTAATAAAATGAGAATAAAAAATAAAAAAAGATACGAAGCTATACCCTACACCGGGGATTGAACCCACGATAATGTGGTTTTTCAGTATCACGACTTTCCCAACTAGACTGTTTGGACAACGTGAGCATGATTGAAATAGCTCACCTCTTTGATCGAGTATTATTTTGAACTAGTGAAATACTCCAATGAATCATTTTATAGTAAAACCACGTAAAACAATTTAGATAGGTAGATTAGGTACTTAATTTATTCTAGAATAGATATAAAATCAATTATAGTAATAAAATGAGAATAAAAAATAAAAAAAGATACGAAGCTATACCTACACCGGGGATTGAACCCACGATAATGTGGTTTTTTAGTATCAAGACTTTCCCAACTAGACTGTTTGGACAACGTGAGTATGATTGAAATAGCTCACCTCTTTGATCGAGTAATATTTTGAACTAGTGAAATACTCCAATGAATCATTCTATAATAAAACCACGTAAAACAATATAGGTAGGTAGATTAGGTACTTCATTTATAACTTCCATCATTTGTTTCTGTTTTTTGACATATAATCGCCTCTTCCCCAATTATTGGTATTTGTTTTATTTTCCATTTTTATACTTACAGATTATTATTATTTTACATTTATTTACAGTTTATATATCAATTTACAAGCAAACAAAAATATTTTAGGTAAAAACAAATACTTCTATGTACAAATTTGTAGATATTATAATATATTTACAAAAATATTATTGTTGAGCGCGGAACGAAGAGCGACATAGGTCCGTCTAGCAGCGCGCCTCAGCGATCACTGTCGGTCTCGGTACAAGTAAGAGAGAAGCAAATAATGGTGGGTGCGCGCGCTGCTGAATTCAAGTTGTGAAATAAAACAAAACGAAATTGTGTAAAAACTTATTACTTAATCAAAAATCTGAAACAACAGCAAAATAGATAAGCGCCATATGAATTTATTTTAATATTTTTTATCAAAAACACTTCACATATTAGCCGTATCGACTAAAGATTTATGGCCGGTGAGAGCTGAGTTTGGACTCATTTTCTATCGAAAAAAGTTTACGAAATCGTGTTTTGGAAACAACAATCTTGTAGGAAATATGCTCAATAATAACATATTTTTATTTTGGTTTGATATGTTGCATACTTTTTGCCAGCGACAAACGAATATGATGCGCATTTAGCTCATCCCAGCGCCTTAATTTCGCTATCATTGAGCTAAATTTTATTCAACAATCTAACTGAACTGAAAAAAGTGTTACAACGTTTAGTATAGAATAATGTTAGAAGGCCCTTATACGTAGTGCTTTAAAGAACAGTCGAGGTTGAAACCACAAATTGTTTTTATACTGGATACTTGACGATAACTATCGTAAAGAAAAGAAACTGATATTCTTTATTAACCCATATTTGCCCAGAACTCTGCCTAAAAGTGGTACAGTATCTGCTAGTTGATTCGAAAACGAATCAAGAAAACCAGTCAACAAAACATTCTTCTTTTATTTATAGTAAACATATAGGATTTGCCCAATGATTCGTTTTCGAACACTTAAAAAAAACTACTTTACCCAATATCGATAGTTATAAAACAAATTGTAATGTTAATAAAGACACATTAGTACAAACATATCCGAAATTCACGACAATTGGAAGTCCAAAATAGTTCTGGGCAGATAAGGCATCTGTTCATTTTCGAATCAAGGGGCATATATGGGTTAAGGTTAGGAAAAACGTTTTTAATTACGCGTGCAATATTTATTATTAGAAATACCAATTTACAAGTATGTAATAAAATACTCATTATTTTAGCCCTCTCCTTAAATAAACGCTGGATTAAATTTAGATATACAGGGTGATAGGAAAATTCTAATTAGTAAATTTATCAGTAGTGAAGGTGTAAGTAAGTGTAACATATTAACCACAAAAAATTTCAAATACGAATTTTTATTACATTCTCTACGCTTCAAAGTTTATTCACCTCACGGCCGCTAGCGCAAGAAATCACGGCGATGATTTGTGAAACGACGCGACATTGTGATAACCAACGCGCGGGGTGTGGGGTGAATGAACTTTGCCGCGTAGAGCAGAATTTATTTCAAAATGTTAAAAAAAAAATTTTGTAGACATCACTAACACTACTACTGGGTATAAAGGATGATATGATACTTTCCCTTACACCCTGTCTCGTCCGACGTTAAAAAGTAAACATCACCCATACGAGGGTAGGTATATCGGAAAATTTTTCAACGTCAATAATACATTTTACTGCTACAAAATAAACACGAGATATTTTATCAAAAAATATATTTGATGATTTTGTTGTCTAGCTTAATAGAAGGTTTACAACAGTCATTACGTGATATGATAACTAAACCATCATAAACATCGTTATTCAGTGGCGCTCATGTTGACAGCCTCCATGGCCGAGTGGTAAAACGCTCGCCTCACATTACGGTAGTCACGGGTTTAAATCCCAGTAGGGCCATACTATTATTTATTCTGTGGTAGGGCACTCTTCGAACAAATATCACTGTATAAGATTTTTCACACTTTGGTTAGGGCAATGTAGGCTGTAATAGGTACCACAGATTAGCATTACCTGATTGTCTGAAAAGAAAGATGATTCCTTATTTCGGAAGACACATGAAGTCGATGGTCCGATGTTGTCTATGGGTGTGTGTCGCCCTGTAAAGAATTGTTGCTAAGTCCAAAGTGACGCCCAAGGATGTTATAAGTACTGTTGTACGGTAGTAATAACATCCTTGGTGGTGACGCCATAAGACCCATGTCAGATCGGAAGCGTCTAAAGTTTAGACGGTTCAATAATTCTAGGATTTGGCACACACGATAAGCAAGCAAGTTGATGTAATGGACGGAAAAAAATCTGAATAAGCCTCGCTCGCTTAAGCGTCGCTTTTAAAACGTTTCCGAAAATTTTGTATTGCGATCAGCTCAATGTAGTGCGAGTGTGTGTGTGTGTGTGATGTGTATGTACAAACCCTGTCGGCGTAGTGGTATGGGTGCTTCAATTGTCTTTCAATGGGAATCTGTCCACTAGTAATATATTACTAATTTCCAACGTCATTGAAGACTAGTTTATTAGTCGACCAACGAGCAGTGGGTCAGCGCGGTCGACCAATGCCTATTTAAACTCCTCAGTGAGAAAGTATCCTTATACCAGCTGCCCTAACTGTTGCTGCTGACGCGTGCCTATGGTACTGCGTGCTCTAACAAAAGAGCACATTTAAAGCCACCTGTTACAATTCAACAAACTTTAGTTCTCAATAGACCACGTTTGTAATTAGGACTTTATTAAAATTATACACCGAAACGCTTTTAGGCAGCAAGGTTCTGGTACTTAAACAAAATATGCTCACACCAACTTTTGCACGAGGGGACACATTACAGTTTTTTGTCTTCAATGTTAACTTGCTATTGTATTTTACTACAGACTACAGAAAAAGTCCGTGTTTTGGCAACGAAGCGTGTATAAACAGAAGCCAGCACGTGCGGTTGGGCACTACGAAATGCACCCCTACCGCTAAGGTCAACATGTCCAGCCGCATGAGTTGGCAACTGTACCAAGCTAGCACAACAATACGAGAAAGTCTGATGTCAAGTCTAGTGTAGGGTCCCGTGAGTAGGTTACATTTGGTACCTAACATTTTCTTCTTCTGGAAATCATTTTCAAAGGATATTTTTTATACTACTGCATACTTTTCTTATGACGAAGAGAAAAACGCAACGCAAGAAATTAAAAAGTTGTGAAATTAACCAACTCGTACTTTCATTCGTGCTTTTCGTATCGGAACTTGACTTGTGACACGAAACGTTCCCTAGGTTAACTTGGTTAGGAAATTGCAGGCTAAATCAATCACCTAATCGTCCGACAACTAAGATGTATCTGTGATTTAGAAGACATAGTAGATACCGACGGAAACAGCCATTACATGAACCACGTCAGAGGAATTAAGCTTAGAATCTGCATCATTCACATGATCATTGCGTTACCAATCAGTTTCAAATGAACTATTAAGTTTTTTTCATACCAATGCATTTCTAGCTTCGTGTAATATAGCTCATATGAAACAAAAAGCTTCTATAAGTAATTGAAATTCACTTGCTTTTTATGAAAAAATGTGCGTAGTTAGATAATAATAAAAAGATTATGTTTTGTAAAAGGAAAGGACGCCTATTGATGGTGATAATATAAAGAAGAGGGTTTCTTAGGCTGAAATGCAATAACGCTTTCAATGAAAGCATCCAACCGCAAATTGATTCTATTCAAATTTGGCATCAAAGCAAAAGTTTTAATGCTTTAATGGATGTCTTGACAAATTTATATTTCCTTCCCTATTGGAAAAATATGGCAGGAAAGACAGTGTAGAGCTTAGGGCTGCCAGACTACCCATGTGAAAAGTTTGCTGTTAAAAATGTTTAGTTTTGCATATTGTCTTCAGTATACATAAAAAACCTCTGCTCCATGTAACACGTTTAAAAAGATATTATTTAGCAATCATAAAAGATAACGCAGTATGTAGTAAAAATAAGATGTTTTCAAACTGATAGGCGCGCACGTACGCGCTGTAATTTTTTAGCTTTAGTTTTATGTCTCGACATTACTGACTCAGTAATTGACATGAAGTCACAACGAAAAAAGTAATAATCTAATAGAGAACTAAACGAAAATTCTGGCGAGCTGATAACCCTTGCAGAGCCCTTAAATCTGCTTTTAATTAGTTGCGGCCGCTTGGAGATCAAATAGTTTATGAAATATAAGAACATTAATTAACAAGTAGAAGATGGAGCCGAACTGCGTTACGATGAAGTAGGCGGCATCGTCCACTCCGGAAAATGTTGATTTTATATTTTTTGTAGGTGTGCTACAGAAACTCGAGCCACTCAAGAAAGTTTCAAAATTCAACACAGTTACAGAATATGTCAAGAGAAACTAAGGTATTACTGACCACTGTCAGTAACTGGACACTTTGTAGTTATGCTCCGAAATAAGATTGTAACGTTTTAACCATATTTATAGCGTTATAATCTTATTAAAGAAAAATATAAATAAGATTATAACGTTAAATTTCGGAGCAATACATTACAAAGTGGCCAGTTGCTGAAAGTAGCCAGTAATACCTTGGTTTACCTTACTATGTCGCGTTCAGCACCATGTAGAGTTTCTCGCGCGTTTCGTAGTAATAGTGAGCTTACTATGAACGGTTAGTTTTATTGATATTGATATATTCAAATTTTGAATTCTTCTATTCTAGTCTCGTAAGTGTATCGATTAAATCAGCAAGTTCAACTCTAATATTTTGAGAGTTAGAAAGTACAAAAGGAGGACTAGAATGGTTTTCGTCGCGGCGCGGTAGCTACACTCAACTGCCTGCTTCCCCCACATTTCCTCAAGCAACGGCGGCAATCGATAAGCCATTGACCGGCTACAGCTTGATGATTCAGGTTTTACAACACATGTGTTTAATGGGTTTTATGCTTTACTAGTCGTTATTGTCCTAAAGCTGGGAAAGGCAAAGAGTTCAAAGAGTTCAAAGAATTTATTTTTTAACTTTTGGACATTATTACATCACTTAGTTATGTCATTTAAATTATCTTTTCTGGCGAGAGGCCTCTGTTCCTTTCCTCTACCGCTCTCAATCTTGTGCCTGTGGCACACAGTCCCCTTCAAAGGCGTCGGGGTCTTACAAAACGAATTATACAATTTTGCATTTTTAGCATTTTAATCTGATTTTTCTTTTTCGATTTTCTTGGACATAGTAATGAAAATAGGCATATATTACGGTAAAAATCTGTTTTTTATTAGAACGTGTTTGACATAAATTGATCAACGAAATAAAATTAGTATCTAAGAATTTCCTGATGATAATAAAATTGTAGCGTCGGAGGTACATACCTATATACCTACATTACATACTGAAGCAAGATCATTTGAAGGTATGTTACTCACGATCCGTTTAGTTGGCTCGAAGGAGCCCGACTGCCGCCTCCATCAAGCAAAGTTAAGACTCTATCATGAGCTTTTCTCTTTCAATTTAGTTCGGGCTATTTATTTTCAAATGAGATTACTAAGGACTTTCAGGTTAATTGACCTTAGAATTTCATTTACGATTTTTCTTTTTTGTGAATAGAATATTATTGGTAAATTACATTTAATCTGTTGTACCCTTTGTAAAGTCAGCCTTAAGTGATATAAGTTTAATTGTATGTATACTTGTTTTTATCGTAAAATATCGTTTGAAATTTTGTAAATAGTAAAAAGAAAGCTAATTATCTACGTAACTAGTTTCGATAGTCATACACTTATTTGCTAACATCTTTCATGGAAACTCCGTTGAGCATGTACCTACGGACTAGGTATATTATAGGAAATTGTAACTCTAAGCTTCTCAAAACTATAATAAAAATCTGAATAGTCTTCAACTCAATACTAACAATAAACGACGTACTTATTTGATAACCTCTCACTATTTATTAAGAAATTTAATTTTGTATAAAG
Organism: Teleiodes luculella; assembly: GCA_948473455.1. NCBI lineage: Eukaryota > Metazoa > Arthropoda > Insecta > Lepidoptera > Gelechiidae > Teleiodes > Teleiodes luculella. The sequence goes on along the minus strand of OX419588.1, from coordinate 9,384,152 downwards.
TTTTAAACCCAAAGATGTTAAATCCCTTCCAAGATCTCAAAGTTTAACACGATTTAAATTAACTAATTGTTTGTCAACAGTGGCCCTTAAATCAACCAAAACAGTTTACTAAGATCCAATCTATATATAATATTATGTGGTTATTTTGGACCTGTATGTCGTAGTATAATTTCAAATAATGTCAAGCTTAATTTGTATGAAATTATACAGTACTATAAAGTAAAGTACTATAGTTAGTACTTATAACATCCTTGCATTCATTATATATCTTTGAATTATTTCAGAATATTCTTTTTTAAGATCATAACTATCACGGTGCATACATTTTTTGGTTATATCAGATTACGAAAAGTATTAATGATTATAATATAGGTAGTTCATCATTGCTCGACATAAAATAGATTTTGCTGCTGCTGATAGAAACTTAAATTAAAGCGGGGAGTGCTCTCTGGCTAGCAATAAAGAAAATTAGCATTAAATTACGTCTTTCGACGATACAATACATTGTGTATAAATAGAACATGATAACAAACTTTGAACCAAGCTGATAAAATTACTTTGAGCTGCTTCCCAGTTTTTTCGGTTTGTGAGTTAGCTTTATTTGCACTGTGGTCCCTCCTTTAAGTGGATGTGGTATATAGCTGTATTTTTTATTATGTATCACACCATTTGTTACTGTTAATATGTAGAAACCTTTTATTAGCTGTGTTTACTTTATCTAGAAGAAATGCTATAATACAATTTTAAGCTGTTGGTTTCTCTAATAAAGATAAAATAAAATAAATCCAAATCAAAAATATTTCCAAAGTTATTCTTAAAATTCATCCCAGTCAAGATTTAGCGTCAACGACATAATGTTAAATTTACATTCTGGAACATAATTTTCAATTGTGATAATGTTGAATTCTCAAATAGTTGATTTGCTCTGCTTTGAACTTTACTGCGTTTGTACCGTTCGCGCGTGCTTTGATTTAGAATTAAAAGCCTCCTGATCCAAGAAAGCAGTTAAAAACTTTTTGAAAACTTTATAAGGCTTGGGTTACAAGTCAGGTATTCGCTACTCCCTAAAGACTTTATATCATTGACTTTTGCATTTTATCTACTAAACAATATGAATATGAGACTTTTTGACTTTTCCGTGCAGTTTCCCGTAGGAACGTGTGGTTCAAGCTATAATCCTCCCCTATGAAACCATAATGAAATTCAATTTTGACTATGCCAAAAAATGGTATTGAAATACTAGTAAATAGTATCATTGTAAGAAAAATTAGTATCATTATGATTCTGAAGATATAGTTATAGTTTGGGGAGGATTATAGCTTGAACATCCAGCTATAATCCTCCCCAAACTATAGCTATATCTTCAGAATCATAATGATACTAATTATTCTTACAATGATACTATTTACTACTATTTCAATACCATTTTTTGACATAGTCAAAATTGAATTTCATTAAGGTTTCATAGGGGAGGATTATAGCTTGAACCACACGTAGGAACGAGATATTTTCTCGCGGTAAAAACTATCTAAGATGTTGACCAGGAATATAATGGTACCACCATGCAAAATTTTATTCAAATCGGTCCAACAGTCTCGGAGATTACCCGGTACAAACAGACAAACAAAAACTTTGCAAAAAAAACTGGATTTGTTCTATATCACTTCTTACATCCCCCTGACTCAGTTTTTAGCATTTTTCTATGTACAGAAGCCAGCACATGTGGTTGGACATTCGCACTATGAGATTCACCCCTACCGCTACGGAATACGGGCGCTCTCAAGGTCAACATGTCCAGCCGCATGTGCTGGCTACTGTACAAATTTTCGATCAATACAGTTTTATTATGTAGATTTACAATACAATATAGGTGTAGATCTTACCTTAGGAGACTTTGAACGGTAACGAAGATTTATGGTGCCATCAATTTTAATAAAATAAATAAAATAAAAATAATAAAAATAAAAATGTATTTATTCGCTCTTTCAGATACATACAGTGCTTATCTATGGGTCTTATAACTACATGAAGCTTACAATCATATCTGAAAGAGCCTGGAGCCTATACTAAGCCTAAGCCTGTTCTATAGGACTCCAGGCCCCTCCCCTCAGTAGTGATTAGAGCAATTTTGTAGTCTTATTTTTTATTATTAAAAATACAAGTTGTTGATCGAGCGTGTGTGTGTGTGTGTGTGTGTGTGTGTGTGTATGTGTGTGTGTGATTGTGTTTGTGTGTGCGTGAGTGTGTGTGTGTGTTTGTGTGTGCACATGTGTTCTAATTTCATCATGCTTTATGTTTAGGTTAATATGAACAGCAGATTCTCAGTATTGTTATAATTTAGTTTCATGAGCCATTTTGTTATTTTATATTTCATATCAATAAATAGCTCTTTATAGAAAGTAGTCCTTAACAATGTCAATCGATATCGGTTTACAAATAAGTCTGTCTTATTTTATTTCAAAGTTTAGTGACCAAAACAAATCTAGTTGAAATTGTAAACAGCTAGATGATTTCTTCGGTCTGACATTGTTGTAGAAGGCAGGTTACACGTGCCAGTCTTCAAGGCAAAAACTGAATCAATAATGGTAGCAGTTCGCTGGCCATCACTAGGACATTGTGTCACAATTGTGTCGAGAGGGTCGAGCGCAGCTTGCTATTTAGGTCTGATTGCTGCCCTCCCGCGGCCGTGGACTGGATTATATTATACGGAAAATTCGGTAAAGAGAGTAGAAAGAGAAAGAGCGTTGGCAGCCAAGTGGCTAGGGCCGTTGACTTCCATTCGAATGTACGCGTTTTCAAGCCAATGTGTTTTTGATTTTTGAATTTATATGTACGTTTATTCGACGATTTTACGGTAAAGGAAAATATCGTGAGGAAACTTGCACATACCTACGAAGTAATTCAAAGGTTGTGTGTGAAGTTGACCAAGCCTGACTGTGCCAGCGTGGTCGACTAAGGCCTATTTACTCTGACTATATACATACATGAGCTGTTAACGACCAGCAGGCACGCAAATTCTGAGATGACGATCGGTGTCTAACCTCAAACTATGTAGAGCCTGTGCCTTAGGTACTAGAATGCAGATTTACACGTCATGCTCTATTGCTACTAAAATAAGTCGGTTTAAAAATAGTATCAGATGGAGTATGAATAGATAGTTTCAGATGGCCCTGTGTGAATTCCGCTTTAACTGTACTTCATCATCAACATGATCATCTTCTTTACTAACGAAAATCAATGTTTGAATGTTTGTCCTCTATCTATATGCGTTTCCTAATTATTGATCAGATTATAATGTAATGAAATGGCACTATGGTAGGGAGGTCTGAGGACTTTCGTGAGGGTTTTGGACTAAAAAAAGTCTATACGCCTAAATCAATAAGAAATCTAATATTCTAATATTTTAAATTCAAAATCTAATATTAAATACTGGCGGGACGAAATTTCAAGTCAGTCGCCTATAAAATCTCACGTGTAAAAAATCTGTCTGATTAAAATGTTAAAACGCCATTATACTAACCTAGCTATTGAAGCTTACATAATAATCTTGTAAAAACATAGATTCCGTATAAATTATATTGTTTACAAAAAGTTATAGTACGCTATCATGTAGGTATTTTGAGGCCAACGGAAAAGCAAGGCTTTACTGGTACATTGTAGAAATTGTGTAAATGATAAGGTTGTCGAATTTAATTATCCAACATCAGAGGTACAACGGTAGATGTGAAAGGTTTCCTGCAAAGGATCGTGATGTGATACAATACGAAGCCATAACATCTTCAAACGAATCAAATTAGACAGTTACATGGTTTTCAATGATAAATCTATACAAATATTATAAAGAGGAAAGATTTGAATATTTGTTTAAATTGAAAAGGCTCAGAAACTACTGAACTGATTTAAAAAATTATTTCACTGTTGGAAGCTACCCTATTATTCCCGGGTAACATAGGCTATATTTTATTTTCAAAAAGTGAGGGATCCTTACTAAAACGTGCTAAAACGCCAATTTATTTTCAATAAAGTTAGGGCCCCTTACTAAATCTCCAATAATGTAAGCCAAGGTGTAAAATAAATACCTAAAATATTCCTAATAATTCAATAGGCTTCAAAACTACTGAATCGATTATGATGAAACAAAAAACTTAACACAAAAATAGAATACACCTTGGGTTAGGTTTTACCGCGCGAAAATTCCTCATTCCCACGGGGAATAGTGTTAACGCGGGCGGATCTGCAGCGGAAACTAGTAAAATAATAATTGAGGGTTGTTAGTTTAATTAAAGGGTCTAAGTGTCGAATCATCTAAGGTTGAATTTGTGTGCCACTCCTTACGTGCTATGTCTGCAAATAATAAAGAAGGAAAGAAAAAAAGTAAGAAATGGCCCTTTAGATTTACAACCCTCAAATTAGGAACGGGTCTCTTAGTGCTTCATAGTGGATTATGATAGAACTGATGATGAGTATCCAATACTCGTATAACAAGTGATTAGTAAGATCAGGCGAGGATAAATAATAAATAATGTATTTATTATAATACAAAATTATTAACGCTAGGTATGCTACATTTTGCAATCAAACACACATTAGTTTCTATACTTGCTTAATATCGTTTGTGCCTTTAGGTAATACAAAAGTAAATGTGACGTCAGAATTAGTTTAGTTTAAGGTCACGCATGATGAGATTATTATTCTGTGTTTTTATTGTACGTACTCTCCTAAATACTTGCAATTAGTTTCGCGAAGCTAGTGGATTACGATAAATACGCTGGTTGTTGTTCAACTCTCATATTTGAACAGTAATATAGAGCCGAGAAAAATCAAGGATTATATGGCATTAAAACAAGTGATTAGATAAAACTTTATAGGCCACCGTTTAAATTTTATGAGCTTGAAGCGTGATAGCCGGTCGTTGGAGGATCGCGCCTCGTGACATGCGAATGTGACCTGTGAACGTGTAAACGTGTTTATTTGTCTTGTTGCAATATTAAAAGTGTTTTTTCTTAACCAACTTCATTTCATACACACACACAACAAACATTTACAAAGTTTGAACAAATAACGTGCGCTAAGGTAGTTTCGTGTTATTGTTAGCGACTTCTTACAGATTTATTTTAGTGTAAAAGATATCCCAATTCACACAAATATGAGGTTTATAAATGCGACAGTGTGTTTATTTGTACTTCTTCCACACTGAATCTAAGCAATGGATTGACCTGATTTTTTGCACAGAGATAGATTAAAGATCGGAGTGTGACAGAGACTTCTTTTTACCGTAGGAAAATATCTCGTTTCCAAGGGAAAAATCGGAAAACGGGCGGACATAGAAAAAAACAGCAATATGTACTATATAATCGTCATCTGAATTTTTATTTTGTACCTCTGGCATAAAATATAATATAACTTTTTATAATAGTATACCTACTGTAGGATATATCTCTACGCTGGCTAAGCGACCCGGAGCGGGTCTTGGCATCCGACAGTATATTTCGCAATGTATTCCTCTCTAGGCTGTTCGTCGCCAATCGAAGTCGTCCTCACCCAAATATTATGCGCGGAGATTCTCATTCTGGAGTCTATGTTTCCAGAAAAGTTATATGAACTCATTTATATTTTAGTTTCTTGTTTAATGTTGTAAGTCATATAACGCTTGATGAAAGGACAACTTGATTGATCTTTTATCAATTTATCATATATATTGAACCCTCCGAAGTGGAGTGGGTAACATCAGAAATAACTCTTTTATTTTAATATCCACTTCATTATTCTAAAAAAATAAAAAGACAGAACGATCCTCATTTTAAATTGGGCCATCGTTGTCGCAAAAGAAATTTTATTATGTAAGAGTTATACATTTTATGAATAAAATCAGTCCAATTTTATAAAATTCCTTATCCAACCTATTCTCACTTATATCGTGATGAACATTCGGTTGTTCCGCTTTAAGTCGTGATGGTATAAGCACAAAAATATATAATTTTGACAGCGAGATAGAAAGAAGAGTGCTCACATTAAGGCATGACGGTTTGTTTAAGCACAGAAATATAAAAATTACTACCCGGTTTAAATATATAATTTTGACAGCGAGAGAGAGAGAGAGAGAGAAAGTGCTCACATTTATGACGTGATGGTTTAAGCATAGAAGTATAAAAAGTGCTACCCGGTTTAAATACTTATAGGGAATTATGTTTTTGATAGCGAGATAGAGAGAGAGAGACGAGAGAGAGTTATATCTGATTTCCACGAGCGAAAATCAGAGCCGACAGCTGGTTCTCCATAAAAATACCGTTTACGGCGTGACATAAACGAACACTTCTAAGAAGGGAAACGTCTTTTCTTAATTTCCTGTAAATTTCGAGATCCCTATAAAGTTTTAGATGGAAAAATTAAATTTATGAATTTCAGAAATGATATACGGGTATTGATCCGGATTGGATTTGGAATAGGAATAGAAAGTACCCTGGAATATAGGCCGGGAGATGATGACAGAAATTTTTAGGTCATTTGTTACAGTATGGCGGTTTTACAGGGGTCTTAGTACGCAATGACAAAAAGAAAAATGATGGTCATAGCGCTGGTACTGGCGGCCCAATCGCGAAAAAAAAATTTGCAGATTTTCGGCAGTATGGCGACCATTTGGAGCCGTCCGAAAAGTATGGCATGGTGATTTTCGTAAATGGCTGCACGAAGATGATCAAACTGTGCAAAAATTACCCTGGTACAAATGGTTGAATTTTTATTTTTCGCGTCGGTATGGCGGGCTGTAAGTCACACCGGAGAAGTATGGCATGACACTGTAGTCTAGTTATTTTTTACGGGCTATCGGAAAATACTATTTTTTTTGTGGTAGGTACAAATCGTGTGACTTTCGTAATTTATCCGACTAGTTCACTAACGCCCACGCGATTGGGCCGCCAGTACAGCGCTATGACTATCATTTTTCTTTTTGTCATTGCGTACTAAGACCCCTGTAAAACCGCCATACTGTAACAAATGACCTAAAAATTTTTGTCATAATCTCCCGGCCTAATAATTTTACCGCTGGAAAATAACTCATGCTTATGGAATAAAATGTTAACGAGAGTGATGTCGCAAAAACATTGATCTTGTTATTTTTGGGATGTCGACAACACCGCCGTTTTAGGGAGGCTTTACTGTTTAATTACCGCGGCAAAGTGGGGTTTTATGAAATAAGACACTTGCTGTAGGTGAGGGTTAACCCGGTCACATTTACTGAAATTACTTTGTGTGAATCAAGTTCATTTATATTTTGATTAAGAATGACGTAATAATTACTTAGAAGCTCCTAAGAGTGAGTTGCCTATAATTAATTAATGTCTCATAGCCGTTATTATGTATTATCTGAAATAATATTTTGACTGGCGTGTTAAATAAAATACCTTTATGTTCATGAAACTTCTGTGGAAGTCAATATCGAAAAATATTACGACCAAATTTATCATTAAATTGAGATCTTTTTAAATTTTTCGGAATTTTCGGTCTTTTATGGCGAATATACTAGATGAGGATTATATTACATTGTTGGTACATATCAACAAGGCTCCAAACTACTGTGATGTGTGAAAGTAATATGTTTGAATATTCTTAGCATAAAATATTAATTTTGTTTCGTATTTTTTTATTACTCTGAGATATTTGCAGTTATATAATACGTAATAAGAATGTAACTCCCAGAAAAAAAGGTAAATCATTTAACCAGTTATACGTACGAGTAAATTATTATTATATTTTTTCCTTTCTTATATTTTTAATAAAGAAATTGTAAAGATATTTCAATAACTTTAAATATTGAGATAAGTTAACAAAATAACACACTTCGTTGCACTGCTATTAAACTTTCGCTGTTAATTTCTGCTTCAATAAAATTGCTTTAAAGTTATGAACTGAAAAACTTCTTAGGCTTCACGGGCAATTAATTAGATTTTACTTTTAAGCCAGAGTCTCGAAAATACGCGCAAACATTTATACAGGATGGGTCAATTAGCGCGCCATTAAATTTAAACCCTTGATACTTATATGAGCACGAATAATATCTGTATCGTGTTACGAGTAAATATGGAAATTAAACTCGTTTTGACCATGGTTTTCCTTTACACGTTTTAAATCACGTGTTGTATTGTAGAAGTGTTTCGTTTGTCTTCGATGTTACGTCAAAAACTTTGCAAATAAAACATTCATTATAAATTTAAGGGTGCTCCCTCACCGGGAGCATTCGCGTGTAATGTAACATTATAGATTCGTCTTTGAGCATTACATTACAATAATACCTCCCTGACTGACGAGCATTCGCATGTAATGTAACATTATAGATTCGACTTTGAGCATTTGAGGGAAGTGAAGCGCATTGATGTTACAAGTTGTATCAAGATATTACACATTGTATCATTACAAGGTGCGCATTGTAATGCTCGGTTCTCCTCCTTCACTGGTGTATGCTCGTTTTGTATCATTACAAGGTGCGCATTGTAATGCTCGGTTCTCCTCCTTCACTGATGTAATGCTCAAATCTGTAACGTTACATTACACGCGAATGCTCCCGGTGAGGGAGCACCTTAAGGAAAATCCAGGTATCAATGTTTTGAACTGACGGCATAATTCCCTTTAAACGTTCTGCCAACAAATGAAATATTCCTACAGTGAACAAATTTACTAATGGTACGTATAGTCATAATAGAACCTACTATAAGTATATAGGTATGTTCATTATTAAATGGTGCGCAGCGCAACGCGTATTTCCTTGAGCCGTCGTCGTCGTCGTCGCAAACAAATAGTTCGTCCTCCATATAATATACATTTCAAAAAGTCAAGTCATTGTGTTACTTATTACGATTTTGCAAGATATTTTCGTAAGTAACAGTTGATTTTATTTTATGCTAGCTGTCCGCCTGCGGCTACGCCCGCGTCGTTTTTTGACTTTTCCGTAAGAATGAGATATTTTCCCACGGTAAAAACTACCTAAGATGTCGACCAGAGATATAAGATAATACCACGCAAAATGTTACTTAAATCGGTCCAATAGTTTTGGATATTAGCCCGTACAAACAGACAAACAGAGAAAAAAAAATTAAAAAGAAAATACTGGATATGTTCTAATCACTTTTTACATTCCACTCGGTTTTTGTAATTTTTTTCTGTGTACAGATTCTACAGTTTTATTATACAGGGTTATTTTTTAATCAGTGCACAAATTTTAGGTAGGCATAGATTAAAGAAAATAAAAATACCCGTATATTTTTATTTTATCACGTTTCATACAAAAAAATCGAAATATCGCCATTTTATGCATAAAAATGGTATCAATTTTTGTATGGGAAAATTTTTTTTACGCGCCAATTTTCTTGATACTTCGTATAAACACTCATTGGCATAATTAATTGGACACGTATTCTGGCGTTTTTTGCAATTCGTTCTCTAAACGGGTTAAAAATAGTGTCAAAATTTGTAAAAAAAAATAAAAAAAAATTTTTTCGTCGTCTCTTGTGATCTAGTAACGATACTGACTGTGTACACAAAATTTGTGCACTGATTAAAAAGTAACCCTGTATAGATGTTAATACATTCTCTTTTATTCATCTTTAGAACAAATTTAGTAAAGTGTTTACAAATAAACAAACAAACAATAATAATCAGAGTGATTCTAATAAACGCCTTAAATTATTCTCCTCTTTATTACGAATACATTCATAAGACATTGATATTGAAAAGCTGTAACAATTTCTCAGTATAATAATGAAATCTGACTGATTCCTGAAACTACGAGTAGTTCCTTTCTACTCCAATTCGAAAAAATATAATATGTTTTGACCGTTTTCAGGCTTTCTTACGATAAAAGCTGTGTTTTGGTCGGTCCTAATAGGCCAATTGGATACGTCTCAATCCTAATCAAATATTCCCATTCCGGCAGAGAGTGACAACATGGTACAGTAAAACTGACTGTAGGTATTGATCCTGTAGTGAAAATTATCTATAAATATAGTGAAATTGTAACCGTTGTTGCTTGACAAACCGTCGACCGACGGACATTTGACCGACACATCAATTATTCGACATTACTGTGGTCCGAATGTTAGAACGTGGTTTCTGATGGGAAAAATTGGTTACCAATTTAAAAGCTTTATTGTAATTATCTACTTTACATGTTATTATGACTCTTATAAAATACAAACTAGCTTAGTCACTTCACTTGTGAGTGAAAGAAGGTTGGGAAGCCTTAGCCCAGCATTGGAATCTTTTAGGCAATATTGATTGTAATAATGATATAATATAATAATCACTTCACTTGTAATACTGGACAAGGGTACAGTTGCGGAGGCAACCATATGCTCAACAATCGCTTTTCAGGGGCCACATAAAGATATACTGAAAACACAATGTGTTTACGGAAACGCTACGGAGATTGCAATTCAAATCGTAGCAAGCTCATGGAGAGCGCTGAGAAAAGGCGGCGAGAAGCTCTGTGTACTCCTCGAGGATTTATTTCCAGGTAATAAACTTATAAAGTGTGTTTATGTTAATTCATTTCATAGCAAAATCTTCTTTATTTAATTTCTTCACTAATAAAGAAAGGATTTTGTGAATGCGATCAATAAAAAGACAGCTGAAGAAAGAAAAAGGTTTAAACTATCTGTACGTCCTATCTTTCTCTGTTGTATTTCAGTAACATTAATTGAATAATAAATTTTACAAAGTACTTAGTCCGGAAACACATTGAGGGAAATTGCCTATCATTTTTGTGGAGTATCTACCGTGAAATTGATTGAAATGTGCCATAACACGACCGAATGAAAGCTTGTGCGCGCGGAGATTATTCAATTAAAGTAATGAAGTTTGTTTGCGCCGTGTTTTGCAAGCGACGAGACGAGCTGTTAGCAAAATATTCACCTCTCGGGTCACGTTCCAACTTGTTTGTACAACAATTAATATTGATAAAGAAAACGGCTTGGGTTTGGTATCTGAACGACCATGAGATATGGCTTGTGAGTAATTTAACGTTACGTACGTGCTAGTTTTTCATAATCCACTGAACAGAATTAAGCTTCTAATACAATGGTTTACTTATTATTGTTGTTTTTTCTTCAGGAAGCCTCAGGCTTCAAATATTTAACCGCATATATTAATTAGGCTATTGTGAGTCTTTTTATTTATAAAATATACAAACATGAAATAAAATATAATTATGGAAATAAATAAAAATTTAAAATTACCCCCGCCACAAAATCGTTAGGTACCTACTTATCCTTTCAACAACCAGAAATGAGCTTACAATTTTCAAATGGCTGAAGATATTTTCTTGGTTCATAGTTAAGAACACTCTCGATTGCAACAAAAAAAAAACTAGATCAAAATCGGAACATCCGTTAACGAGCTACGTTGCCACACACTGACAGACAGACAGACACACACGTAAAACTTATAACACCCCTCTTTTTCGTCAGGGGTTAAAAAGGTTATCCTCCTGAAATATATAATATCTATAGATATTAATAAAACATTTTAATTACTTTCAATTTTATTTGAAACTAGCAATTCGCCGCGGAGATAGATGAGATGTTTTTCCGCTGCAGTATGTTCACACTGACTTTGTCCTGAAGTTATCAAACATACTCGTAACAGAAAATAATTATGTAAATCGGTGTGAGCACTCTGAAGTAATACGCGTATAGGTAGGTATACATACAATTCGTGAGAATGTCTTATCAATATAGACTAGCCGTCCGCCCTGTTAAAATTATTCTCGGTAAAATCTATCTTACAAACCAAATTTAATCCCAATCCATCTAATTGTCGTTCAGTGATTGAGTAACAAACATCCAAACTTTGACATTTACAACATTATTGGTGTGATTAGTCTAGTTCACAATTTCTGCTTGGCATTTCATCTGTTCATACTCGTAATGGTTTTATTTGTTTGAATAATTTGTGAGGGATTACATGGTATTTTTAGGTAAATAAAACATTGATTATTTTTCACCGCTTCCCCGTGTTAATGGAATAGATTACCTTTTATGAATTTTAGAGTGCGTGCTTTTTGAATCGATTTACACTCCACCACTAAGTGTTTTTTTTAATAATTCATTTCATAGAGGTCGTGGGATCTTTTTTCTGAAATTCATGGATAGAGACGTATAAAGGGACCATTTCTCATTAATGTACTCTTACCGAAGCCCTTCGAGGGCCCGAACCTCTTGCAATTGAATTAAGATTTTAATAATTTGAGAGAAAAAGTCGAAGGGTTTTTCAAAAAGGCGGCAAGGTAGGTTTATTTTGATTTCTGAGGCGCTTTATTTCATCACAATCCCAAATAAAAAAATATGGTTTACCTAATCATGCTAAAACAATATTTAATGTTTTTGTCTCTTAACATTAAATATTGTTTTAGCATGAAAATTGAAAAATAGGGTTAATATTATGGTTGTTAAAAAACGAACGGTTGTACTAACATCATTGAGAAATAAATGCATTTTTAATATCTTTATTTTCTTACTTAGCAAAGTGAGCCAATTTTCCCCTTATGAGAAACGAAAAGTAAGTTAGTTCGTGATAACTCCCCCACAGAACTGTAGTAAATATCTATAAGACGTGACAGTTAGCTAATTTGATTCATTGCAGGATATTACAGCTACGAATATCGCACGTCTGCCGCCGTATTTCATTGATCGAGTTTGAAAGTACTTTGTGGCTCTAGTAAATACTTAATATTTTGTGGCATCGGTTCTATAGACACGACTTCACATACGGAGTGGGGTTTCTTCATAGATCGTGGGACAATTTGTTAAAACGATTCAAATCTCGATTTACCTGTTAGGTAAAGACTTGCTAGATTTTCAGTATTTCGTAGCAAATGTAGCACGTACTTTTTTAGGTTTGATCTTTTTCACTTTGACTGAGTTTTTCGTAGGGTCGTTTGATACACGTCCTACTGACTGTAGTCAGTGACTGTGTAGGGTCTACAGCTATTAGACAAACACTTGATGTACTTATATTTTTATAGATAAATATAAATGCATACTTAAAAAGATAAACGACGCGACATACCGATACATGGGAACACACTCTTTATACGAATATATGTTTTGTCCTGGGCGGAATCGAACTCCTGATCCTGTGATTCATAGGTACTAACTAGGTTAAAGTATTGCTCAAAGTGAAAGGATATTTCTATTTTTTACTCTAATCGTCAGTTGTTTTGCACACACACACGCACATGGCGTAACCAAGGGCCTATGCCCAGCAGTGGGACACGAAATTGGCTAATAAAAGATAGATCTTACTTTCACGAAAGTTACACGAAATCGAGGTGCAACATCATGATGTTGTTGATAAAACTAATCAAAACTTCACCAGTCCAGAGCAAGCGCTCTAAAAGCGGCCATAAAACTCCTCCTTCTTCTTATAAAAATCGCGATCGAGACCTTGAGGGCAGATCATGTTTACGATGTTAAATATTGAGCGAGGAATTTCGTTAAAAGTTTAAAGCTGAATAAGATAACGTAAATATTCAGATCTAAGAACACTCCTGATATAAAGTTTATTCATCTCGTCAAATAAAATATTAGATAGAAGACATTTAGGAAGGGAGTTACCTTAGTATATTTAAATCAAGCAATATAAAAGTATGAAAATAATAGCAAAATAGTAATTAAATACAATTCCTTTGTAAAAGCGGCTCATCACGACTCTGTAGTAGAGCTTTTAAGGGTATTAAGGGGCTTTTGTATTCTATGCACAAGGCGGCGCCCTATCTATCACAACTCTCTAAGACAATGAGGTTTCGATTTAATATGGAGATACGTTTATGGTATACTAGCGACCCGCCCCGGCTCCGCACGGGAAAATGGTTATTGTGGGTTATTCTTAAGTATAATAATATTATGCATGTATTATAGATATAAACCTTCCTCTTGAAACCCTCTATCTATTAAAAAAAACCGCATCAAAATCCGTTGCGTAGTTTTAAAGATTTAAGCGTACAAAGGGACATAGGGAGGGACATAGGGAGGGACATAGGGACAGAGAAAGCGACTTTGTTTTATACCATGTAGTGATAGTGATAACACGTCTCTAAATAATTTGAAGGTTTTTAACGTTTTCACTTTGACACATTGTGGTTGATGAAGGCCTGAGAGCACTGAAGAAGAGTATGAGAAGACAAATGGTGTTCAACAAATAGTAAGTATAATAAAATAAATAAGATAGTCACACATTTTCCTCGGAGAGATAGGAGAGATCAGAGACTCCACTTTCTACTCAGTCTTACTTCTGTCGCTTTATTCACATTTATTAAACTCATCATGCCAGTCGGTTTAGAGTAGGTACTCCTGACCTAAACTTTTGACAGATAGCCACTTTTGTGTTATGAAGCGTATAAAACATTCTATCAACATATGTAATGTACATTACCCTGCATCTGAGAGTTACATAAGTGCTTGACCATGTGAGTCACGTAAGCCATCGCACAAAGAGGACAGTAATCAGTGCGATGCAATTTGCTGCATATAGCGGCTACACTCAGCGCCCTGCTCAATGTTCCAGCTATCAGCTAACATAATAGAACTACACGAGGCCGTACACACATGTGTACGTAGATATGAATGCTATTTCAAACCCGAACTTCCATAAACCCTGTCATCGTCCACTACAAAAGCGCTTCCTTAACCTAAATATCACGCATTTTCAGTTGTCACTTGTTTTATTCATGGGCTACAAATAATGTTGATACTTATCTATGAGGCATTTTGGGTGTATGTCCTCAGCTCTGCCCATTCAAGAGACACATTCGGCGTCACCATTCGAATACCACAAGACATTCCCGGTTTATCCAGTCTAGAGTAAGAAAAATGTGGCGTAAAACGGTGCTCTTATTCCCTTGCACGGTAAACACCTTAGAAAGCATCAATATATTGCTGTCAGTGATAGCACGCGATAGTAACAAACGGTTCTAAGCGCCTAGAGTTGACAGCAAGAGCTCTTAAAGTTATTGCTCTTTTCAAGAATAGATCACACTAAAAAGTAGAAAAAGTAATTTTACTTTTTGAAAAAAATAAGAAGAAAGCTACTGCACTCGAAATTCAAAGAGCGAAATGAAAGGCAAATGCAAAGTTTCGGTACGAAAAACGTTTTACGCTTCTAAATATTTGTCTCCCACGATACCCTTTCTTGCCACAAATGTAATTTTAACATGTTCAAAGCAGGCCAGATTCTTACGTACGGGTGAAGTTGGAAGTAGGCAGGAATAATAAGTAGGATGGAAAGCAATGTGAGTCTCCAAATGTTCTCCATTTGTATATATTATTTTATTTCAACCAGAATTCAGAAAGCCCAACTATACTAATAGCATGAAAAGATTGAGATTGATGAATATAACTTAAGAGAAAATTATATCTGAGTCATAGTCATAGCAATTGGAAATGGCCTACCTATTTTTTGTGTTTGTTCTCGGAATACAGTAAAATTGATCATTCCATTGTGCTCATAACAAAGAAGTAATTCATTTTATTGCGTAGAAATATATAGCTCTTTTTCAATATTCAAATAAGGTATTCAACAATATTAAATTTCATATGGCAACACCGAATAAAAAAGGTGTCCCTAGATTAAAACCGAATATCTTTGACATATTCATATATGTTTAATATGTATGATGCGACGGGTAGATGATGTATTTTGTGCTTGAGTTAGAGGTGGAATTCCGACTGAGTGGATGTGCCCATGAATAATCACTTTCCACATTACTACCCTTTTTGATTAAGCCCTGAACACACTATCCATTGGTTAATATCTGAGTCGCTGTTGACAGCCCCAATATTTGACCTAATCAAACAACGCTTTATCGTTATTAAGGTCTATGAAATGCCATTTTACTTTAGTTCTAGGTACTGAAGGTATGTACAGATCTAAGCATTACAGCCCATGTAAAACATCCCGAGAACACCTGCACACGCCTGCGAAGAAATTTAAAGGTTTTGTGTGAAGTCAACCTACCCGCACTAGTTCAGCATGGTCTACCCTGTTTCAGAGTAGGCTCGATATATAATGTCCCTATTTCTTCGCAGGTGTGGGCAAGTTTTCTGATGATGTTTTCATTTGACGTAAGAGCGTTAAATACGTACATATTGTGAATTTGAAAACACATAGGTACGTGCCGAGGCCTGATGGAAAACATCTGCCCTAGCCACTAAGCCAGGCGGGAAAATATGGACCATAAAGATGTGAATACCTAAGTACCATGCAACCAGCCGATAGCCGTATTTTGCATCGATTCCATTCATGCATTCCAATTTTATGATGCAGTCGGTAGCTGTAGAAAGAAAATACTGTGATTTTGTTGTAATACTAGTCGTGAAAGATAGACAGTAAGATTATTGCAAGGAAAAAACTGATGTTAGAAAAAAGTGATCCAAATACTGCCACGGCAACGACGCGGATGGCTAGGGATGTTTAAACAAAGTTCGTTTTGTACACGAAAAGCTTTGTGAATGTGATTATATACTGGCGCCACATACTTGAATTTGCATTCGTTAATTGGAAATGGAAATTACAGCGTGACGTGGCTGGCTTGAAGTCCCAGCGGTACACTTAGGACTTTTTATACTATACCTAATTAATTACGTACTATGACATTATCTTGGAAACAATACAGTAAATAACACTTGTTTACGACCAGACGCTAGTAAAGTTTATAGCTTTATTTATTGAAGCCATGTGAGGCTGGGAGGACTGATGATGAAGCAATAAATTATATAACTGTACATAACTGCAATACAATAAAACGTTCGTTTATAAGATAGTTAAACATAAGTTATACTTAAATTGAAACCAGCATGAAGAATATAGGTAATCTCGAAAATGTAACCACAGTACATGAATAAGGACCACCGCGATAACTTGAATGAAAACTGTTAAATAAGATATAAAATGTTGACAACAAATTTTGATAAGAATAGGGTACAATGGGGGTTGGAGAAAATGCAAACCTGCTTTCAAAATTAATGAGAATCGCTTAAAAAATACGGTGTTTAGTGGAGAACAACAGACAGATGGGCACATCGACATAGTCAGTTAAACGAAAGCATTCTTGTCCAAGCTGAAATGACTACGACGAATGACGTTTCGATTGCTCCGTTTTAGCATGAATTTAAAAAGATATCGTCAAAGATGGCACTATCAATAGCAAAATGGCACTTTAGATTGTTTGAATTAAGTTAAAGATCGTTTCGGATTCCATCGAATAGTGACTGAATTAAATTATATTCCGGGCACGTGTTGTGAAATGTGACCCATTCCTTCAATGACCGATCCTAGAAACTAGTCCAGTTATATGAGTCAAATGGACTACACATATCCAAATAGATAGAGGGCACTCCATTAAAGGAATACCATGTTATCATGACTTGTCAATAATCTTTACAGAATTAGACATTTATCGAAACTGTTTACAAAGAAATCGGGAAAACGTTAGAAAATGCAACTCGCATAGGAAAAAAGCGTAAGAAGTATACTCTGCATACTGGAAAACCCATAATCCCAGCGATCTGTAGAGAACAACCAAACAGATACAAGATCATTTTTGTCCATGCTGGAATACAGGACGTTTTGCGCTCGTTCAGAAGGCAAATGTCAATAAAAACATAACAATAATAAACTATTCACCAAGAACCAGTCTGTGTGAAAGGTGAAAAACCATAGCCCTATCCTATTCCAACTGTGGGTTGGAGTGTTGTGTAAATTACTTATGAGTAGCTATTATTATGTTTCAGTTGTTGAAAGCTCTTCTGAACCGTTTTTACATTGACTCTAATTTGGTAGTACTTACATACAAGTACTGGTATTAATACCAGTCCTTTTCTGTACTTACCTGCCGCTTTGTCCGACAAAATATATAAAATATAATAATATATTTGGTTTATTTCTATAAAGAGAAAATAGAAAATAAAGAAAGGTTGAGGTTTATTGTGTTCATTGTGTAAAAGCTATTACTAAGCTACGATTCAACGTATTCAGCTGCTACAAAGAAGCTCTTGGAAGTGTCTAATATTTGCTTACGGTTAAAGTAATCTGTAAAAATCATGTGAGGGACGAATAAAACCAAGACCTATATTAGGCAGCCACAGGTCAATGGTTTATCGATTGCGGGCGGTGTGGTTGCGTGAGGAAATATAGGGGAGATATATATAGAACGCTGAAAAGGATTTACTTCTACCATCAACATCATTATTTTCTCCTCTGAGAGTATGACTGAAAATTGTATACATAATGGTAGTTCGTCGCGTGGACCCAGTTTTGTCAGAATAGTCTTTTCTATTGCAGGTGAAGTGGATGTAGTACTTGACCTGATTTTCATTCATATTATATGTTCCAGTACGTCGTAGCCACTCTAGGCCCATGTTTAATACATGCATGTAATATTATGGCGTGGGTGTTGTGTGTTTACGGACAGAGAGAGGTGGCGATTACACTACGGACAAGACAACAGCCTTGCTCTTAAATATAATGTATTGTCATTATGATAATGATTTGTTGTGAAGCATGAAGTTAACAGGGTTGGTGCTATATTCAGGTTATTTGGTTGTTGATGAAACTCATACCTATGCAATGCAAAAATGTTTTATTTTAACTGATATAGTACAATAAATATAGTTTAATTTAAAACTTGCTTGGAACAGTAATTCATACGCGTAGTTTTTATCAAATTTGGGAAAGTACAGGTTCATGAGTTTCAATGCATGTGCATTGTGCATGGAAACGGCATTAAAAAAAAAACGTGGTAAAGAAATAGTCTTCCGATACTTTAAAATCACAGTCAAAACAAGAGAAACACGTAAAATAATCCTGAAAATTGTCGAGAAAAGCTTTTTTCGTAAGTGAATAACATCTGGATAGATTTATAATGTGCTATATAACGTAGCGGCTGTTGGTCGCCCCGTGCCCACCGAGCAGCGCCGCGGGACTCACATCTCCTCCTCATCGCTGCGCGTTTATATTTATTGTCCACCATTTATATTCCTAAGCCACGCGTGTGAAAACGTTATTTTATTACACTTTGCTCAGAAGAAAAATATTGTTACCCGCTTATTTGAAACAAACGCAGTTCGTGTTTTACATGTATTTACCCCTACCGCGTTGGAATACGGGCGCTCTCAAGGTCATAATGACCAGCCGCATGTGCCGGCTACTGTACTAAAAATTATCTAACTTAACTATAAAGTAATTTGATAAACATACGAATTAAACGAATTCAAAAACTTTATTTAATTTAATTCGTATTTTTGGAAAAACATGTAATTATGACAAAAGTGTATAAGAAGACCTCGACCGATTAAGGTTTAGGGGGATTGTTTGTAATTGCCAGAATAATTTATGAATCTAGAATGTGGTGGCGAGTTTTGGGAATGAAAATGTTTACCAGTAGATCAGTCTGTTGATGAAGATGATTATGATCGATTTTAAACTTTGCATTGGATTGGATTTCAACCCTTTTTTAGGCGAACAATTAGGCCATAGGAACTTGCCCCCTTTTTAACAGGTATGTTTTGGTGGGATTTTCAAGTATCTATAGTCGACTAGATCTAGATTCTAGGCGTGTCACGTGTCGTAAAAATGGGTTCTTTTGAGTTATAGACCCAATATGTTTATTTATTAACTAGCGACCCGCCCCGGCTCCGCACGGGAAAATGGTTATTGTGGGTTATCCTTCAGTATATTATGCATGTATTATACATATAAACCTTCCTCTTGAATCACTCTATCTATTAAAAAAAACCGCATCAAAATCCGTTGCGTAGTTTATAAGATTTAAGCGTACAAAGGGACATAGGGACATAGGGACATAGGGACATAGGGACATAGGGACGGAGAAAGCGACTTTATTTTATACTATGTAGTGATAGTGAAGTCGAACATGTTTGCCTTTTAGTTTGAAGATTATGTATTACAGGTTGTAGGTATGTAAAACCGCAATTTAATTAGGTTTTTCTCTCAGAAGCGCACTTTTCCCACCACTCTGAGTTATCTGTACTCTTGCCTACAAAATTAATACTGATCTTGTATTTTAAATCAATCTAATGAGTAAATTATTATTTATTCTATCATAATTAGTAAAGTTCGTTCTTCAACAATACGTATAAGAACAGTTAGCTTACGCGTACAATTTTAATAGGTGGTTTGTTTTCCAAGTGGGAATGAGATGTTTTTCTGCGACAAAAGTATTTTAAGTGTTATCGAGTGAGACTTAAAGACCGTCGTTAAGTATGCAGGCTTTGCCCGCGGATAAATCTACTTATTTCTCGTATTTTTCTACGGAACGGACTATTCTTTTACAATATTTTGTCAAAATCTACTAAAAGTGAATAAACCCCGTGACCTATTTTACTTAAATGGAGTCCTTTCGTAGAGGTCAGTCTAATTTGGCAATTTACTGTGTCAAGATGTCAGCTTGAATTAGGAAGGTACTTGTGCGTAGCAACGACTTCATATTATTCAATAATAGACTGAGAGCTAGCGACCAAATTCTTCATGTGGCTTCAGCTGTATTGAAACTCCGTTAGCTACTTCCCTGAACAACCTTTTCCTATAATCTTCGTGCTGGCAGGCCGCGGGCGGGGGGTGCGGGTGTAGTGGGGTGGAGAAAGAAAATGTGGGCTCAGCGACTTTAATTTTTTTTTCAAACAGTTGCTCTGTACTCTCTGTGCACCCAAAAAAAATTTTAAATCAATTGGATGGTGGGAAGGGGTTGCCAGCGTTAATTAAAAGTTTAAGTAAAAAATTCGAAAAAAAATGAAATAAAAAAAAAATAAATAAATTAAATTCGCAATTTTTTTGGGGCTTACATATTGATTAATCTCGCGTCAGAAAAAAAGCCAATATAGCTGAGCCCACACGAAAATAATTATTATTTTGGTACTTTTAATTAACGCTGGCAACCCTTTCCCACCACCCGATCGATTTAAATTTTTTTTTGGGTGCACAGGGAGTACTGGGCAACTGTTTGAAAAAAAAATTAAAGTCGCTGAGCCCACATTTTTTTTCTTTTTTTTCCCCACCACACTACACCCGCACCCCCCGCCCGCGGCCTGCCAGCACGAAGATTATAGGAAAAGGATCTTCAGGGAAGTAGCTAACAGAGTCTTAATACAGCTGAAGCCACATGAAGGATTTGGTCGCTAGCTCTTAGTGTATAAGGCTCTATATAACAATGATGTAGGGTCGTAAATTCTTTGTGCAGCCTGTCACAACAATGAAATAAAATAATGCCAAAAACCACAATACACAATTGGTTGTTAGGCCGAAAGGCTAGAAGTTACCCTAAATAGAGTGACCACTTCTTTTATGTTTAAAATTTATTTGCGTTAGTTTATGTGCAGAATTTCTCTCGCCATTTTCCAACGTAGAACGTCGGTTTAAGTTATAGATTTAAAATTTCAAGCATATGATACTAAACGACAGTAAATGTATCTACGGTACATGCACGCAGCTAAGTAGGACATTTGTATTGCCATAGGCTTAAAGTGTATACCATACCACTGAATTATATGTATAATGCTATCATACCATTATCATTATCCTACGGAAGTCCACTGCTAGACATAGGCTTCTTCTAAGGAAGGCCTGATCTTGGATTTCACCTATGTACTTGCCGAGGATACTGTAGTAGACAAAAATTATGATAATAATAATAATATACTTTATCGTCACCAAGAAAATCATTACAGAGAAAATAAAAAATAAAATACAAGAAGTCAACAGGCGGCCTTATAATATTAAATTACCTACCTAAATCGCACGCGAGTTTAGTAACTATTAAAGTAGTTACCTAATAAAGATTTCATGTAGTTATGTTTTTTACTGCGACACTTCTTTTATTTATTCTAATACTTGCAAAAGGTGTTTTCTTTGGTTTAATATAAATGCAAATGACTAGTCTCACCTCCTCCGGAACATTATCACCGGAGGACGCAAGACCTACACTGGTGTATAGGTGAGCCGGCAACTTGCAAGATTCAAGTGAAAATGCGTTTCAGTACGAACTTAGTTTCCTCTTTGGCCTCTTTTCTCTACTCTTACGGTATTGGTTCATATGTTTATAGCATAAAGGTCAAGTAGTAATTTAGGGTTGGTAAAAAGTGTACCTCTGTATTTAGTGGGCTTAGAAAAAACTGAAAGGATCTGTAATGCTAAAATTGTGTACAGGCCCTAATCGATCACTCTGATGACTGAGCTAATGTGAGTTGGTAAATTTTTGTTATTTAAGTTAGTCACGATTCATTCAGTACAAATAAAAGCGTCAAATACGTATTTGAAAACCATAAACTGCTGTACGCGACGAAGATCGAACCGAGGACGGCGCGCGGCGCCTCACAAATGAAAACGATGTCTTTAGCCACTACACCAATAAAACTCTGCGTCCTGCAATTAGTATATTTTATAAAACGATATTATTATGTTTAATATTGGTTTAAGACCATTAGTTAGAACTACAAGTAAAAAAAAATATATAAGTCCTGAACAATTTGGAAATTTTGGAAAACCTTATAATTGCTTTTTATGAACATTCAGCAATCTGGTAATTTAGTTGGCAATGCTCCAAAAAAGCTATTATTTAGAGTCCAATAATATCATGATTACAATAGACCCAGTGAATGTATGACCTAAGCCGAGGGCCAATGGAGCATGTACGGTTGTTATTGAGCGAAACATACAATGAAAATGGCCAAGCAATCAGCAAAACGGATCTATTATGGTGCCGGGTCTCCGACTTTGTAATACAAGTTAATAAATGTTTGCGGAAGTTATACCTACAAAAATAAACAAGATTTTATGATTGCACATTGTCGGGTTAGTACTATTATTTTCTTCTGTGACATTGTAACACGACTTATCGAACTAAGTAAAACGAGTGTAGGGGTATTGTCAGACGCATATGCTCGGATTGTTATACAGTTTATAGTATAACTTTGTTTCCTCTAGTAAATATCTATCTTATATCTTCTTTACTATAATCATACTGAAAAATCGGCATGTCTGTACATTGATTTGTTTTTCAAAAAACTTTAGGTAGCTTGTAGGTGATAAAGGGTATGTAGCCGAACACAAAAATACAAGTTTTAAAAAATTGTGCCCGTCTGTTTGTACTCGCTAATCTCTGGAACCGTTGGACCGATTTAAATGAAATTTTGCACGGTGGTACCTTATATCACTGACACAGAAGAAAAATTAATAGTACTATCCCTGGTTAACATTTTAGATACTTTTTACCACGGAAAATAAAAAAAAAGCAACGCGGGTGTAGCCGTGGGCGGATATTTAGTCTAGAATAATAATAAATGATCTTACTAATTCGTAAATATTCGCAACGTATGTATGTTATGTTTATGTACGTAGTTCTTTATCTTCGTCTGTAACAGACGTACATACGACCTAAAACGAGCACGTGATCCTAGAAGAGTTCAGTTTTTGATTTTTGTGACACGGAAACCTAAGTATTCAAAAATCAGAACATAGCTTTTTAAAAACTGGCCAGTACTATGTATTATTTATTCTGTGCCTGTAGTCGAATCCACCTGATTTTATTTTCTTTATCTGGTTAGTGGAAACGAAAACTAGACTTATTGTGTTATTCTTTTATACATATAAAATATCAACCGGGTGGTGGTTTTCAAATACAAAACAAAAATACTTAAATATTATTGCCATTATTATGATTAAAGAAGCCTTTTAAATTAAATTTGATGACATATCTATAAGGAAAATATTGGACTACGATTTTTGGATTGAAGTCTCAGTTAAGGGTTATTTTTGCTGGATTCTCGGTAAACTCATTTTGTACGAAATTTAACTGAATGATTGATATGAAGCTTATATGTACAATTCATGATAGAAATTACCCAAGCAAGTGAATGATGGCAAAGTTTTCGAGGAAATCGAAAAACATTTTCGGAAAAACAACCGTGTATCGTAAGTTCATTTTCAAGTAAAAAAAAAACGAATAGTACTCATAATTAAAGACGACAATTTTTCTCGGAAATATATATAAATTAAAATATCTGAAACAAATTATATGCCTAATAATAATAAAGGCTAAGGCCTAAATATCAGCTGAGATGATAAATAATTATTGCCATCTACGAGTAATTAATTAATCGAGATAAATTCTAGACACCACACATATTAATCTTTTTGTAACTATTATAATAAAATTCAGTAGCTACTTTCCTAATCGGCTGCCACTTTTTCCTATCGTAAAAGAATTATAGCTATCTTTCTTCTTCTTCTCAGTCGGTGCACTCTTGTCAGAGTGGTCGTGGTCATCATTTTGAGTTCCGATGAGTGATTATCTTGGTGAGACGGCGCCACTCCTCGCGGACTGAAGCTTTCCGGGTGCACTCGTGAACTGAGCACTCAGTTGCGGCCTTTATCTGGTCTGTCCACCTCATTGGCGATCTGCCACGTGGTCTGGTGCCTTCAACTTTCCCCTGTACCACGAGACGCTCTATGGAGTCACTACCACGACGAGAGATATGGCCGAAATAGCTATCTTTAAAAAAATACAATTGTTTGTTTATTCCTGAAGTCAGTTATGGGATAAATAAAATAAGTATACATTTACTTTGGTCCACAAAATATGTATATTATGAGTCACTATAGTGCTATCACATTGAGATTTACATTAAGGCGAAAGATTTAACCGTTTTGACTTTTATCAATTTGACTTGAAAATTAAAAGCAACAAAGTAGGTATATCTTTTTACTAAAATCAAGTTGAACCGGAACTTTTTTATTATTGTTGAGAATTGAAGCGAGTTATTATGTTTGCAAAGCAATCGATCTCAATATAGTCGGTGTCGCGGAGAGACATATTTCAGACCCTACTCAATTCCCCAGCCAGATGGACTACTTTGCTGGTCTCATCCCAATTTACTCGTAGGTAAATTTGATTACAGACTACTAAATCAAAAATTATCTGACTGATCTATGTGTAAAATATACCAATTCACCTATATTTATTTATGATCTAAGCCAATTCTATTTAAATTGTTAATATTGTTACAAGTTAAGTGAGTTGTTAGTTGTTATTGTTTGTTAATATTTCGTACTCAAAAATGCTTACGCTTCAATACAATACCAAGACTGCAATATGAAATATCTTAGTTTATTTAACATACAGTGGCTTAGCAAAGTACAAAAATATTTTGACTAACAAACCATACATCCTGAAAAGTATAATAGTTCATGAAAATCTAGTCAAAAGTAATAAATTAAAATGCTTATTATATCAGTCTTTTCTTTTAAAGTAAAGTTAAAATATGCTATGGATGATGTGGGATGTTTTCGCGTAGTTGTATTGTTCTTTTTTTTTCATGTTGTGTAGTTTATTATGTGTTAATTGTATTTTCTTATTGTCTTTTTCTGTGTTGTGATGTCCTACCTACAAATAAATGTTTCTGATTCTGATTCTGATTCTATGCGATTAAAGAGTTTTTTAATCCCTTAATATCCTTCTTAGTTTGTAATGCCAAAGTTTAAGACTAAGTACTTATTATCATCAACAGCCTGAGATAGTCCACTGGTAATAATTCATAGTCATAATCAACAGTACTCTGAATAATTGGATTTTCTCATTATTCATTACTATTTTCATCAAGTAAACAAAACTCCGACTCCGGTTTCGAGTGGAACTCTGACTGATCGTCGTAGCCCGAGGGCCAAAGTAATTTTTTAAAATTAAAAGCTGAATTTTCCGAACATAAAATTAATAGATTTGTTTTACTTTATAAATTTTCCTAGAAGTTAGATAGATTTCATTTTGAGGAGTAAATTAAATTTTGTAGTAATCTTTATGTCGACACCGACTCTCGTTTTCCAGCTAAGTAAAATATTTATTTTGATTTATTTGTTTAGAAATAATCAGTCACATATACTTTCAAAAAACACAAACAATATTTTTAAAAATCTAGATTTACAGTTTCTTTAAAATAATATGTAATATGAACCTAATAATAACAGTAGCAAGTTAAAGAAAAATAGATAAGTAAGTAAATTTTCCGAACAAAACATAATACCGTTAATTAATTACCTTTACAATCAGTGATCTATTATAAGGATCATCATCTCAGACGAAAGATAATCTCAGGATAATCTTTTAAAACTATTTACTTTCTCGCTATAAATATCTGTATCTACCAGCTTATCGTTATAAAGCCTACTAGCTCGCGTCATGAAACTGTTACTTGCATAATATTCAAGATTCTTTGTCAATCGTTACTTAGTATGATCACTAACAACCGCGTGCGTGTTTCATAAATTCATACCTGTAATATTGCTAAAAAGCAGTCGAACAAATACACCTATATATTGCAATGCAACGTCGCATTCACATACATGTCATATTTTCTATATACCACGAACATTTTCCATTTTGATTGCACGGTTCGTAACGTAATAGGTTTAATAAATATTGCCAGTTCTATTCCTGTATTTATTGTCAAGTATGTAGTATGTGTTCCTTTCTCACTCTGAAAGTATAAGAGACCCCTCAGACTAGCGTCTTTTGAGCGTCGACGTCGTGCATCGCGCATACAATCATAGGCAGCAAGGCGAATGAAACAAAAGACGGACGCGGATGATTGTATGCGTGACTCACGACGTCGACACTCGAAAGACGCTAGTGTGGGGTGCGTCTTATGATTTTGATGCTTCTCATTCAAAGATAGGCATCTTGAGATTTTTGAAGAATCAATCAGCTATGTTCGTTGTGTTATTTTTTTTAAGCCCGATAAAGCGGTGCGTCATATTTTTATTTTGCTGTTTATTAAATATCTGTATGTTTTGTCCTATAAATACTTATCTTAGTCCTAACTCTCCCTTACATTTCTTTCAATAATTTTGGCATATTAGATCAAGAAATGGAACGGTAATATTAGAACCTACAGATTAAATGAAATTCAAATGAGTTCAGATATTACCTACATTTTTGCTTTGAAGTAACCATTTCATGACTTTTGAATGTTAAAGTATGAATGAAGGAATTAATGATTATTTGGTAAACTAGACTATTTCTTACCGTTTCGTGTTATGAACTAATTTGCATACTACCAACACTTTAAACTGTAATATAATTATACTATCATTCGACCAGCAAAGGCTTGAATAGTAAAAAAACTTACGTGTGATAGTTTTCGAAGAGAAATAGAGGAAATTTAGTTTCGTCATTCGGATAAGTGGTAGGTAGGTAGGTACTTATTTCTCAACCAACATCAACAATAAGTATCACCTCTTATTCGAAAAATATACCAAGTATACTTTATAACATAATGTAATAGCAATAAATTGTCGCCTCCCCTTTATAGAAAACTACGGTTTCGGTTATTCCTTGGGTTTTCAATAACATGAAGGAGTTAAACCTACACAAATGGTTCTCGGTTCGAGCAAAGTTTACAGATTTATGACGCTATTAAGAGAGAGGTTTTTAAACGAATAAATGATAACGGCGGCGGCTTGACAGGGGCTTGACAGTAAAAATACGTATTTATTTGGTTTATGTCCTAAAATACCTAGCTCTGTATAATTAGATATGTATAAAAAATATTTAATAGTGCTACATACATGATTATTGATGCTGTTAATATTTATAATACTAATATTATAAAGAGGAAAGATTTGTATTTTTGTGTGAGTGTATGTTTGTAATGAATAAACTCAAAAACTATTGAGCCGATTTCAAAAATTCTTTCATAATTAGAAAGCTACATTCACTCTATGTAACATAGGGGACCTTTTACCGCGGGAAAATGCCTCATTCCCACGGGAAAAACTGTTAACGCGGGTGGAGCCGCGGCGGAAGGCTAGTTATTTACGAGTATATGTAGTGTGCTTTATTTTAGAATATAATTCTATTAAGCGATATCAGAAATACTTGTAAACTGTAACTGTTATGTTTCTTTTAGGGTATTATTTAAACTTTTCTTGTGAGGACAAAATTAGATAATAATAAGAGTACGAAAAAATCACAACCTGTGTTAATTCGTTTGAATAGTCAGGCAAAGTATAATGGAAAAGTTCAAGTAGTTCCCGTTTTACGCTCTCCAGTCAAACGAACATCACGTCAGTGTGAAGAGTTGTTTTACAAGAGGGGTCAATACGGGTGGTAAGTATAGTAAAAAGGCAAAGGCACTGCAAAGAGAGTGTGATAAAAGACGTAACATTATCGAAAATATGGTATAAGTATTAATTATATTCAACTATTGTTTACTGGCTCACTACCCGCAACTACACCCGCGTTATTTTTTTTGACTTTTAAAGTCATCTGTGTCCTATAAAGTGTGCTTGAAGTAAGTAAGCCCCTGAGGCAGAGTAGTACAAGTCGAGGGCAGCGACCGCTTGACTCGCGGTGGACACGCGACGACACCGCTCAATAGCGCAGTCGTCCTGCCCCCAGGAATTCCTTTATTGCATTAAATGGAATGCCAGTATTTTTCGAACACTATTCCAGTTTTAAAAGCTTAAAATTTTATTCAGTAAGAAAGTTTTATTGACAGTTGCGCTGAACTGTTCTAAGTTAGCTTATAAATAAAGCATCGAAGTAGTAAGTTACTTCATTAGTATTTAAATTATACTATTTCGACTGAAGTTAGACATCCCACTACATTTTAAATTCTGTATCTGTGTGTTTTAAATAGTTCTATCGGTTTCCATTCAAGAACATACTTTATAATATTAGTATGATATGTACGTATACATAAAAAATCGAAAATCGGAAACACATTGGTACGTGACGAGGCTCGAACCCGCCAACTTCCGAATTGTAGTCAATGGCCCTAGCCACTTGGCCACCGACGCTCTTAAGTTTAATACTTGTTTACGTTTTACACATTATTCAAACAAAAGAAATATCAAAACGTTAACATATAAATTTTCCACGGTCTTTACACAGAATTAGGTTTACAGATATGCAAAAACTTTTATCGTAAACAATTTCAACTTTATAAATTAAAAATATGGTTACGCTGTTTTCAGACTCAAGTAAAGGAAAAAACTTACTCGATATTTATTAAACTTTGCTTATCGACAAAATGTTGTAAACGTTTTTTTTTTTCCAGTAATACGAGTAGATATTATTTCATTTATAATTGTGTAGATCAGAGTGCAATAGTGCATAACTTGTAGGTGAAAATATTATAATATTTCCTTTCGGAGATCATTGGCAATACAATTTCTCATTAGTTTTTAGGAATTAAATCTAGCTTTTCCTGGTAACACGGTGAAAATCTACTTTCCATGCTTTTTTCTAAGTTTCTTGGAAAGTATTTTTTACAAGCTCAATCTGAATAGTCGCGGAATAATTAAACGTTAAATCTTAAATAATTTGACTAAGTAAGAATATATTTGTATCAAAAAAATTTAAAAACAATGTCGAATATATTGAAAAGTGCTCCTTAATACAATAAAGATAAAAGTGTTTTCAATTACTGGCAGTGTCCAGCGTCCTCTTGTTTCCCAACAGAGAGCGTGACGTCATATTCCGTACAGGAGAACATCGCGAAACTTCTCCAATAATAACTTCGTGAAATTGAACATACTTTCTCGCTCAAACAAGCTCGGTCAGGTCAAGATGTTTGACATTTTTTCATAGATTGTTGCAGACAGAAAACTTTTCGGAAATTCTATTATTCATACTTATTATACAGGCGTGTTACGAATCAGTAAAGTGCTCTGTGAAAGAAGATAATAATGGAAGAAGAAAAATGGCACATGAGTCATGGCCTCTAATATACTTACACATTCTTAAGTATTTTAAAGCGTGCTTGTGGTATTCTTTGTATATAGCAAGCTCAGATAATAAAAAAAATCAGCTTGCATAAGGAGGATACAAAAAAGATTATGACGCCATAAAAATACAGAATTAATAGGAACAAATATGTACCTATAAAGAAAGAGAAGAGAGTTATTAGTTACGAAAATTTCCTGAAACTTTATGGTAATCTAGTGAAATAACTTAATATACTGCCAGGTTTGAGACTGTAGCCCAACTAGCAATCGATGGAATATTTAAAACTTACTGAAGTTTGTTAACTCGATACTGAAGACGACTTGAGCGTTATTTGATACACAATTAAAAAGTTTCGAAGCTGCCGCAAACGGATAACTTTGAACCGGGTAATTTGTTCACATCACATCGATGGTGCAGAAATGGGATCGTTTTAAAATGACCAATTTTTCACGACCTTCAACTTGTAGTTGAAAAGTATTGATGAAAGACATGTTAGAAGAGATAGAAGAACGTAAAAGAATATTTTATTATACATGTAACGAACTTGTACTTGAACTATACGTAGTAGATAAAAAAAATCTCTTTCTATGATATTATTATGTTGACAACTTTATCAAAGAGGGTTAAAAGAATAAATTAAATATTTAGTAGAAATAAATTTTTCCACTAACTACGACTTAATTGACGTGGATTTCAAACACAATTTTCTTGTTTCAGATGGGACCGAGCAAAATACTGTGCCTGAAAACATACTGTACTGAATGTGATATACAAGTGCAATGCAAATGAGATGGTAAATATTTGGGAACAATTACATTTAGAACATTTTAATATTCGGAAATTGATGTGGTAATTGAATAAGGCCGCTTTGTACTTGGTGAAAGTGAAATAGTTCGTAGTACGTTCCATGAGGAGCGTGTGACTTGAGTGTGGTATAGAGGAGAGTGACGATAGTGATGTCGGCATGCGTTTTGGAGGAAGGTCATGACGAAGGGGGCGGTGAGGCGGGGGCGGGGGAGGCGGTAGAGCAGCGGGCGCGCAGGGACGTGCTCCTCAGTGCGCGCGGGCGCCGCGCCTGCTCGGAACAGGGACCACATCCTGGACTGCAAGTGAGAGGTAAATGTGAAGAAAAAAAAACAAAAAGTAATTAATTTTCCAAAATAGTAACATAGGTACTGTGTTCCTGGCCCCCAAACTAGGAATTCCTGTGCTATGGGAAGGAAAAATAAGCATCAATTGTGTTTTAGAGAGACCTGAAAACATTCTTAAAATCATAAGTCAAATTTAAATTCAGATTCAAATATACTTTACTGCAATCAAACAAAAAAAAAGAGTAAAATAACATATCACAAGTAAAAGGCAAGGTATATTCTTGGACGATTTATTTAAAAACAGGTACGTTCTACGAATTCTATAGTCTGACGTTTTGGTTAGGTTGTAATTACACAGCCAGCCCACAGAACAATGTCTGAAGTACGCCCAATAAGTATGTAAAGCCTCGGTCACGGCAAATTTAGAACTGAGAGTGTTCAATTTTATTCGCCGCGAATGCAATCGCAGCGACTATTCGCTGTGTGTGGCCAAGGCTTAAGAAGTTTCTTTACTTTTTGCTTATCTTCATATTTTCCTAGTCTAGCATGGTTTTTCTAGACGTGCGTTCCCTTCGAGAGGCCACAGTGGATTTCGTTCGTTCCGAATAGTGTAGCATGGACTTTGCGTATTGAATCAATAACTATAAATAATCATAGTGCGTGGCTACGAATCATTTTGGTACTTACGAGAAACAAAAATGAGTATTTATTTACCTTCTAAATGTTAATAGTCTGGCCTCATAAATTATGGAAATTTTCAAGTTTAAATAGACAAAAAATTATAGTAGTTTTTGTTGGTCCACACAGCTAAAAGCCAACCTTCAATGATAAAGTCAAGAGAATACATAAAATGTTGTTTTCTTTTTCATTCATCCACACGTACCAATTTGTAAGCGTGAAGGCACGTCATAAAAATTTTAGGGTTCATATGTTTTGACACCAAAACCGATAAGGGACGCCAATTGAAATTATCCCGCTTTCGCGCTTAATTCACATTATTTTGTATATTTATACGGGTCTTTACGCGATAATTTTAAATAGCCTCCCTATTTAAAATTAAAGCCCGTAAAAATATATAAAATAATTTAACTCACTCAGTAAATGTAGTATTCTAAATAGATCAAATTATGCACATGCATTTATAGGCTCGAGCCCCCCGGTAGAGACATAATATTATATCAGCTGTTAATAATGCACATACAATACAAGTAGGTATACTTTATTGACACCAAGGAAAATATTATACAATGTAAGTATAAATTTAATCAACTATCTAAGCGCACGGGAGTGCGCAGGCCAAGTTCCAGCAACAAGCCGCGCGCATGCCGTGCACTATTTACACGAACCGTTTCGACCCACTTTTGACCCCCCTGTAGCTCAGTGCCTATTGCAAGTACAGAGATAAAATTGTACCTACGTAATTATATACTAGTACTAAAGCAGTATGCCAAATTTCATATATATAGCTTCAGTAAATTCTGAAATATAACCCTGTGAAAATAGCTAATTTTGGCACTGACTGACTCACTCACTGACCGGTAATCAAAATGTTTAGGCCACTTCCAATTGTCCTAGCCTTATGAAATTTGGCACACAGGTCGTGTGTTATATGCAGATTAACAAAAAATTAAGAAATTTAAGAAAGTTGGCTTAATTGAATATCGAATTTATAATAAAATTATTTCTAAACAAGTGGTACAATGAGAATACGATGAGGAGAGGGGGGAGAGGGCAGGGGGGGTATAAAATATATTGTCATGTATTCATAATAATACACTGTAGCACTTGTTATAAGACGTGATAACCTTGTCACATCGTGCAATTTTTATTATTCTTAATTTATCGAAAGAGACCGTTGTAGAAAGATTAATAATGTGCGCTTGTATAAAAAAAACGACCAATCGAGCTCTGAATACTGTAAACATTAGGCCCAGCGCACACCAGGAGAGGCGCGGCGAAGATACTGAGAACGTATCAATTAAAACTAAACCTTAAATATTTTGACATACGGTTGAAAACGGCATGCCAAAATCGAGTAGCGCGCGGCGCGTCGAAGCTGCCACGAGAGCCGGCGCGAGACCGCGCGCGGCGCCGTATGTCAAAATATTTAAGGTTTAGTTTTAATTGATACGTTCTCAGTATCTTCGCCGCGCCTCTCCTGGTGTGCGCTGGGCCTTAGGAATGAAGAATGGCTAAGTACGATATGTATAATATCTTAATTGTTGACAAATTTTAAAATGCATCGTGTACAGTAGCCAGCACATGCGGCTGGACATAATGACCTTGGGAGCGTCTTTATCCTGTAGTAGTAGGAGCGAAAATCGTGGAGCGAATATCCAGCCGCATGTGCTGCCTACTGTACCTATTTTATTTATATTATAATATAAATTTGACCGATGTACTGAATGTCATTTAATTTAACTATCAACTATTTAATACGTAAACACTTGACTTAAAGATACGACTGAAACTTAAAAAAAATAATTTGAGATTTAAAATAAAGTGCCCGCTACTCCAAAGTTGTTTCATGCAAACAAATTCGCGATCGCTACAACGCTGTCACTAAATTTTACGTCATGTCACTTACGTCAACTGTAGCGACGTTTGTCATTATTTAGAAAGGTTTAATAAGAAGATTTTATGACAAAAATCTATGTACGCTACGCAGTATTATAGAAGTTTTTTTTTAATTTAATCTCGTGATAACCCTACTTGCAGTTGTTTTTCTAAAAAGAAGTAACTAGGTTTTCAAAATGAATTTGCTGCATGGAGTGTCCGGATGATTAAATATATTTATTCTGTGGTTAACAATGGACGAAGGCGTGGCACAAAAAGAAAAAAAAGGTACGATTTCTTCAAAAAAAGTATTCAAATCCCACCAAAAACATACCTGTTAAAAAGGGGGCGGCCAAGTTCCTATCGGCTAATTGTTCGCCTAAAAAAGGATTGAAATCCAATCCAATACCAAGTTTAGATGCACTTTAAATTCGATCATAATCATCGTCATCAACAGCCTGATCCACTGGTAAACATTTGCCATTCCCAAGACTCGCAACCACATTCTAAATTTGAACTTGGCAGGTTAAATTAGTTTAATAGATAGATGGTTAGATTAATTTAATTATTATAAAAATAATAAATTGCTGAGTTTGCTGTCGACTCGAAAAGAAGAAATAATAAATTTAATTATACAAATTAATTAAGTATTACGCACGAAAACCTGCCAAGTTCAAATTTAGAATGTGGTTGCGAGTCTTGGGAATGGCAAATGTTAACCAGTGGATCAGGCTGTTGATGACGATGATTATGATCGAATTTAAAGTGCATCTAAACTTGGCATTGGATTGGATTTCAATCCTTTTTTAGGCGAACAATTAGCCGATAGGAACTTGGCCGCCCCCTTTTTAACAGGTATGTTTTTGGTGGGATAAATAATAGTACAGAAGATACTGTACTGTACATATTGTACATACTAATGAAAACTTTAATGGAGGTTCATAAACGGATAACGGCGAGAATATGTCACTAACCTCTAATCAGACGATAAGATAAAATGTATTATAAAATCTAAATAAAATAACATTTAAATTATAAACAAACTAAACAATAAACTAATAACAACAACAATAAACTATATAACATTTGTTTATGCGGGAACGATCCTCATTCTTTAAAATATTTCTTTCGGTTTTTGTACTTTAATATAAACAAAACGCGATTCAGACCCAGAATTGACTCGTCCGTTAGTTATATAAAATAATTAAGCGTTGCCCAAGTAACGTCGACGGAATGAATTCTAGCGATCAACGCGGCTTAATTGTTATTCGGTTCCGAGTAAATTGAATCAGTCGCACAATACGGCAGGTTTCGCATGCAAGGAAATGTTCTGAAGAGGTTTTATTTTCCCTGAGTCTTGAAAACATGGTTGATTTGCATTTAAATGGCGGTCGGTGAGTGTGCTCCGAGATCGATAAACCGTAAACAGGCCGCGACTTCATTATCGGTGTTATGTCGGCCGATATTTTACCTTACTTATCTCGTTTTCTTCCAGTAGCCGTATACGAGTTTAGAAAATATGTTTTAAAGGTACTTTGCCATCCTTAGCAGTAAGATGGTCAATTTTAACTTTAGCACAGAAGAACATAATAGTACTTTAGTATATCACAAATCAATTGTATTTATATGTATAGCAACGAGGTTATTTTCTATGATATGGTTGGATTAACTTTGACTAAATATAAATCCACTCCAAGAAAATTCTTGGATATTAATATAATTTAACAACACGGCTATCTTTTTCGAAAATATTTCTGTTTTTAATTAGCCAGAATTTTTTCAGTAATTATTAAAGATCGATCACCTAAGTTAGTTACTGTATGTTACTAGTACGGTCTCCTGCATAGAAAACGGACCCCTCTATCGTAAGCGGCGGGTAGTCACTGTTTATGAGAGGGGGGTCCGTTTTCTTTGCAGGAGACTGTACATTAAAAATGTGATTTGTTGTGTAGACTACGGCACGGCCCACCTGTGGGGCGCCAACAACGGGAGGCGCGGCTGGAGTCGCAAGCGCACGTCCGCGCCGCAGATGAGTAACCCGCACGGCTCCACGCCGCGCATCGCGCTAGTGCTGCGCTCGCGCCGAAGCTGGCCCGTCGCGCCGCAGTCATATAGGAGGTAAGCCACAGATTGATTAAAAATGAAAGAAATAATATTTATTCCTATACAAAAAATATACCTACTCTTCATTGCTCAATAAACAAAATAATAAGAAACAGAAAAAAATACGATGATGTTATTCTTACTGACCTTTATTGGCCATGAGAAGCGCGTTTCTGAACTCTCTAGGCCATGGCACGGGGAGTTTTAGCGACAACGGCATCTCCTCGCTCTCACTTAAGTCCCAATCTTTTTTAAAAATGGGTCTAGTTCAATAGTAAGTCAAGTTCTGCGGCGCGGTTTATCGCCGTGACAAGCAACACGGCTTGTTCTTCGACATACCTGGCGCTTGACAAGTTTTTATGATCATAAATTCATAATGAATGAGGTTATAATAATAAGATGATACTTCAAATTTTTAAGGAAATAATATTTTATTCTTTTTAGAGCGTTTAAATAAAAGCTGTTTTTAAAAAGTTTTTTTTACATTTAATTTACTTTAATATCTTCTCGCCGCTACTTTTTTTTCGATCAACTCGCCTGCTCAACCAGTGCAAGGCAGTTTCTCAAATATCATAAAAATAATTTGTTGACTTAGCATTTAAAGAAAACAATCGTACAGCATACACACACACACACTGCTTTATTTCAAAATGTATTAATAACTTCTATAATTTGAACATTAATATTCGTTTCTACTCGATCACTTCACTTACCGCGCTCTTTCTATTTTACTGTAAACAATTTTTACTCGCTTGTTTATTCAAGCAGAAATTTCTGATGAAGTGAATAGACGGTAGCGAGTTGATTCATTACGAATAATTTCTCTCAAATAGACAGATGCTGCCTTATTCGACTGAACCGTTTAATTACATTGTTAGCCAGGTCGCTAGCTCGGAATAATTTCTGCTAGATTTGTATTAATTGTATCGCATTGTTTTCTAAAATAGGGTTTTATTTATGTACATTCAATTATTCTGCTATTTTCGCCAGTGCGTGGGTGTAACGTTATTTTTAGTGGGTGTTGCTCATATCATCTAAACAAATATTATAAAGAATAATTTTTTTTGCATTGAATAGGTCTCGGAAGTACTGATTTTTTTTTATGAAACTTGGTGTAGAGATAGAATAGACCTTAGGGAGTAACATTAACATTAACATTAACATTAACATTAACATTAACATTAACATTAACATTAACATTAACATTAACATTAACATTAACATTAACATTAACATTAACATTAACATTAACATTAACATTAACATTAACATTAACATTAACATTAACATTAACATTAACATTAACATTAACATTAACATTAACATTAACATTAACATTAACATTAACATTAACATTAACATTAACATTAACATTAACATTAACATTAACATTAACATTAACATTAACATTAACATTAACATTAACATTAACATTAACATTAACATTAACATTAACATTAACATTAACATTAACATTAACATTAACATTAACATTAACATTAACATTAACATTAACATTAACATTAACATTAACATTAACATTAACATTAACATTAACATTAACATTAACATTAACATTAACATTAACATTAACATTAACATTAACATTAACATTAACATTAACATTAACATTAACATTAACATTAACATTAACATTAACATTAACATTAACATTAACATTAACATTAACATTAACATTAACATTAACATTAACATTAACATTAACATTAACATTAACATTAACATTAACATTAACATTAACATTAACATTAACATTAACATTAACATTAACATTAACATTAACATTAACATTAACATTAACATTAACATTAACATTAACATTAACATTAACATTAACATTAACATTAACATTAACATTAACATTAACATTAACATTAACATTAACATTAACATTAACATTAACATTAACATTAACATTAACATTAACATTAACATTAACATTAACATTAACATTAACATTAACATTAACATTAACATTAACATTAACATTAACATTAACATTAACATTAACATTAACATTAACATTAACATTAACATTAACATTAACATTAACATTAACATTAACATTAACATTAACATTAACATTAACATTAACATTAACATTAACATTAACATTAACATTAACATTAACATTAACATTAACATTAACATTAACATTAACATTAACATTAACATTAACATTAACATTAACATTAACATTAACATTAACATTAACATTAACATTATAACATTACCTTTCTCCATTCTCACGGGCGGAGCCGCGAGGCGGAAAGCTAGTAGTGTTAATATGAATGTCAAACGTAGTCGGTTGTTGTAACTTTCAATCGATTTGTTATATGATCGACGCTCTTGTTGGCCTTTGTTTCAGTTAATAAATAGCGTACAAATTTCTGAACTATCTTTCTTTTTACCTTCGTAACGAGTGCAAAAAAAATAGTAGTAATTTTTTTTGAGATACTAAATATCAAGTTGAAATAAAAAATAACTTTAATTAGAAGTAGTGAAATATATTTTAGGTCTTGCTTCTTTACAAAAATAATAGAAGAGGAAAATATACAAGAACTTATAAAAACCATACTGTTGTTCAAACGCTTCAACAAAAACAAGGTATATCGATGACTTACATGCGAACTTTTAATAAATTTTCTTTTTATTAAATAAATGTCTATGTAAAGTTAAATGAAAGCTTCTGAAAAATAAAAAGAGGCCACCTCCTGTTAGCCTTCTCTAAAGCCCAATACACACGTAGCTATAATCTATATTAATATGCCCAGCTCTATTTATATTATATCTCACCACCACAAACGGTAGCTGTATTGAAATATATATTTTCACCCTTACTGCGTTGACTTACGGAATACCTATAATATGTCGAGATTTATATTAATATGCCGTGCTATAACGGTCGCTTGCTGTGACGTCACCAAAATATGTCGACCGATATAGCAAGGCATATTAATATAAATCTCGGTATATTAATATAAATCTCTGTATATTAATATAAATCTCGACATATTTGATACATTTCAAGGGATACAGGATGCTCCATTTCATTTGAATTTATTTTTAATGGTTTCTAGTGCTAGGTGTAGCCTGGTAGAAATTACTAGCATTAAGGCCACCTATTTGTACACGTTTGTTTTTCTGGACTTTATTTCTTGTAATTCTTTGCGTGTAATTTATTTATACGTAGGTTCATATAAGTAGAGTTACTTACTTACTAAAAGAGCCTCGGTGGCCAAGTCGCTAGTGCCGTTGACTCCCATTCGGAAGTTCGCGGGTTCAAACCTCGGCACTTACAAAAGTGTTTTCGATTATCGAATTTATATGTACGTTTATTCGACGCTCTTACGGTGAAGGAAAACATCTTGAGGAAACCTATTTAATAGAACTTTACTAGGTAAATCCATACTGAGCCCTTATTAAAAAAGAACACCCTGTATTTCGAAAGTATTCAAAAACGTGCGCTCGTGACGACGGCCGCAGATCGAATGGACGCAAAGATATATAGCCGCCGTGTGTGGTGGCGAGATATAATATATATTAGAGCTGGGCATATTAATATATATTATAGCTACGTGTGAATTGCGCTTAAGTATCAGACCGCTATCGCGTAGCTACTTGCTACGCCGTAGCCGAGCCGCGTAGCCACGTAGCCCCGTAGGCTGTAAAATGCGTCAGGCAGGTGATAAATTCTCCCTCTAGCAAAGCAAACCACAGGAGACTAGACCCTAATATTATAACAGTATGACAGCAATTTGCGGCTGACGGCTCGAAATTAACTAATTAATTAAACTTCGCTGCGTCATTCAAGCTAATATCGATAAAGTATGATAAAGTGAATATGTGGTAGATAGGCACTTAACTTTTTGACTTAAAATTACAAAAAATATCATTATTAAGTAGATCAGGATGAAAAAGGTACTTTTAATGGCCTTTTTTTAAACATACGAATTTCCATTGTGCCAAGAAGTCTATAGGTAAATGTATTATAATACAAAGACGCAGAAAGCGGAAAATAGGTTGCCGGTGGGTTTG
This sequence comes from Teleiodes luculella, assembly GCA_948473455.1. Classification (NCBI taxonomy): domain Eukaryota; kingdom Metazoa; phylum Arthropoda; class Insecta; order Lepidoptera; family Gelechiidae; genus Teleiodes; species Teleiodes luculella. Next base: position 9,344,561 of record OX419588.1, on the reverse strand, counting down.
ATGCAACACTATATGCAGTCTTTTGAGTGAAATATGATGTCTGTAAGAATATTTCAATATGCGGGCGTACAGCCGTATCGTCTTTTCATAAAGTCTTGGCACACTCGAACATTTGCACTTACACGGAAAGCTTTTAAGGGAATTGTGATGGAAATGATGTCTCTGGAGAAATTAAACGCTCTGTACATAGGTAATAACTGCGCGTTTCAAGTTAGAAAAAAAAGTGCACATTTTATCTTTTTCTTTATATTAGAGGTATCCGTAATATATACAAATGATAAACTAATTTCTAAATTAAATTACTTGAATGATTAATGTGCGATAAGTTACAAATTTTTTATAGCATCATTCGCGGGTTAGACCGCAAATGAAAATTATATAACTACATAATTAATATTCCCCGCATGGAAATAGATAGCTATTAATTCATTTTAATATAATTGAGCTGGAATAGTTTTATGATAAGACATGTTTTCGTTGTGAGATGGGAATTAAGTTCTAGGCTCCATAGCCTACACTCCTAGTTGGAAAACCATCGGCCTTCAATATACGCACTTTCAAACCTCTTCCAGGTTAAACAATTTATTGAATGATGGATGAGCAGTTGAGTTTAGATGTTATTTATCTATTTGTGTAAATATTTGTATGTATTTTTATCAGCTATCTGTTTTCCATAATACAGGGTCTGGCTGGTTTACTTATTTATGTTATGATAATATAATCAGTGATCTCATACATGATTTTTGATGCTACTTAAGTGAAATTGGATCTGCAAACTAGATCGTAACTCACAACAAAAATATTTTGGTAAAGTTCATGTTAGCTTTGACATGGAAAAATGTTTTTGTCGGGGAATTCGAAACGAACATTAATTTAGTGGACATCTCTCTAGAGAGGGTGTAGTGTTTTCGTAATAATTCAATAATAACGAAAGCCTATGTTTTTCACAATCTTTTTGTTTTGCACGGTCATCGTTACTTCACGTTGTGTGTAACTGAGTTTTCAAGTGGTACTAATTACTTATATATTTCTGTGCTGGCTGATGATCGCGAATCACACACAGGCTTACCCCTATCTCGGGCATCTGTCTTCACAAGTCCCTACCACTTAATTATGCACTTCCATAGTTTTACTTAAGTTCAGTGCTAGGAAGATAAATAAATATTTATTGTTGATTGTCGCTTTTATATCGCATAAATCTTAATAATACGTACGAATGCCTGTTAGGTCGCGAAAACGAATGTACCAAAATCAACTAGTGTAGTAATTATTAACAAGCATTTCGGGTTGTAAGGCAGGCCGGGCCCGTTTGAGGTTTACTTTGTGGCGTAAAGCCCAACAAGTACCTACTCAAACAACAATTCTCCACAACAATGTGCTCGCTTTAATCCTGTATTCGATGCAGAGGGCCGCCGCGCCATATGACAATATTAATTCAAGTGGGATTATAATCCGCGCCGTATCGCCGTCTTTGTAGGCTATTACCCGGAATAGTAGGAAGCGTAATTCCTCGGATAAATGGCGCCATAATTCATACAAGTATGTGGCGCAAATATTTAGATCTTAGGGAAATGTAGAATAATAGGTAGAGTAGGCATTGTTAATTTAATGGTCCGCTTAGGAAATTGGCTGGAAATTCTTTAACTTTTTCGTATTGGTCATGGAAACGACCGTGAAAGCTTTAAGGTAGGTAAAATATTGATAAACCTGCGTGTCAACGTTTCGGTTTTCATGATTAAAAGTTTGACTGAAAATGACGTGGTCTAAAAATATTAGTACCCAATAATAATACTATTCAAATCAATATCCTCTTTAAGAAAGTTTGCCTAAGTAAACCTGCGCAGATATACTCCAAACCCTCGACTCACGTACCTACTTTCCTATGTATTCGATCTTAGAAAACACTTTCACAGAATACGTTTATAAAAGGGATGGAAAAAATTGGAAATTAACTTAACTGAGCCGCCACCCGCTGAAGTGATATCGAAACCATACGCTATGAATGAAGTCGTTTAAAAAAGAACCAAAAGTACTTACGCCCTTTGAGAATCTTATACCCGTTTGCACTAAACTAAAGAATCGCCTAAATTGGTGCCTAACTTATTTAGGTGACTCTTAATGCAAATTTGTTTTGTACTAACCTTAAAACTTTTTAAAAACTGCTTAAGTTATGCTTATATTTATTAGCCTAATTTGGGGAACACCCAAAAATTCCGAATTACTTTTCTCCGAATTTAAAAATACTGAATTTGAAAACTACGAAATATTGTAATTTCGAAAATTTAAAATAACGAATTATAAAAATTACGAAATTTTAAATTCCTAATATTACAATCACGAAGATTTGTTATTCCGATTGTTAAATAAACGAATGTTAAAAATTACGAATACTTTATTGTACGAAAAATAAAATACCGATCTTTTATAATCACGAAAATTTTAAATTCCGATCGGAAATGTAATAATTCATGATTTAGACAAAAACTTAAAGTTCAAGGTTGAAAGAAAAATTGTTTCCGAATCTAATAGGTTAAAGTACCTGATTAGTTCTGGTTTTATAGTTTAGAATGCATATAAAGATTTTTGACAAAAAACTACAGGAGCGGGTGCGAGCGAAGCGAGCACGAGAGTTCTGGGCACCCCGACACGGCTAGGTTAGGTTCGAAGGGTATGGCAAAAAGGAGCGCGGCGAGCGGAGCGAGCCCGCTCGTTTTGCCATACCCTTCGGGTTAGGTTGACATTAATGCATGCCTGCTTGCATGCATGCATGCTTGAATGCACGCTTTCTTGCGCGCTTATTTGCATGCTTGCTTGCATGCTTGCCTGCATCCCTGCATGCTTGCTTGCTTGCTTGCTTGCAGGCGTTTAATTATATTTATAAATATTTGATTACTTGTAAGTTAAATTCGGGATTTTGATTTTCGGAATATTAAAACGTCGGGATTCGTTATTTTGAATATTCGGTATACTAAAAATCGTACATTTGAAACATCGAAATTATAACTTTCGGAAAATTGACTTTCGGATTTGTAATAAATCGAGTGGTTGAAATTTCGTTAATTAACTATTCGTCATTTTCACTATTCGGAAATTTTAAATTCGGAATTGTGAATCATTCGGAAGTATGAAATTCGGAATTTTGATAATCGTCATTTTCAAATTCGAAAAAAAATTATTCGGAATTATGTAGTGTACTCCCTAATTTGACAGCGCCTAGAGCTTACGAAATGACCTAAGTTGTGTTTTTTATTCTGTGGAGCATTTGTCATTTATCGTAGTAGTTTAAAAGCAGTCTCATATACTTTTTTTTTTAAAGAAAATTTGATTTATAAATATTCGATTAATCATCCGGTTTGTATTTAAGTTATCACTAATGGGCGTTGTAGTGTCCTTGGTCGGTAATTCAAATCCTCAATAATAATGACGCCAGGGTTTGTAAGGTAGGTTGACTTTAAAACCCATACGATAAGCAAGCAAGCGACTCGAAATTTTATAAGTCACCAATATCATCATTCAGTGACACAAAGAGAGTTAATCCCGGTCAATAGCTATTGTAACTTCTCAATGTAATCAGTCCAAACCTGATGAAGTTCGGAAAAAATGTTTATATATGCAGACATAGTAATTAAAATAATAATAAATTATAAATAAATTACAGTGCTGATGCGTAGAATTAACAATATAGCGAAGGAAAGTCTAGGATTAGACATGACATATTTCTAAGTGATACACAAATTCGTTTACGGACTAATAGAAGAGTATAATGCAAGAACTTTTTATTCCCTTTAACGATTTTATCCACACATGTGTGGATCTGCATTCGCTTTATACAAAGTCTTCTTGCATTATTGTTGTAAATGTGTAAATAATGACTACTGTAATATAATATTCTTCAATTTGAGCAATCGTGATGAAATCGCGGCATGTTGGTATTTTTTGAAATATAAAGTGAGTTGTCTGTCTATGGCCCAACAATAATAGAGTACCATTTTATAAATCTACTATTGATTAAAATTTATGTGTAATTTACATGAATTGAACGCCGCCGTATTGTATATAATTCATATTAATTTAGGGTTTACGCTAAGCCGTTGGCTTAGGACTTCATGATATTTTATGCAAAATAATACGGCCAGGTATTTATCTAGTTATACCTACCAATTAATTTTGGAAAATTTCAAAATAAGCAATAGCACAAGCTTCAAATAACGCTTCCGTACACTATATTATTTGGATGACAAACAACATGTGACAAAAAACACTTGTATACGTTATTGTTATACAGATTGAATTATTTGTATCATTTCGATATTTATATTACGATATTATATTTTGTACACTTCAAATGGGCAGATAGTTTATGCGACACGGAATAACTTTTGTAAGAAATGTCGTTCTTGCAACAGAAATTAAATTAAAAGAGCTTGTGCCGTAAAACAAAGTTATGTCAGGGAAATTCGTTTAACTCGCGACTAATGACAGTAATCCAGCGGGCCGGGGAGGTAAAATAACATCTTTCTCTTTATTTGACTTTTCTCTTCATCGTTAATAAATTAAACAATCAAAGCCACGTTCTGTTTAAGGCATCATTTTCAAGTAAATTATTCTCAAATATAAGACACAGCATGTCGCTGATGTAGTGTCGCTTTACCTAAACACGTTCAGAGTTATTTTATAACATCCATAAGAAAGTTTACGAGTCATCAGCCGAAAGACGTCCACTGCTGGACAAAGTTTACGAGTATTTCAGCTAAATAGAATATTGACATACTCCAAGTTTCGTTTGGAAGAGTTTTATTTTATTTCGTATTGTAAGCATAACCGAAGAGTATAAGCTACGGATACGTTCTATAGTTTAATTACCTACTGAAATTACTAAAGGAGGACATGTGAGTACTCTGCATATTTTTTAGAAGCCATTGATAACGTTATAGATAAAAGTAGGTACTTCATGACAAAATAAAAATAAGATAAATTATGGCCAAAGTGAAGCAGTAACATATTCCATCCTAAATCACGAAAAAGTTAGTCGAAGTCAAATGAGGCGCAGAGAATGCGGTGCGGACATAAATCGCGGAACGCCACCTGGCGGGCCGTATATCACAACTGAAGTATTTGTTTACATCTCCGCGGTGATTGATTACTTGCTCTGTTTATAGTTTTCACACGGATTTTCACGATGCGCCGCGCTTTGATTTACTACACCACCGCTCTCAAATATAGTTTGTTAAAAGATCGTGGTAAAAATTTAGCACACAGTAATTTTATTACTAGCTGACTACAAAAACAGTTCACTGCTGAAATAGGTCTCTCTGTACGGATTATTTACACGTTTTGATTGAAACGGGTCGAGCACGGCAGTTTTCAGATACGCGGGTGAAACTTGCTGCCTATATAAGGAATAAAATTATTCTATATTATTCATCGAAATGCATATATTTTTGTCTTTTTGTCATTTTAATTTAGACTATATCGATACCCACATGAACAAACAATAGTTAGTTAGTTTAAATCTTCTTCAAATACCAAAATAGTTTGACCCTAGAGCAGTGTTACTTTTATCAGCTTTCCGCTTCGCCTGCTTTAACAGTTTTTCCCGTAAGGCATTATTCCCATAAGGCATTTTCCCGCGATAAAAGGTAGCCTATGTTACTCAAGGTGAATGTAGCTTTCTAATGGTGAAAGAATTTTTGAAATCGGTTCAGTAGTTTGAGTTTATTCATGTTTGTAATGAATACACACAAAATTACAAATCTTTCCTATTTATAATATTAGTATAGTATGATTTATTTTCGTCTAAAGCGCCATCTATGACTATTAGGCTGAATCAGACTAAGACGCATGCCTCGTCTACCGATGTACAAAATTTCAGGCCGTTGTTGTTCATATAAACTCCGCTAGATGTAGCGTTACGGACGTTTACCTGAAATTTTCCTGCGTCACTGTAAAAGAGGTTTGAAGCAATAAATGGAGATGGCTCTTGGCCTGCAAAATTTCATGAATAAATATAATATTTTGATTTTAAAACATAAAACTGTGCAAATATTTTGATTTTAAAACATAAAAATGCGCTTAAAATACCTGAAAAAGTGATATAATTAACTACCGTAGTATACACTTCATACTCTACGAACACCTACGACGTGAGCTTTTTGTGTAAAATCAAAATCTATTTCTCGTCTATTACAATGTGAGGAGAGTTAATACTACTCTGTGGGTAATACCCATGTATTACGTGGGTTATATAATTGATTAATATTTGTTAAATAGATTTGAAGGTCGTTGAGCAAGGGTTTAGCTGGAGCGGTGATTATTTCCTTCTCACCGACGCGGCGGCGCGGCGGCGGCGGTTGTTGGTTGTTGCCGAGTATGGCTGTTCATTCGAAGCCGGATTAGGGCTTCATCTTCCGTTATGATCGTAAAAATGCCTAAGTTCTTAACGTAATCTCTCCTTCCTCAGCAACTCCTTACAATTTATGTTTTATAATAATAACTACACAGACAGAGACTTTGAGATACAGGGGTAAGTATGAGTTGGCTTCCTTTTTCTGTCTGCTTAAATTGCATAATTAGTGGATTATTTAAATATTAAACCTATAAAAAATATCATGCAACATAAATCCCAAATGGTATAGAAAGAAACCTAAAGTGATAATTATCTGGCGGCCGGTTGCTCCTAAGAAGCAAAGTATACTTAATTAATCATTTAGCCAGAAGAAGTTGGTAAAGGTCACTGCACAGTATCCAAGAGAAGGCTTACAGTATTGCCGTGTCAGGTGGTTCAGCCCTTACCATTAATCTTGCGTTTTATATATTTACGTTCAGCTGTAATACAAGGCGCTTTGTTCTAAGCCGACGCAACCTTGAGCTGAGCTGGCTTGATACTTTAAAATGATGGATAGATTTTCAACAGACTATATTCACCTATATTAAATAGTTCTGGATAGACAGTTTATATTAAACGGAATGTAATAAATTAGCTTTTTATTTAGCCTATTTGGTGCCCCACTGCTGGGCAAAGGCCTTCTCGGTTAGCTCTTCCTCCAGCAGCTTACAATACAATAAAAATATTCTTCATCGACACCAAAAAAGAAAACATTAATAATATACAGTAGGTTTATAAACAAAATTGAGTCAACAGACGGCCTTATTGCTAAGTTAGTAATCTCTACCGTGCAACCTTTATGCGGGAAAAGCGTCTGTACGGATATGGTGTATTGCGAGATTGCCAATATTAGATTGACGGCACGACTATCGCTTTCAGTTGAACTGTTAATAAATATGAGAAGAATAATTTTAGAAAGTAAATTAAGTTTAAAGCTGAATCATGATGATTGTATCACTCCTTATCAATGTCAGAAATGAATAATCGATGAGCCTTCTTTGGTGAAGTGTTTTATCAAGGTTTTTATTCCGTGAAATGTTTGTCCTTCGGAAACTGAATAATTGACGTTCCCTCGATCCTGGCTCCTCAATTTCAGAGGCTCATGTAAGTATGTCTCCTATTTATTTATTTACGTGATTTTCATGATTTATTTATTAGGTTTTTCTAAAGTTGATGATAACTATTTTATAAAGCAGTCAGAAATCCATTAACTCTTAAAAGACCTACTAGTATAAAATAACTAGGAAAATGCGATAAGGCCTCCAATTTGCCCTTTTTGTTATTTAGTGTGTTGTTATATTTTATCTACGAGCAGTAAAGTATATCTGAGTTGAACTAAAAAAAGCCATTGATCTATAAGTCGAAACAAAGATTGTGAAATATCGAAGTTATACCACAACACAAGAACAACAACATAAATATAAGATGAACATAATACTACCCCAGCGTGGTTATGTAGTGGCGTGATCAAAAGGGCATAAAGAGGGCATACGGTATGACAAGTATTTGTTTACATACACAACAACTTTCCTTCATATCAACAAGAAAATATACAAGTGTGTGAAGTCTCTCATATTTGAATACTGAAGGTCGAGTTATGTTTATTGTCCTTCGAACCATATTGCTTTTTGTAGAAGTTATATAAATATAAACACGTTTAAGCCTATATACTGGAGCCGGGAGCTATAGGTACTTTTAAAATATCAGTTTCATTGTATTCATGTACAATTTGTATATACCTACATTAATATGATGAAATTTAAATGACTGACACTCCATTTATTGAATCCTAGCTTTCCGCCGCGGCTTCGCCCGCGTTTATAGTTTTTCCCGTGGGAATGAGGCATTTTCCCGCGTTAAAAGGTAGCCTATGTTACTCAGGGTGAAATCAGCACAGTAGTTTTTGAGTTTATTCATTACAAACATCCACACACACACAAATACATATCTTTCCTCTTTATAATATTAGTAAGATTAAGCTTATTTCCTACTTAATATATGTATAATATTGAGTTCTTAAATCGTCGATAAAGACAATAACAAAAACCTACAATCCATCATAAATAAGTTGAGTAAAAACTAAAATATCTTAAAGAAGAATTTTGAAACAGATTTTTGTTATCAGAATATTGTTTCAAATTAGCACAAATACTAGTAATGGAGCATACAAATGAAAGTGAAGCATTATAAGACAGGTCTATTAAAGAATTACGGCATCCTAACAATTAGTGTATTTTTAATGAGCAAATAACATTAAAAACATTCCCGCGTTATTTGGCAAATGATGGCGTTTTGCGAGAGTCATTAGTTTAGATGTCATTGTTATCTCCTCGATTACTGAGGAACAATTTACAGGCACTTTACGAGTGCCAAATTGGTAGAGCAATAAGTATTTACTTGCCCGAGGCAAAGTTTTGCACAAAATATACCGAAACTAATTTATAATTGTCGCAAAATTGCCTCGGAATTATGAACTGTAGTTTATTTTATTTTCACATCCATCTGTACTAAAGGAAATTACGTATTTATTTGCGATGCAAATTTGAGTTTAAAATAAAATAAAACTTGGGCTATTTAAAGATTCTATAGTATAAAAATAATTCAAGTTGTCAAAAAGTATTTATTGTTTACTTTCTGCATAATAACTTAAAATAAATAGACTTAAATAGAGTACCTTCTTGGTAAAACTGTTGTTATTGGGCCAGTTCTCCGAAGCGGAGGGGTGTTTGTCAGCAGTGTTTGCATTAATTTGGCGTTAATTGACTGATGTCAGTCTGTCCTATGAATTAATAAGTTGACACTTACCCACCACTAAATGACTAGAAGCTTGCGGGAATAACTACTGTTTTCGTCTAATTGCTCTAAGAGCTTTCGAACAATTTGTAGGATGGAACAATCAACAAAACAAAGTTTTCCTTAAACTTCTAAATGACTGATTCAAATGACATACTTCTTCTAAAAGGTCATTTTATTTTTAAGAGAATATCGGTCCGATTGAACCATAGATTAAACCCTCTTTCTGTCCGAGTGAACTCTCTCTCCAAATTGTAGATATTTATAAAATTCCTGTCGAGTGAACAAAGAGAGGCTGAACGGGAGCATATCCGCACCCGCTACCGGGGATCCTCACATTGTGCTTAGTGTCCTGTGTGGAGCAGTGGGGCTAATGTTCCAAACATCGACATTGCACGCTTCTATTTTAAACACGTGAAAAGTGGAAAGGGCGGGGTAAGGTCTTGGGGTGTCAGGGGTGGCGAAAGGGGGTGTTCGGCATTCAACAGGCGGGTCGATACGGGAGGCGCCGCGCAGCGCTGCTACCCTGCTACCCACACAGTCGCCACCATCGCGACGACATAGATACCGATACTGACGCGCTTCACCACGGCTGCCTTCCAAACAACACCCATTGTTTTCGGATGTAATATTACATCCTCGTATCAGAACAGCCGGATTTCCGCGATGACACCTTCGAATTATACCGACAGCAAATCCGAAGGGCATCAGATAACATAAAACTTAGAACACTCGAGGGATAGTAGCTATTTATCAAAACTGTTCTGGTATAAATCTCATAATAGGATAAGTCTGAATGTCAGCTACACTAAAGCTTTTGATGAGATTAGCTAACATTAATCCCTTTGGGTATGATGGGGCTATTTTTAAAGTTGGAAAAACACAAAGCCGCTATAAAAAGCAACTATCTCGTACTGACAGAAAGTTCCGTAATTATGACCCGTCTCAAATCACAGTGTTTATAGCCTAATAAGTGCTCAAAATCATATAAGAGATAAGTGTTAACACCATCAAGAACGATAGGCATTTTGCCAAATGCCTTTTGTCATTAACCTTGAAAGCAAGTAATCCATTCTCTTTTATATTCATGTGGACAAATGGGCGAGTTACTTAATAACGTTTAGAAAATGACTCGCCAGAAAAGTAACCATTTTACTTGAAGGAAATAAAGTTTTTGTTAGCAATTACAAATCCAATTCTGGAGTTTACGACCGTAGGTAGGTGCGGATTTTATTTTATGTAAGTAATCCATTTTGAAATTAATGTTTCCTTTTATCAGCACCGGCGACCGCGGCGCTTTCGCGGCGTTTATAAGCGCGGTGTAAGCACGCCGGCTGGCCGAGCACTATAACTTACAGTTTATTGCTACACGGAGGCTGTCGTCAGATTTAAAGCTAAGATTGCGGCGAGCGAGTCTGAAACTAGCCTTATCTACGTCTCTCTAAAGTCTACGTCGTCGTCTTCGCAGGCGAGAGATGTGGCGTGTACAAGTTAACACATCCGACGCCCTAAAAGCTACGAGTATCAAAGTGTGTCTGCGATATGCCTACAGTACCTAGCAAGAGGAATAAAGTAGTCAATTTCAGAGATATGGTATCTAGTATCAGCCTATACATAGAGCAAGTATTGTTTGTGGCAGCTATGTATATTAACACGTTTTTATTAGGACGACCTCTATTTTTAATGTAGACTGTCATTTAGTATGATTATTACATCATTGAGTAACTTGCCTGTGGAGCTTGCTACGAAACTGCTACGAGTTTCTCGTAGCAGCAATCATAAGTTAGGTATCTACAAAACGATACGAATGCGTGAACCTGATAGTGCATTAGTTGTATTATTTTTTACAGTGTACAATGTACATAACACCCAAAAATTCTGGGCAAGTGTTTTCCGAATTCGAAAGTGCTTAATTAGAAAATTACTGTGAAATTGCAATAGAAAAATACCGAATTTTCATTATTAATAAGCAAAAAGATTTTTTGATATGAAACCGTTTTTTTTATAATTCTGTAGGTTTCAAAATAAATGCTTACATGCGTTACATTTTTAGGAACAAATCGATTCACACACGTTTTATTACGATCAAGAATGTTACAGCTAAAGCGCTGCAATAAATTTGCGTTACGAGTATTTTTTATCTTTTAGGGGAGTATATGAAGATAAATTAGGAGGCATCACACCTATCACTCTCAATATCTTCACGATACCTACCACCTACGTCAAAACATACAAAAGTTTGAAATTTGTATGGTCGATTGTACTTTTAGTACATATGGTTCTTGTAAATTATATGATATTTTTTAGATCAAATTTAAGAAAAGATTGTCCAATAAAGTTACATTTACAAGTCGTACATTATTAACAAGAACTTGATTTATTTTCGGTTGTCTGGTAGAAATTGCTATTCAGAAATAAGGTCACACATTTTTCCATATTTATATTGTTGTGGATTATATGATGTGCAATATGTAGAGTAGGTATATTCTTTTCTCTTTATTGTTCATAATTTTAAAGATAAATTGGTGAGTTAATAAATATAGTAATATTAGTTTTTTGCTTATTTTGACCACCTAATAACCTATGTACTCAAACATTAAGAATGCCGTACAAGTTGACGAATGTTTAAAAGTATAAAATCCGTAATTCCGTAGTAAGCATCTACTTGCGTGATGTGAACTTTCGGTAGTGAATGCAGTTTAGTATAAGCGTGTAACGAGGGCGTCTGCAGAGCACACTGACGCTTGAGGGGCGTCGAGAGCTTCCGACGCCACACAGATTCGTATACCTGAGGAAAGACGGCATCATCACCTTGGAATTATTCCTAACACGTTGCTTTGAGATTTCTGGTTTAGAAAGCCATAGAGTAACAAAGGTGCTTTGAAAAACGTTAAGTAAAACTTGAAAATTGTTTTGCTATTATTTCTTTTTTCTGAATCGTGAAACGATTGATTGAATTGCTGAAAGCTGCCGCCTTACTTTCTAATTTGTGAAATTCAGGTACTTTGATACTCTGTAATAAGGATACCATCATGACATTTCAAAATTGATCGAAATATTAACAAGACCTCGACGTACAGAGCTATTAATTATAAATCTACATTTGAAAAACGATCAACAATGAAAGAATAATATAAAAGAAGTTAATTTGAGTCGATTAGTTAAGTGTCCTGTAATAAGAGTGTAGCAGTTAAGTGGTTTATGTTGGTATAAACTTGCCTAGAGGGACGAGCACTCACCGCCTGCTACCTGAGTACAGTCGGTGACAGCGCCGGTTACGTCAAGTCTGGTGAAGCTTGTAACTTCGAATTTCATACTCAAACTCAAACTAGTTTATTGCAAGTCAACAATGGGTACAATACACAGATCTTACAATTAGATACAGACTCGAGTGACGCCCTGAAAGGGCACAGCAATATTGCGAGAGAGCGCATTTAAAATTATAACAAATTAATAATAAGTTATAAGGTACGGGCGCCAAAGATGGCCCACTTAAATTTTTAGATATTTTGTTTCCCAAATAAATATATTATAATTTCCATTATGTTTTTTCTTTATTTTACTTAACTGCAAGATTTTACAAGGATTTGTCCCTGTATATTTATTTGGGAAACAAAATATCTAAAAATTTAAGTGGGCCATCTTTGGCGCCCGTACCTTATTATAAGTTGTGTCATAAGCGTAGCTATATTAAACGAAAACCCAAGTTACTTACACATTTCTAGTATTACTAGAGTGTGTTGTTGTCAGTTTAAACCTTTACAAGGCAGTGGCCACTATATTGCCACCTTAATTTTAACCTTATAACCTCAACATAAAGTTGAAAACGAATGCATTTCATAAAGTTGTTTTGCCTTATAAAGGGTTAAAGCAAGCAGTTGCATTAATTTATATAAATCACTTTCATCATCACATCCTAAAAATCTTATTTTGTGTGTCAGACAAACTCGAAAATTAGACGATGTACCTATTCAGTATAGTCTAATGACAAAACTTTTTTACACAGTTTTTGAATTTGACATAACATTGTAAGGATAAGTAGGTATTTGAAAAGTTACGACACGATTTTAAGTGTCTTCTGAACGTTCTTATCTTTCGTATTTGGTATTTATTAGCATTGATGTCGAAGAGTGGGTCAAATATAAATCTTTTAAAGTATAATTCAACACTCTATCATAAATATGTAGTTCAGAAGACGAAGAGTGGATTACATTTGAAGAAGTGTCACGTAGTTCCGTTTAAGCTCGTTCTATTTTGGCGTGTGTCGCGTCGTATCGTCGCGGACTGTACCGCGCGCATCCGAGAGAGCCGGCCTCGCAGCAGACAGATGTTTCCGCTCCCCGCGATCGATAACAACACTATTTATGTACCATACTGTACTATTTCATATGCAAACCGAATTTTTCTGTTAGAAATAAACCAATTAGCGAATTTGAATAAAAAGCTATGGAATTAATTCTAATTTTACAACTATTGTTATTTAGACAGTCTTGTGGATGGTATTATACGAGTATAGCTCAGCAATTTTCGAAGAATTTCCTTAAAATGCGTATTTGTAAATGAATCCTCGTAATTTAGAGGTTATTATCCGCAAATCAAAATCTCCTTTAGAAATCTTTTGTTTACGGTTTGCGCTCACTGGGTTATCGATTAAATTTGATTACGTTCATGGAGCACCCTTTGTTTCATAGCTTGAATCCAGATTTGTTTCTTTTCCAGTTTTTTAGGCTAATACTATTAATTAATAATAACAGAGTAAAATTGTATTTAAAGATTGTATCGATTTTTATTAAAAATATACTTTCTCTGAAATATCAGACCTGCTTATCAATATTTTGTGCTTTGGATTACCTTGATCGATGTAGGCATACATCTAATCGATCTAACACCAAGTATTTTCCAATATAATTTAATATTGATTTATATGATCTAAACCTTTTTATTCCTTGATATTTTGGGGAGGGGGGCCAGTGCCTCTCTGATAATATGATAATATACACCGTGCTTTTTTAACCGTCTTACAAACGAAGCCCAATGTATATGCCCGTGATATAGAATATCTTGGCAATGTTTTTTTTTTTTTTTTAAGAAAAAAAATCTAGGATTTTTTCAATAAAATAATCGATCGAGAGATCGAAAAATGTGTTTATCTCATATTTTTCTTTTGTTTTCCCATTATTTACGATTCTCACGCATGCGCAAATTGTTACTAAATTGTAAATATTATGTACAGGTTGATTCAAAAATATTTTGCATCATTTTATTTTACTTCACGGTTTTATTATTTTATTGATAAAAAAAAAATAACATTGCCAATATATTCTATATCACGGGCATATACATTGGGCTTCGTTTGTAAGACGGTTAAAAAAGCACGGTGTATACTATGATGGATAGGCTTATAAGAGAATTTAAGCAACGCAAACATATTATATATTTTGATTTAATAATTTCAAAAGCAATCCTTTTTTCCCAAAATTCCGCTAAATGTTTTTCGGAATAAGCCGTGTGAAACTATATCTAGCTAGTTATAGTTTATTCAAAGGTTTTAGGTCCCTTCAGAGAGCGTCGTCGGTGGCCAAGTGGCTAGGGCCGTTGACTTCCATTCCGAAGTTCGCGGGTTCAAACTTCGGCGCGTACCAATGTGTTTTCTATTTTCGAATTAATATGTAAGTTTATTCGACGGTCTTACGGTGAAGGAAAACATCGTGAGGAAACCTGCACACACCTGCGAAGAAATTCAAAGGTTGCGTGTGAAGTTGACCAACCCGCACTGGGCCAGCTTGGTCGACTAAGGCCTATTCACCCTGGTATCAGGGTAGGCTCGAGCCCCTCGGTGGGGACATATATGAGCTGTTAACGAAAAGTCCCTTCAGTCCGTTCCCAACATATTGTTATCAATTTAAAAGCTTTGTATCGGGTTAGTGTAAGAAGTGACGTAGGTTGGTTTATTCATCCATCAAATTGCCTGAAAATGACAGAACACAATTTACTAATAGAATTTTAATGTATTACTCACTCAATTCGGTTTTAAGTAGTAACTTTATATGTTTTTCGTTTTGGACAGAAATAAAAGTCAGTAATGTTAAGAAAGATGTTTGGTAGGTAATGCAGGACGACACAAATTATATTCATATTCATATCATCGACATCATTAACCCTTTTGCTCAGAAATGGCGCAACTTCTATTCTGCCAGTTAACTCAACACGGACTTAACAGCCTATAGCACTCTACCAATTAGACCTTTTCTAAGTATTCCACTTAGTTGTTTGCGTGTGGGTTTCGAGGTTAATACAACCACACAAATCCTGGTGTCAGAATTTTACAGCCCCCTGTGGCTTCTGACATGGGTTGTAACTGTTACATTCATGCATAGTTGCCAGGATCAACGGCTTTATGTGAATTCCGAGGCAGGAAATCATATTTTTTTCCAGCCAATGGTGATTTAGTCTGCAATGTACACTTTGCTTCAGTGGAATGAAAATGTATCGGGGCTATGAAGACTTGTAGTTTTGCTTGCTTGTAGTATTATTTTCACTCCTAAACTTGTTTACTTTGACTTATACCCAAAACCATTGTTTAATATAACATCGCGAACACTGTTTGAACTTAGTATAAACAACCCTATTTGTATGGACCTTACCAAACGGGAGAGGGCAAAATGCAAAGCATATTTATTTGAATTTCTAACCTTTGTATTTCGTACAATAAGGATTTATGTTATCAATATAGGCCCGGTTTAATTAAATCGCTAGGTTATTGAAAACGGAGGCTGGGCTTCTTCCGGTTATTGCGGCTTAGGGCGGGAAGTTTTAAATACAATATGACTTTACTAAAGCCATGCCATAAATTTGTGTGATATTATATAAATTAGACGTTTCTGGTATCTTGATATATTTTTAACGGTAAGTGGTTGATTGCATTAATGTCATGAGAAAAAATAAGAAATGTGTGTATCGGAAAATGTTATGAAAACGTGTAGCTATCCGTCAAGCCTATACTTCTGAAACAACGTAAGCCTATACTTACGTTGTTTCAGAATTTTCTTGCCTCAATCAATTTTTTCCTGACGGTGAAACGCCTAAAGGAAATATAAGTATAGGTTAAGCAGTAAATAAAGACAGATTTTTGCTAAAAATAGTCACAATTCAATTAATGAAACAAGCAAAGTTATCACCCGTAAAATAAAACCTGCGATGCGTCCCTAACATCCTAGCGGCGTTTCTCCTCTGAACGGTCAAATTAATACGACAGATTTTGATTAATTTTGATGATGGGTTTTCACATGATGTAGCTAATACCTAAGGTTTTGAGCAGGTTTTATTATGAGTGTCGGGACTCGGGAAGTAGAGCATCCCCAGTTTACGACGGCTCGGTCGATCGGCCTTCGCGGAGACATAAACATCCTTTAAACCACACGGCCCTTTTATGTGCTAGCATGCTCACCGAAATGAGAAGATTATCTTGTAACTCCCCAAAAAACGATTTTTGTACAACGCCTCTTTTGAAGCGTGAACCAGAGAGTACCAGTTCTAGAAATTGTTTGTTTCAAATATTGGAGTACCTACATAAAAGGAAAAAAAGGGATATAATAAGGAAAAGTTTTGGTATAGGTAATTTATTGGAAAGAAGCTGCTATTAAAGAAAAGTAAATATATATATTATATATGTATATATCTGCGCTGCAGACATGAATGTAAATTACCTTGATACACATGGACGGCAAATAGGTATTTTTTCTCCAAATAGTGACTTTTTAGACAGAATAAGTTAAAAAATATTCAACACGCGTGCAGACGAAGTCGTGTTTGAAATGAAATTACAGAAGTATATGAGAGATTCCTCGTAAACTTTGTTTTAAATGAGCTAGATTTCGTTATCTAATTAGTCGAATTTTCTTGAGCTTACTCAATAAAGTTATAAAGTTATAAATAAAATACATTCACATGTGCATTCACAATACATCTTTAATGTAAACAATATAAGTACGGTCAGAGACAACTGATCTCCTTTTCGACACTTGTACTGAAATGAATAATATTTATCTTTGTTGCTGACCATACACAATGCTCCCTTTTGGCAAGCAAAAAAGTCAAGATATTCTGTTCTTTTTCTAGAAGACATTTTATGTTTGTTTTGAATGTCAACAATACTAAAACTAATTTAAAAGTATAAGTCCAAAAACGAAGAAAAAACGTGACCTTGTACGAGATGGCAAGCGACGCCAAATGCCAGAGTCAGATCGATACATCCGTGAATAATTGAAACGAATGTGTTTCTTTCGCCGCTTTGCGTTACGTCACACAAAACTTGAGTACTTCATAAACATGTAAAACGTACATGTAAATATCAATAAATTGACTAACACTTATTACAAAAAGCTTTTGCTGTGCTGTGTGACCCAATAAAGTTTATATCTATCCTAACTAAAAGAATAGGATAGATTAGAACATATTTTTTGCACACAAAAGAATACCAGAAAAAACACGACTTACAACAACACAGGTGTACAAAAGGCGCCCTTATTGCTAAGGTAGCAATTTATACCAGGCAACCCTTAATAAACTAATACTTTTTCCGACTGCGAGTCGG
The DNA here is from genome assembly GCA_948473455.1 of Teleiodes luculella. Classification (NCBI taxonomy): domain Eukaryota; kingdom Metazoa; phylum Arthropoda; class Insecta; order Lepidoptera; family Gelechiidae; genus Teleiodes; species Teleiodes luculella. The sequence goes on along the minus strand of OX419588.1, from coordinate 9,326,790 downwards.
TCTATACTTTTGACTTTAATCTTGCTTTTAGATTGTTCTATCTATTTCTTACATAAGTACTTGCTTATCAAACTTTTAGAACAATAACTTCAAACAAATTAAAACTCTGGAGAACTTTGAAACCTTTTTTCTTCTTATCGACTGACGCTTAATGGTCGACAATCATTATAGCTTAGATGAGAGTCGTTAAAAAAGATTATTCTATAATTCTAAAAAAAAAACCCGCGATCCTTATATTTTGCAGCCAAATTAATTTATCTCTTCTTATTCCTAAGAATCTTTTTGAATAATTTATTGTAAAAATGGCAAACCTGTCGAAGCGATTTCAATATAGCGCTTGTTAGCGGACAATAAATACATCACTCATTATAAAATATTGCTCATAACTTACGCAAAGTTATAATTTAAGCATAAAATAAGACCAAGACCATAATGTGGCGTTCGCTGTTTTTATAAAAACGCCAGAGGGTTAATTAAGCTCTAACTTAGGTTTATATTCGTGGCTGAAAATCGCGGGAGACGACGACGGCTTGATGTATATTTTTTACGTTATGAATTCATTCGTTTTGATAAATTAACGTTGAAATTACTGCCCAAAATACTAATATATCTTCTAAATTAACGATAATCGTAATTACGTCACGATACCTATGCTTGTATACTCGTAATACCTGTCATTATAATGACATTGATGACTATGATGCTTTCATGACATACAAAACAACTGCTCTTCGGAATGCATGTTGTAAGTCTCGGTATTATCTGTGATTTATTTGTTGTTGACTATTGTCAATATTATTATTATACAATAATATAATCTAGTCATTTGTGATATATATTTCAAAGTATTCTTTTTAATTACTATAGGTTGTATTACCATTCTTATTCTTAAGTTGTCGCAGTTTTGTATTACAGCCCCAAAAATGCTTTACGTTCCGAAATTTTTAGTAAAGGTAATATTATACCTTAGTGAAAAGGATACCTTTTACAACGTCCCATAATCCATTCCAGTGGAATTTGATGGTGGATTCCCGATCCAGTCGAACGTTGATGACGCGCGCCGCAATATCCGTAGCAATCTTATTCGGCCCGAGCCTAATATGATTACAGGAAACGCAGCTACGTATTATAGTTACTTAGTTATTAAATACAACAGTCCTCAAAAACATCTCCACCAATATTATTGAGAGGAAACATTTGATTATTTGTTTGTTTGCATGGAATAGACTCCGAAACTGAACTACTGAACCGATTTTAATGATACAAAGATAGAATAATTGAAGGACATAGGCACGGGAAAAATGTCAACGCGGACGGATCAGCGTGGCGGAAAGCTAGTCTTTTTATACATATCGCCACTTTTTAGTTTGCTTCTCGATAAATTATAATTTATAATAACAGTTTTGAAGGCTATCAATTATTAAAATATTTCATTTTTCATTTTTTGTTAATACCGGTTACAATCTCGCTACAATCAGCTTTAATGAAACACCGTTCACTAATTAATAGCTGTGCAATATTTCATTTCACATCTTCTTCTTCTTTCGTGTCGATTCGGCGACTAAATTTTTGAAGACCAGAACTCCGCCACGGAAACAGAACTAGCATGATAATTTATATTGTTCTAGAAATGGGGAGTAGAGTAACGCTAAACGCTATAATGGTGTCCGTGACCTAGAAAGAAAGTTTAGTATAAGCCCTGCTACCTGTGAATGATCCGCGCCGCTGTTACCATTACCGGGAAAAATGTTGTGGCAACGTAAAAGCAATTATTACCACTCGCGCGCGCTTTGCTGTTCGAATTACTTAAATTTTTCTGCTCGCTTTTGCGATTTGCAAAGTTGTACGTATCTAATTTGTCAACATGTACATACACAGGTACGTAAATAAGAACGAAATATTTATTAGTTGACTTAACCGCTTTTACTCGACATAAAGCAAAAGTTATTCATGTAGGTATGCTTAATAATTTATTTTATGAATTCTAAGTACGGCTGGTACAACCGATTCTGTTTAGAGTTGTTACATAATTTACGTATTTATCTTTTCAGGTATATTTTTTACCAAGATAAATAAAGTCCACGAATACCTAGAAAAGACTTACAAAGGGTCGTTTTCATAATATAAACTACTTTTGATACGAATTATTATTATGCAACTTGTCTCTTCACTGTTTTCAAGATCATGGCCGTAAGCGCACAGGACCACGTACCATATTGATATCATACCACATACCATACCACGTACCGATAAATACCTATTTAAGAAAAGTCGCAAGACGCTGAATGCAGGTAGGTTTAGAACTTAGGTTCTACCGTAGTGCACCGATCATTATGGAGATAGCTGCTGTCCAGCTTTGACCCAGAAGTGGTCATCCAGCTGAAATCGTGATGATGATTTTGAAGTCTCATGCAGCTCAACAACTTTAACAGGGCACAGAATAAATAATAGTACTAGACCAGGGCATGAGGTAAGTTAACCTCAAAACTATTACGATAACTAAGCAAGCACCTGCAACTTTGCGAGTTTGAACTCAGCCTATTCTATTTCCTTATAATATACTCGTACAAGAGTTCTACACAAAAAATAATTCGAAATTCATCTCCATAATGACTCTTTACCTTCAGCGCGATTTGTAATATCAATAGATTTGTTTTTCACTTAAAGATTATTTCAGAGATTTATTCGAATGGTTCGAATCCTAAATTAAATTTACCTACTTATTCACCTTGGATATTTTCCTGCTTACAAAATGGGAAAATATTTGCTGGCTTTCGCGTTGTGTTTGGTTATTTAAAGAAATAAATAAAGGGTGCATCGATGTCTTCATCCCTTGGCGGTGTTGCGATTCAGATCTACTTTTAATTATTCTCATTCAAAGACGTTGACATGACATTATTTATTTGAACATTAATTTTAATTTAAGAGACATATGAAATGATTCATTAGTAAAGGCGAAGACTGGCAATAAATATGAAGAGGACGGAATATTAATACCCAAACAGGAAGGTCGGAATTAATTAGCAGATTATAAATTATAACACATATATTTATATTTAAACGTTAAAATAAATTAAACGAAATCGTGTTCCAGGTGACAAAAAATCCGCGTGGTATTTTTTATGCAGAAGTTGTATAGCAATCATCTTTTAGCTGTCCTTTCGGTGTGTTATTGGAGAAGGAGTGTTCAAACGACCGCCAACACAGAAGTTAGTACGAGTCACTTCGCCTCACTACGTCTTCCTGATTATTTGAAAATCTTAATAAAATATTTTTTTTTATGCTGTAGCTAAGACTAAAACAAGTCAAAACAAAAATTTAAATACAAAGGCGCCGATTCTAACTATTATGCATCTCCCGTTTTTTTCGGTTCCCATATACCGTTACTTAAATTTAAGTTTAGAATCTCAGTGCTTCGGGTATCAAGCTGTCCAAGTCTTAATACGTACAACCGCGAAAAATAGTAAAGTTGCATTCTGTCCAAGTCTCATGAGAGAATTACCACCAATTTTTAATTACGAAGAATTACGGCCAACATCTTTTTAATGCAAAATTTTAATCAAATCGGTTTAACAGTTTCGGAAATGAGCCTGTACAATGTGCTGCTGAATCGTATGTGTAACTTAGTTTTTAACTATCCTACGGGAACTTTTTAATTTTTAGGGATCAAAAATATCTAAGATGTTGATCGGGGATATAAGGTACCACCATGCAAAATTTTATTCAAATCGGTCCAACAGTTTAGCCCGTACAAACAGACAAACACAGAAACATCATTTTTTTACATCCTCCTGACTCGGTTTTTATTATTTTTCTTCTATACATACATATACAGATTTTCAACCTCTTCAGTTTTTTTAATATAGATTTAATAAAATAGTTAAACTATTCATATTTAGCAGCTAGCTGGAACTCGAAAATGGCGATTGTTGATGCTTTTAAATAAACTTGAGGCAGCCAGGAGCAGCTAAGAGCTCGTGAATAATTTTCCTTACGTTTAATTTTCTGAAAGCGAGAGGTTTTGAAATGGTGACAAAGTCGTAAATTAGAATTGTTCAAAGTAGAATTCAGTTTGTGTGTTTTACATAATTGTAATTATTGTTTGTTTGCTAAAATATAGAAACGGAAAGCTTGTTTCAGGAGTTTAGCAATTACTTGAAAACATGATTTAGAGTCTTTTCATACCTAATCTATAATAAATATCAAAAATGCAATTAGTTAGTCAATTAAAAAAAGCTGATCGGCTTATCTTGCATCATAAGATGCATTGCCACCCAAGTGCAAAACCCATTTGGTTCCATTATTTTTCTTTAACAAAATTCCGAGACATCTCCTTGGATAGAAACTTTGCTTTTATAGATTTTATTCTAGTGTGTACTTAAGGTGAGAGGCGTCGAAACTGAGCTCTTATTTACTTTCCATTTGCAAAATCTATTCCGAGGAAAACTTCCACTATTGTTGATATACATTCTCCAAGGGGATTTCGATATCGTTTTTCCCACTCTCGAACATTTATCTGAAACTTGATGGGTGATAGTTTGAAAAATCTTAAATTTGATGGCATTCAATATCATTAGTCCAATAATGATTCTATGTATCTCGGTAAATTCTGAGTTTTCATCAACCTGTGGTATTGGATTTTGTTTCTAATTTTGTATTAGCCGACCTTGAAACGATCATTAAGTAATGCAGACTGACATTAGGATCTGTGATCATGATACGAAGAATGATAGGTTCTTTATTGATTTATTTTGTGTTTTTTTATTGTTTGTGTATTATTGCGGCAATAAACGTTTTATCTATCTATCTATGTAACTAAAATAGAGTCTCAAGTTCCTAATTACTTTACTTTTCTTTAAAATGTTCTCGTCGCGTATTAAATAACTCAATCTTGCGGTCATCCTTAGTTTCTTCGGATAGTTACTGTTTCATCTCCTCTAGTTTGCTCCAATTAAAACTTCGCTCAACAGTGCTAAACGAATGGCGTTTGGAATAGCTGCACAAAACTTTACAACTAATCCATTAATATCAGATTGCTGAGTACTAAATTCAAATCAACAAATAGATTATGTATGAGCAATATTTAACGCCATTTTGCTGGATAGAGATGGAACAGATGATATCGTAATAGAAATGGAGTTTCCGTTGTAAAGGCCTAAAGATTTAATAAATAAATCAAACAATTAATACAATAATATTTAAGGAAAGTGATTGAGTTTACATTTAGTATCTTTAACTTCATTAAAATTTTGACGTCGAAAAGCGATTAGTGTGATATTATTTTGGATAAAAGCAAGATTTTTTAAATTTCAGTAAAATAAATACGTAAGATTAGTAAGATTTATTAGTTGCTATATCGCGTGTGTGTCTAGCCAATCCTTTGTAGCTAATTATAACGAAATCTGATAATATCAGTTGGATAGCAAATTAGATGTTTCTATGGAAATCCTCATATTTTTGGTTACAGAAGCTGGTGCTATCGAATTACTGATTATATGACTGTAAGGCGAAAATGTTATTACGTTCGTTTGGTTGAACGTGTAGAATCACTAGAGACGTTTATGGGCCTTTTGAAGGTCGATCGAACGAGAACCCTGCTCGTAAACTTGGAACCTTCTACTTTCCACTTAGCCTATCGCTAATACTGCCAAGTAGCAGCCCTATTTCGTAAAACACTTAAGCTTAAATGATTTTGTAAAATCTTACTTCAAATAAATACCTATTGATTTTGATTTTTAAACTTACTTTCTGGTTCATCCGTCGGTTGGCACTGCGTTCTTTCATTAGACGTGAAAGTATAACTAGACCCATCAAGTTTTTATTAATATTAAAACTGTTTTTAATCTGTCTTCGAAAGTACACTGTAATAATCAGAATCTCATAGACGTGTCTAGTACCTACCGACACTATTTTATTATTCTTAGTTATGACTTCCCGCCTCGAGCGCCGAGGTCCCGTTTTTCAATAATCTCGTGAATTCATTATACCCGCCCTATTGATAGCGTATAGCCCTATTATGTAAGCTTGAACAAGGCAAAACGTAAATTAGGTGATATTATACAGCGTAATAATATACGACGACGTTCCTTTACGCACCTTTCGCAGCTTATATTAACCTTATTATAATATAGACGAATCGCCTTATTCGTAGGTCTATATTATAAAGGGTCTATAATACGCATGCGGAGTCCATCTGTAAGTGGATGTTACACTCAGAATGTTTCCTTTTTATATATAGTTTATGTTTTGTGTGTTGATGGACCAAAATAAATAAAATAAAATAAGAATAAAGGGAGTAAGAGTTAGTTTGTTGTTATTAAGAAACTAATTATTTTTTAAATAAGATTGATCAAATTACCAAGTTTATGTCTGTTCTACTCTACAGGTCGAATTTCTCAATCGATTTTTGTGAAATTTTGTGAGGTTTGATAAATTACTACTAATATACATAGATATGTACGATACCTAGATAGGTAGGTCTATCGTATGTATACATATCTCCTTTTATTTCTTTTCTATATCTACTTAATCAGGAAGAATATTGTTAGGGCGCATAAATGGGGCGGGGATTGAGAAATTGGCCCTTCATCACCCTTCATTTACCCACATAAGCAAACACGGGCTCGTAGGAGATTTCGTCACTGACAGACATGTAGCACCCACTTTAGTTAACACCTTAGACGCACATGTACGAGGGTAGTTGAGAAATTTGACACAGTTTGAATACGAACGCTGTTTTATTTCTATTAAAAATAAACTTTTTGGTACTTCAATGCGCTACGGTAATTTTTTTTTCATTTATCTTCTTTCAAATAGTTAGAATTTTGATTCCTTTCATAATACTTCTACACTATTACGTTATTTCTAAAATGCTTATGAAAATTTTCTTTATTGTCAACAGTCATTGTTTAGATTTCGTAGGTTGAAAATAGTCCATTTGTTAATCTTCCTTCTCTCTCTCTGTCTCCGAATTCACGAGTTGTGCTGAGTGAGTGTAAATGTTATGTGTACCGAATTCTGGTCAATAGGTTTTGAATATTTTAGTATATGGAAAACTGTTCGGAGCAGAAAATGGAGACATTGCAAGCGACGACTGGTGTAGACTGGTCTCCAGGGTGCGCTGTGCATCCGGTATAGGGCAGGTTGTGTTGATTTGTTTCTAGGTCAATTTTCGATAGCAACAGTATTGCTATCACAACAACACTGCCCGCCTATAGTGGCTCGGTGTCCTCGAACGTGCATTCCGAATAATAAATACATTGTTGTACGAGTATTACGGTGTTGTACAGTAATGTTGAACAAAGGTGTATTGAACAGATACCTACCTATACATACATACTTACCGTTTTGCACTCTACCTTTCTGAAAAAAGGGCGTATCTGACAGATTTTCCCTAAATTTGTAAGAAAACATTTCTGAATAAAACGGTGTGTTTAGTAAATTTTGAAAAAAAATGTTAGATTCGTCTTTTTGCGTTATGGCGGCAGAATTTTACTCGAAGGGGTAGCCTGAACGTGAATGACCGCATACACTACGGGTGCTATTATGTTAAGCAAGCTGATAATATGTAAAAAAAAAAAAAAAATTTGTATATATTTTAAGGCAGCAATTAAAACATAAAATGTAAAGTATTTTCACTACTATTTTATTAGGTATTAAAAATATTGTATAATTTCAGTAGCTAAATTTCGTATCACGTTAGGTAAATAAAAGCTTAATTGGCTTTCCGCATTTTTTCAGTTTTTCCCCGCAGGAATAAAACTTTGTCATTTGTAAAATACGCAAACATCAACCTCGTTACTTTGGCTGTGAAGTTAATTTTTAATATGTACAATATTATGTAATACCTGTTCATTTAGATATTCATAAGGTTAAATATATTTTTAAACGGTAATTACAAGCCAAGATACGAGTTTGGAATTACTCATGTAGATAAATATAATAAAATTCAGTTTTTATTGCTTCTAGAATATAATAAAACAAACACACCAGATTAACACCGCAACTTAGTACTCCGTAACTTCAACAATGAGACATCCAATGAGGCACATGAAGTTCATAAAAATACGTACATTGTAAGAAAATTAAGTCGTGTTTACTTTCTTTACAACATCGTAAAAAAACGTAATAAACTTCGTAAGTGACCCTATTTTATATATTAACTTACAACAACTTAACAAAATACAATAGTCCTTGAATTTACTTTAATATTTTAGGTAGTGTGAATGAACTAATCCAAATTATAATCCACCTTTACTCAAATCGATATAGATGATCTCTCAAAAGATAAAAGATATTCATTCTTCTTTCATTATTCACTGAGCAGCGTTTTTTAATAAAGGCCTTTGAAGAATTTTAACTTTTTTATATAAAAGAGATTGTGGATTTGTAATAGAGAACCGAATATATTAAACTTTAGTACTTAGTTGCAAACTATTTTGCCCCTGTGATTGGCATTGCGCAGAACATTACTCACATATTCACCATGTCAGTGATAGATATAATTTGACAGTTCCACGGCAATAACGTTCTATGGAAGGCGCAGGTAAATTACGGTGGATGGCGCAGGTGTTGGGTTTGGTAAACTTTACTGCTTAAAGTCGACGTAAAGATAATATTTTGTGATTGTCAATTTTGTAACAAAGGGTTAAAAAACATATTTGGATTTTTTTGCAATAGTATATGTCAAGTACATGATTAAAACAAATCAGAGTCAAAATAATAGTTAATTTTGCAGGAGTTTTTTGACGGTAAATAGGACTTTTTGACAAATAATAATTTATAATTTGTTTTAGATTAAGTAAGTATTAAACATTTTAATTTTTATATTTATTATGTGAACTCATTGCCTTCCTAATTGTAAGACCTTTGTTACACCACATGAAGCAATAAATGATATGATTATTTCTAACTAACCATCCGCCACGCGGTTTCGCCTGCAGTTTTCGTAGGAATAGGATGTGTTACCGCTGCAAAAAGTTTATAAAAGCATGGTCCTCTGATAACAGCGAACACAACAAAGAAGAATTATCCAATTCAGTCCAGCTGTTTTAAGATGTTTAAAATGTATGAAAATGATTATGTTTTGGATTTGCTAATGAACGAAAATACGAGTATAGGCGAAAAGAGCCGGAAAGGTTTGTAACTAAGAGCATAAAATCAGCTTTTTCTTTGTAAAAACTGCGTGTATTCGACAACGTGCAGAATAAAGTATTACCCGTTCATGGCTACAGTCTACAGTACGGCTCGGTACGTACAATCCCAAACTTCATTACTGACTATTTGGCTCCGTTTGTCATCTATTGGCTCGTAAAAGCTATTGGAACGTTTACCGCGTCTAAGCTGGCTGGCGAGTGGGATAGCATAGTACTGGCGCAAGTCGGACCAACTTGCATCCAAGTTTAATTGAAAAACGCTCTCGGAAGATTAATCAGGAGTTCTAAGAAACATCGCGGATCATGCTTGTAGCAAGAATAACGCTGAAAATTGTTCATCATTTTCTATCCTGTTTATTTTTAAAGATTTTACCTATAAATAAATAAATAAGGGACATCTCACACACGGCCATCTGACCCCAAACTAGGCAGAGCCTGTACTATGTAAGGGTGTCAGACAGCTGATATACGTACATAGATATGTAGATAAATACATCCAAAAGGATTGTTGTATTACAATTGAAACCAATACATCTATTAAGACTCTTAGATACTGGTAGAACCTATAGTAAGTAAAATTAATTAATAGTGAAGCCCTGCTAGGACACTGCGATGTAAGAAATAGGTTGAGTACTAAAGTTAAGTGCTCCTGCTTGTCTTGTTTATTTTATTCTGAGACATATTATGTACGATGAACAAAAACGTAAACAACCAAATTGAGCGAGTTGTTCTCAAACGACCTTGCTTGCATGCATACGCCAATTCAGTTTATTAATATTGTAGCGACGCAAGGCGTACCTGCCTCTACATCTCAATGAAGAAGACTTAAAAAAAAATTCACACAATACACAGAGCTGTTCGTGACGTCTTTAACATAACGTAATCGATTTTTATTTATTAACACTGTTATGAACTTAAAGCACTGAATACCAAATAGTAGTCCCTACTTAAAGAAAGGAAGATCGCACTTGATTTAGTTTTTTAAGGGGTAGGACTAGTTCCCAGCTCTTTGACTGTTTCGCCTTAGCCTATTTTGTGTATTATGTGTAAAACATATTATTCTATTTTCCTAACAAGCTGATTGCATCCAAAAAATTTTTCTGTGAACTCTTTGATCAGTGTTCAGTAACAAAAGATATTCTGGAACTTCTAAAGAAGAAGGTGCTCGATTTCAGTGATGATATTTTTAGTCATTTTCATACTTGTTGAGTATTATTAAGTCATCTCTAACAGCAAATTAAGATTCATTCAAACCGAAATATAATACCTTTTATGTATAAGGTACGGGCGCCAAAGATGGCCCACTTAAATTTTTAGATATTTTGTTTCCCAAATAAATATATTATTATTTCCATTATGTTTTTTCTTTACTTTACTTAACTGCAAGATTTTACAAGGATTTGTCATTGTATATTTATTTGGGAAACAAAATATCTTAAAATTTAAGTGGGCCATCTTTGGCGCCCGTACCTTACTTTATAGTTTCAATGGAAAAATATATATAGGAAGAAGTCATAAATAACACTTAAAATTAAAATACTAAAGGCAGATGTGTTTTATTTATTACTAGCTTTCTGCCCCGCTGCTCCGCCCGTGTCAACAGTTTTTCCCGTGGGAATGATAAAATTTTCCCGCGGTTAAAATTAGACAACGTTACTCCCTAAGGTCTATTCTATCTTTATAGCGAGTTTCATTAAAATCGGTCTAGTAGTTTCAGAGTCTATTTAGTGCAAATTAAAAATCTTTCCTCTTTAAATTATTATTCTAGGTACATCTAAGATTCCCAATACAATATTATTATATAAGGGAACAAACAAAATTGACGTGTATGAGAGAGGAATATAATGCTTTAAGAAGTAATTAATTATGTCAGGTTCTCAGTTAAGTATACGGAGCATTATGAATAATTTATGACTATTCTCTTTGGGATGATAAATCCTCAGGCTATGTTTACTTACGTGGGAGGTATAAAGGAGATTGTTGCTTTGTAAGAACATCAGAGAAAGATCATGCATAATTTTCTTTATTTTTATTAAAAGAAACCACATCTGCCCCACTAACATGCCCGGTCCACGCGTGAAAGACATAATTTTTTCGTGCGTATTTTCTTATCCTATTGGAGGATATTTCAATATGGCGGGTTTCTGGCGTGACAAACTTTTGTCATAGCATTGCATGTTACGGGGCCAGGTAGATATTTGTTAGGAAAAACGCAGACTCTATAATCTGCATCTGATGTTCCACATCTACACGTCACCTGTATTTGGTTATAATATACTAGCTTCCCGCCGCGGCTCCGCCCGCGTTAATAATTTTTCCCATGGGAATGAGGTATTTTCCCGCGGTAAAAGTTAGCCTATATTCTTCCGCAAGGTCTATTCTTTCTTTGTGCCAACTCCGCCCGCTTTAAAATTTTTTACCATGGTAATGAGAAATTTTCCCCGGTAAATTGTAGCCTACGTTCTTTCCCAAGGTCTATTCTATCTTTGTTCCAAGTTTCACCAAAATCGGTTCAGTAGTTTCGGAGTCTATTCAATTATCTATACTAATATTATAAAGAGGAAAGGTTTGATTGTTTGTTTTTTTGTTTGTTTGCATCGAATAGGCTCCGAAACTACTGAACCGATTTCAAAAATTCTTTCACTGTTGGGAAGCTACATTCACCCTGAGTAACATAGGTTATATTTTATTTTCAAAAAATTAGGGATCCTTACTAAAACTTCAATAGTGTAACCCAAGGTGTGAAAAAAATACGTAAAGCCTATTCGATGCAAACAAACAAACAAACAAACAATCAAACCTTTCCTCTTTATAATATTAGTATAGATATATTGGCTAAAATCTGTTTATAAAATCTTATGTATTTATTAAAAAAGGTCAAAAAGCGCTCTTTGTAGGCCAAGTAATTAGGTTAATTAAATAAAGAAAGCAAATTAGGTTTTTTGATGAAAAGAATTTTGTCAGTCTCTGGGATTAAATCAGTTGTAGGCGGAGAATCAAGGCGTAGCCAGCCGGCAGCGGCGCAGAATAACCCGATTAATTCATGTATGTATGTTTCAAACATTCGATGCCCATCATCTACCTCTTTCATAGAAATCTTTTGCGAAAATTCAACCTAATTCGGCTTACGTATCTAGCTAAGCTGATGATGATACCCTAAAAAGCCGCTCAGTAGAAATGTTTTTCTATTTAATCCTATGAAAAATATATTATTATATTAAAGACTAGCTCTCTGCCCGCGGCTACGCCCGCGTTGTTTTCCGACTTTTCCGTAGTAATTAATTTTCCGGGATTAAAAGTATCCAAGATGATGACCAGGCATGTAAAGAACTACCATGCAAAATTTCATTCAAATCGGTCCAATAGTTTCGGAGATTAGCCCGTACAAACAGACAGAGAAACAAAAAAAAAAGAAAATTGTCTGGATATGTTTTATTTTACCTCTCACATCCTCCTGACTCGGATTTCACCTTTTTTTTTCTATGTACAGACATTTGACCTCTACAGTTTTATTATATAGATATATAGGGGTACCACCACCATTGCAGCAGTTGCCTTACGCTGCCGCTAAAAAGACGTCTTAGGAGTCCCTATCGGCAGAAAAATACAATGTAAATATAAATAAACATTAAACAATGAATTACGTATTTGAGACATCTCACACACGATCATCTGACCCCAGCGTGCCTGCACTATGGGTGTCAGACAGCTGATATACATACATATATAAATATACAACATCCAGATACAAGGCAAACACAAGTGTTCATCACACAAATGTTTTCCCTGGGTGGGATTCGAACCCGCGACCCTGTGATACGGAAGCAGACGCACTATCAACTAGGCTACGGGGCCGTCAAAAGATTGTAAAGTACATTGCAAATTTTATAGACCATCCTTTAAATTTTATCGTCACACAATTTGGTGCTTACGGCAGTTTTTCTCGATTACACTAATTGCGTACTTGAAGTACTAACGAGGCCCATTATTCGTAAAAAATTCAATGACCAGGGATCTACTATTCGGCTGTAGAAAAATTGTACCTAATTGAATAATATGATTCACAACTTCGAACTTGCGAAATGGTATGTTATTAAAACGTACTACTCTTTAGTATTATGGAACAATTAATGGGTCAGTCTTTTCTTTTCTACAGATCGCATTTTATTAAATGAGTCATTCTTGTTTGAATAAATAATAATAATTAACCGATCCCAGTGAATTTGGACTTACACCAAACGTACAACATAAAAATTCTGTAACGCAATTAATAAAAAAATTCAGGGCTCAAATTTTAGATGTAGGCTATTTATTTTATTTTGAACTAGATTTCTGCCCCGAGGCTCCGCTCGCGTTAACAGGTTTTCCCGTGGGAAAAAAGTATTTTCCCACGGTAAAAAGTAGCCTATATTTAGAAAGTTTCATTAAAATCCATTCAGTAGTTTTTGTGTGAAAGAGTAACAAACATACATCCATCCATACAAACTTTCGCGATATAATATTAGTAGGATGTCAGCATTTTAGTTAAGATGGGTGAAGTAGATAGGTAAAGAAATGTTTGGATTTTGCCAAATCTGCTTGAGTTCAGCGGATATGAATACGGGCTCAGCTTCTTAAGCCCTGGTTAAAATTATTATGAGCATAAATATTGTGCTATCTGGCTGTAAAACACAAGATACTTCAGTTAGTATAATAATCATGAAGGAAGTCAAAACAATTTTTCCTTCATGATAATAATAATAGGAATTAGAAAGTGAGTGGACAGAGAAGTAAAATTTACAGCTAACAGACACTAGTAACATTACGAGTAGTATTAACGTATTGTGTTGATTATGTCTCTATTGAATTTTAAAATAAATTAACTCGTTTGTTCCATAAAATTTACAGTTAATGCATATTACTTAAGGATCAATATTTGAAAAATAATAAGTGCTTCTTTTGTTTCAGGTAACCTTTTGTTTCAACAATTAAAGGGTTCGCGAAGACAAAAATATGACATAAAAAACATTATCAGTTTTATTTTACTTAATTTAAGTATTAACAAATATTTAAAGTAGATGTCACTCCGATCCTAAGTACAGGTTTATCCGTAGTTATTTAATTAATTAAAACCCGAAGAAAGACTTCGTCATACCTATACCACTACCAGGAGCTCTTAAGGTGCGCTACGTGATAATCTATTTAAAACTGAAACACGTTTCGTGAAAAAATGTGTGTGGCACATTTTTGCAGGATTATATCCGAAAAGCGGTAAGTTTTTTCATAGCACGAAGTTCATTGTGTATTTCGGGCTGCTGATCCGTCACGTTCCCGCTTACTTTCCGTTGTAAATAAAATAGGCTGTGGGTTGGATTTTGGAGTTTTTTCAGATCTTTGTGGCGGTTACACATCAGCGTATGTAACCCGAGAGTTTGGGAGCACATTGTTATGTGCATAAGGGAGAGTTCCATTTATTAGCTGTCGGCAAATGGTTACTCTGCATTAGTTTTTTAAGGCACCCCGGTGTACTGTTAATCACTAAGATAAATGTGCCTGCTTTCGTACCGCAGCGCGTAGAGTAAATAATTTAAGAAAAGCTCAGTTTTGTGTCTATAGAAAACTAATAGGATTACTCCATTTTGTAATACCTTTAAAAAACATCTTTTATCTCAGTTCCTAGCATAATCTCAGTTTATTTTATCTTGCTCCCATCAATCAGAACATTGACTACCAAATACGTAATTCTATCAATTGTTTTAACAAAATGCATAAATTTAATATTGTAATGCGTTTTTTTATGTGTATTTGTGTTTAGGTAGTTATTTTACATATGCTGCGGACTGTAGGGAACTATATGGACAAGTAATTTTATTTATCTTATTCACTGGTTTGCGAATAAAAAGGCAGTTACTTTTTTGGAGATGTGACACTTGTTGAGTGAGGTTGCTTTCAGGTTATCAGAGCTGGGCAGGTGGGCCTTTTTGAAGCCGGGTGCAAAATACAAAACGTCGCGGAATCGTTTGGAGCGTATTAAAAATATGGAATATTATACACAGCACCATGATAAAATGTTGCATGAAAAATATGAAAGTATTATAAAAAGTGTTAAAACTATGGTTTTCATTATTTATAATTTACTAAGCCAACTAATACATGAACTTTAAATCCTATTTGTGATTAAATAGGTGTACCTACATAGTTTGCTGGTTGGGTCCTGGAGTCTGTATTACAGGTTGAACCTAGCTCAGGCTCCGGTCTCCAACAATATTATAACTAACAACTTATGTGAATCCTGTATTATGGAGAAATTAATGATCTTATTATATTATCTAGAAAAAATTCAGTAAAATAATAAAAGCTAAAAAATTCATTATTACCAAACTATTTTCTCCATATAGGTATTTTAGAAAAAAAATGCTCATCCTAATTCGTAAATTTATACATTACAATTCAGTCTAACACGATTTGAATATTCTTTCAACAACTCAAAAGTGAATTTCCTGTAAATTGGCCCGGTTCGTTCTTTCGGTTCCACGGCCCTCACCCAACTCGCTTCAAATAAAATTCAGAAGCTGCATTGTTCGCTTCGGAACTGTGAAACGATTGTTATTTCAACTGTTGCCGTGGACCTGCCACCCTTCCGAACAGACTATTATTTCCCTTTATTGTTTTTAGGAGGTTCCCTTCGGCCGGTTCCAGATCGTTAGATAGCTATTGCCAAACCCGAAACATCTGTTGAGGAAAAAGTTCCTTTATCGACTGAGATAATCGCAAGAGTTGTTTAGTAAATGTATTGTGTAGGAAAATATATAGCTGGTGATCGTAGATTATCATCAATTTACCAACAAAAGTTAATAATAGTCCGCTGCAGCCTGCAGGGCTTTGCCTGAAAAGAGTGGGGGGAGGGAGTATTTTTTGTGGTGAACGCTGCCACAGAATACCAAATAATAGTACCTAACGCTGCTTTACTGAGTTATGTTATTTTCTCGGACAACATCTTAGTGAGTTTTACAACGGAATGTGTCAGTATGAGAAGAAATTTGCATAATAATAAATGTCGATTAAAATTTACACTTTAAAAAAAGTTGTGCAGCGGGGCACTTTCACAAAAATACTTTCCTAGTAACAGAGACACGTAAAAATCCTTCTTTTTGTCTTAGACGCAGTCGAATAAATAGGCAGCATATCCATTTTAATTTAAAACTGCTGAATTATATTGTCTTAAAAATAACTTTTTTTATATTATTTAGGTGGAATTCGCAAGTGAGACGTAGTAAATCCCCACATATTGCCAAACACACCTAAACACGTGTTTACGTTACAAGGTGCGCATGAAGCCCAATACACACGTAGCTATAATCTATATTAATATGCCCAGCTCTATTTATATTATATCTCACCACCACACACGGTAGCTGTATTGAAATATATATTTTCACCCTTACTGCGTTGACTTACGGAATACCTATAATATGTCGAGATTTATATTAATATGCCGTGCTATAACGGTCGCTTGCTGTGACGTCACCAAAATATGTCGACCGATATAGCAAGGCATATTAATATAAATCTCGGTATATTAATATAAATCTCTGTATATTAATATAAATCTCGACATATTTGATACATTTCAAGGGATACAGGATGCTCCATTTCATTTGAATTTATTTTTAATGGTTTCTAGTGCTAGGTGTAGCCTGGTAGAAATTACTAGCATTAAGGCCACCTATTTGTACACGTTTGTTTTTCTGGACTTTATTTCTTGTAATTCTTTGCGTGTAATTTATTTATACGTAGGTTCATATAGGTAGAGTTACTTACTTACTAAAAGAGCCTCGGTGGCCAAGTCGCTAGTGCCGTTGACTCCCATTCGGAAGTTCGCGGGTTCAAACCTCGGCACTTACAAAAGTGTTTTCGATTATCGAATTTATATGTACGTTTATTCGACGCTCTTACGGTGAAGGAAAACATCTTGAGGAAACCTATTTAATAGAACTTTACTAGGTAAATCCATACTGAGCCCTTATTAAAAAAGAACACCCTGTATTACGAAAGTATTCAAAAACGTGCGCTCGTGACGACGGCCGCAGATCGAATGGACGCAAAGATATATAGCCGCCGTGTGTGGTGGCGAGATATAATATATATTAGAGCTGGGCATATTAATATATATTATAGCTACGTGTGAATTGCGCTTGAAATGTTCTTTAATTTGTTTACAGGAGAGGTAACTGAACGATGCCTATAAACAAATTAATGTACGTTGAAATGATGGATGTGCCTTTAAAACTACAACGTTCGTTCGTTGGTAACCAACCTCGCATTTCTTTGGAAATTAACGATGTTTTAATTAGTGTGGTATTTTTAAAGTAACCAAATTGAACAACAAACTAATGCTCTTGTTTTTATTAGACTAAGATAAAGCCAAAAGAGCTGGGATGTTTAGAAATATAAATTATGACTTTAAATAATATAGCTGTGTTTTCTTACTTCAAGAACTTGATTCTAAAAAAATTTTGTTACCAGTCTATCCAACATTTGGACTGTCGTGGCTCAGCTTTGTAATAGGTAAAATAAATATATATTTTTTTACATTAGACCTTTCGTAGCACAATAAGCAAGTAGCAAAATGCACAGGTCCTAAATTGTGCAGATCGCAGGTAGAACATTTTGCCCACCGTTTCGTCTTCCGTAACCACAAATAGAGCAAAAATTTGTCGATTTAAATTTTCGTGATTTGTTTTAGATAAATTCTTATTATCAGTGGAAAATAATTAATCTCCGATAACTATTGTTATTAAACGAACGCGCTGAAGATATTCGGACTGTTCATATTCGTGCTTACGGTTCATACTCGATTAGGCGTACTCTATCCCTCCCAGAATTTTTTCTATTTATACTCTAAGAATTATAGTTATTTGCTTGGACTACAATGCAAATATGTAAAATGTCTCAAGTACCTACATTAATCATTGTATCTTCTTGTCAGAGTTGTTGAAAAAAGAAAGAAAAAGAACTAAGGTTACCATAATCGTAGCTCTTGGAAAAACGCAATGACCGAAAAAGGGACGTAAAAAGTGAAAGAGTGTCGACGATTCCACCTAGAAAGTATATTCTATTGCAATAAAGTATATTCTATTCTATTCTATTCTAGAAAATTATTATTGTAAAAAACAAAACACCCGACTGCGTGTACCACTTTGTTATTCTGACGACGTTCTTTTAGAATATTTCAGTTATATTTTTGTAACCCTTACTTAAAACCCTTTGTTTCGATAACCAAATCGAAAAGTTTTTTTAAGAAAATTTTAAGACTCGTACCTACATTGTCACCTAAAACTAGTCATATATTTTTTATAATATTGATATACCCCTTGTCATTCTCATTAGAACGGATCTAACGGTACCTCTCACGTCGAAATCCGTCAAGTCGTTTAGGCTTCAGAGCGTGCCAAAAATTATACATACAAACATACCTACATTACACTCGAAAAACATAACACTACTTTATCAGTCATCGGTTAAAAAGCAGAGCGGTTTGGAGAGCACGCGCCAGCCGGCCGATTGGCGATCCCTATAAATAGTGATCGATTTGGCGAACAAATTGACACGCCCGGTGCGATGCTCTCGTCTAGATTATACCGAGGTATTCCATATGCATTACACTAACACAAACATTGAAGACTCGTAAACATGATTATGATACTGTTTTCAATATGCAGAACACTGTCTAGTGTTTACTTTCAGGAATGGTCTGAGGTTGTTTGTAAAGCTTTCTTTTATATTCAATTAGAGCTTATCCTTAAAAAGTCTGGGCAAATTGAATTGTTGACTGTGCTACCCTAGAGAAATGTCTATCCTATTTAGTCAGGATTTTACTCTAAAGAAGCAGCTTCAAATTATTTAAACATCCGTGAGATATAATAAAAAGAGGAATTTTATTTTCGGTAAAAAATTACTGCGTAATTTTATATACTTTGATGAAATGTAATATTTATTGTTATTTACTTAATACTGTGATGGATTTTTAATGTAATTTAACACTCTTTGTGTACATGTAAGGTAAGTCCATAAATTATCTTCGTAAAATACCTATATGGAAATAAACTTAAGTGAATACGAAAGTACCTGAGCAATGTAGGCTTCACTGGATTTACATATTTTTCCGTAAACCGAGCTTTAGGTGACATACTGTTCCACCAGCACCAAACGTCCAGATGTTGGGATCCCTCCCTAAAATGTCAAGGTGAACTCGGGAATCTTTTAGTAACGTCATACTCATTCCGCTGCTTGCACGGACGTAGGTACTTTAAAAACTCAACGTACTCCTTTTTATAAAGTACTAACTTTCCGCCGCGGCTCCGCCCGCGTTAACCGTTTTTCCCGTGGGAATGAGGCATTTTCCCGCGGTAAAAGGTAGCCTATGTTTCAAATGGTGAAAGAATTTTTGAAATCGGTTCAGTAGTTTTTTTTTCGAGTTTATTCATTACAAACATACACACACACACAAAAATATAAATCTAATTGTGACAATATACTACGATACGCAACAAAGTTTATATCACATATATTACAAACAACATTTTATAACTACTGTTAATTGAAGTAGTTCATCCAGCCGCACCCGGCAGTAAACTCGCATTGGTGGGATGACGTAGATAACTAATTCTATGCCTTATTACGTCACGTGAGTCCCTTTATACTCATTGCGATGGGGACTATGAGAGGCCGGTTAAACCACGTTCACGGTCATACAACAACATCTAGACACGTTCGATAGTGACATAACATCAAAACGGCCCAAAGAAGCGGTCACGCAGCATCTGCATCTCTATCTCTAATGCCTACGTAGCAAACGAACCTTCGCAGGGTGAAAATCCTCTTGCGATCTCACAAAAACATAAGAGACTCACCCCCGAGCAAGGTAAATGGAAATCAAGTTAGAAGGTTCAAGGGCTAGAATCGTAGGTCGAGCGCAGAGGAGGCGATACGGTCGTCCCGCTCTGGCTACGGCGCGGCGCCCTAGGCTGCGGCGCGCGGCGCTCCAGTCGCGGTCTGCCGGCCGTCGCGACGCTCGGGGCCGCTCGCCGCGCCGCCTCGCTCGACCCAGCATGTGCCGATGCACCGCGCGCTAGCGTCGCTGGACCGCCGCCGCCGCCGGTCACACAGGGGAACCGCCTCGCCATATCCCGCTATACGTGCCGGTCGCCTCCCGCGCCTCGACCGAACTAAACACTGCACTGTGTTACTGGATCACTGTTTTGTGTTTGTACTACTTTCTGAACCTATTTTATTTCTAAATCTTCAGTGACTTTTACAGCTTTCAATTCGTTTCGAAGTAAAGTGAGTAACAACGCAACGAGTTAAACTGTGCTATGCTATCGATTCACTTACTGACATACTTTAGATGATTAGTTAGTTACGTAGTACGGGATTCGCGCGGTTATTACGACACACACTAGATAACAGTTTAATCTGACTATCACGCGGTAAAGAACATGCATTAGCGTTCACGCTGCCGTGTTGTAGTAAAACGTAATTCAGCAGAGGTGTCAAGGTCTCCGACTACATCGTCATTTTTGCACTCTTACATACCCGATAGCACAAAACACATTTAAGATATTTTTTTAATATACGAGTAAGATAGAGATAAATAAATAAGCTGACTTCCGCACCTAATACATCACATACACTCTTATTTCTTTACATTCTATGGGTTTTATTGATTTACGTACAACCTGTTGAATGTTTGTTAGATACATCGTTACAAACAGACAGAGGGAAAGATTATGTAGGTACCTACTAACAAAAATGAAAAATGATTGTTTCGAATATCTAATACGACGAATATTAAAAACTAGTCGTTATATCTCGTATTAACATAATCGCAGTTTATAAACATTTTCCTTAGACTATTCGACATTGAGATAAAAATAACATCAAGATTCACTATTATCTAAACTGCAAATATTTATTTTAAGTTAAAGCAGATTAGATAAGTGTATTGTATATAAACTCCATCATACCTGTATTTACATCAAATCGTAATTCGTTGCAGCTGTTTTTACATTTGTAAAAATCTGTAAACGTCTGAAAACTTGACATTCTAGCAGAAATATTAACTAGTGCCATAAAGAAAAAAAGTCTGAAACGAGACGTAGGTAACAGACACGAATTGTTTATTGCCGTCACAGCAGACAACGCCGCCAGAAGAAACGTTGAATTACTGAATAAGTAACATCTAGTGGCATCACAAGCTAACTGACAGTCTAGCACAGCCGTTTCCATATTGACACTTATTTTAAATTATGGATTTACGTCTGAATGGTGCTGTATGAAATTCAAAAAGGAATTAGACCTAAATCTAAACTTTCCATAATTAAAAAATTCTTGTTGTACTACTTCTTTTTCTTCGTGTTTTCTTGGGTTCGTTTCGTGGGTTTTCTTCTTCTGTAATATGGGGTATAAGACGACCAACACAAACCCAGATGACCTGATGACAGATTTATGAAACACCCCTGAAGTTTTGATGCGATTCAAGGGAAATACTTTGCCAGTCAGTCACCGCTACATACCCTTTCGAGTTGAGGATGAGTTAGAGAAAATAATTAGTTTTTTAAAGTCATATTAAAAATTGAATACTTTTTTTTTATTGAAACCAAATTAACGAAGAAAAGAGAGCCAAAGGATAAGAATATTGTTATTGAACCTGAAAAACACAGAATCGACAGAAGAAAAAATGTTTAAAACTTCGTCATTCAGACTTAGTGTTCATGACCGTCGTGACAATGGCGACCTAAATGATAAGGAGTTTAATAAAGGGATTCTCACGACATTCGCGGGTTATGACGTCACGCCGTGGATTGGGAGCGTGCATGTACCATTACCTAGTTAGAGCTATGGCGGGCACAAAAATTACTCTACAATTGAACCTAGCGACCGCTCAACGAGTAGTAATTGATGGTATGGATCGCTATTGGTGGCCGCTACTCATAACTATACACACATAATAATATCACATAATAATATCAATTATTTCGTAGCATTGCTCGGAGCCTGTTGAATAAATGAAAACGAACGCTCAATCAACGTATGGTGGACGATCACAGACGCCATGTATTTGTAGCTATTATTAAAATAGCTAGGCGGAAGTATAATAATGTCAAGCAATTATTTCGATCGCCGAACGTATAACACGGAGTAATTTCTATCAATGCTGACAAGACAAAGGTCAGCTATGCCATCTATGCGACTGCTTAATCGAAAACGATTAAGGAAGAAATCAACAGGACATTGTTTTCTCATATCGTGATGATAAACCAAAAATTCCAAAACTTGGTCTCTGGAATTTCCAATTATACTTTTGGGACTGTTTTCAATGTCATTGAAAAGTTATAAATGGATTTTCCTATCTATGGTTTAAAGCGATGCTCTTTATGAATGAATATTAAAAGATGTTTTTAATTAATTAAATTATTTTCTCCCAGTTTGGCAAAGATTGTATTCACAATACAAAAAAAAAATTAAATAATAAGTATCTTTCAATACTTGTTGGTAGTTTGCGGGGAAGTTGTGGAATGTAATATTCCGTGAAAATGCGACACCCTTACTTTTCCTTTCCCCGAATTTATATTACGAAGTAACGTTTGCGTTTTATAGGTTACTATGAATGTGAGAAGGAATTTGTTTATCTAAGACCTATAATGTAACTGCTATACCAGTAGTGGAGGATGATTCCTCCAGGAGGAGAAATTACTGAAAAAGACTTAACAAATTCCACATACATTTTTACCGTAATGTAAGCTAAAACTTGAGCATCATTATCTTTTCTTTCTCAATGAGAAAAATATTAAGCTTATGTAGTTACGAAACAAACTGTTGTTCAAATAAGCCTGTTCTGTCCAAATTGGTTTATCCGAGACTGAACGTCAGATGAATCCCAAAGTT
The DNA here is from genome assembly GCA_948473455.1 of Teleiodes luculella. Classification (NCBI taxonomy): domain Eukaryota; kingdom Metazoa; phylum Arthropoda; class Insecta; order Lepidoptera; family Gelechiidae; genus Teleiodes; species Teleiodes luculella. Next base: position 9,303,709 of record OX419588.1, on the reverse strand, counting down.
CCGACATACGAAAAAGTCTCGTCTACTATATCCAAGATCTAAGTGGATTTCAGCGTCATATTTCGGAATTATACGAGAAAACCGGATTAGTAGAAAATGATATATTACACAGTCCTGCTATCTCATGATCTCTCATACTACTTTGTTGCTGTTTCGTTATTTTCATCATACGGCGCGTGATGCAATAAATTGTTCATTTATTTATCATTCTGAGACTAGAGTAGAGTTGGTATTCTGTGACTAGAGTAGATAAGTATTATTAGTAAGGTGGCGCCCGTGTACTCTTGAATTAGCACCGAATGTACTGTTATTGGAAAATGCGTTTACAGTCCGAGTTTTTTCAATAGAAAGGAAGTGTACTTGACGCGTGGTCACGCCTGGTGGTAATCTGTGAGCCACGATTTGAGACGATTTGGCGTGACGCCAATTGAAAATACTGACACGTCATCCCGTGTTTTGAACAGCTCTTAAATCCATTCACGGAATAGTTAATTCGGTTAAAATAGAAATGAGCAGTTTAATATTATGAACTTGGTAATAAAGCTACTTAAAAATGTCAGAAGTGTATCGACAGCGGCGTTTTTACAAATTTTTATATTTTATTCAGTGACTGTTTCCGAGTAAATATGGGATAAATCATTTGGAATCACAAAAATGTGTACTACAAACATTAACTCACAATAGTGGCAAAAATATTATCGTATCTATTCAACAAAAGGATTGTCAGGACTTTTGACTATTTCCTATACCCGTACCTTTTTACAAACCTCCCTTCTGATCCTAACAGTCCCAAAGTGGCCCATCGAACACTCGACTGACATATCATACGCTTATCTTCTAATCTTTCAAGACTGAAAAAAATAACGTTATTTTTCGAATCTGTTTCGAATAGTGCCAAAAAGAGGATTACAGTGTTCATAAAAAGTGAAGTGAGGAGGGCCGTCTGGAGTGGATTACGAATGGTGATCGTGGTGCGGGGTGTAGTTGTATGCGCAGGAGTGGCGGGTGTTGAGGAGTGTGAGGGGTGTGAGGGTTGTGCGCGCACGGCTCCAAGGTGGTCGGAGGGGGGGTGTTCCGTTGCTGCGTGCCCTGGTGTGGGGCGCGCGCGGCGGCGCCCGTTGATGAGGCCGACCACGCTCTCAGAGAGGGCAGCCCTGAACTCTTGCACCACGAATACAGTAAGTATCATTCAGTTAATTTAAAAAACACATATTTCATTATAGAATGCAGTGTCACTAGGTCTAGTGCTTTTTAGAATAATCTGGGTCTATTCTTAATTCTAATTCAGAATATCCCGCTGTGGGGACGTCGTCAATAAGGGATGACATTCAATTCATCTCATTTATTTAAATTACAAATTCTAACTTTTCAAAATTTGGCCAATACAAAATGTTTAGCATCAATTTTTAAATTGAGTCATTAATAAGGAAGTCGACGCAAATTATTTGAATAACTAAGTAAAAGATAATTTCACCAGATAAAGTTACAATTGCAAATATTTTGTTAATTTCGATGTCCACAAGATAACTGAAATTCCACATTTAATGAAATCCATAAATCTTAGGTCAGTCGGCTTTTGCAAGTTCAGGAAATTTGTCACGAGACCCAAAAATGTTTTGTTTAACTCGAACACATTCTGAAAGAGGTGGTGTTTGTGGATTTGTGGAATGTCAGTTGTTCCTAAACAATGGGAGCATGCATCGCCCTTTGAACCCTGAACTGGCGAATGAAAGGGCACAAGCATGCGGGTCAATATGTATTACATTTCACCGCAAAGTCAACTTACATCAAAAGTGCCCAAAAATTTTTTTGCCATTGTAATGTTCATTTGAAAAATTACACTACTTGATTACTACAATAAATAAACGGTGCCTGAAAATATCCAATTTAGTAGGTTATTATTATTTAGAGTTGATTCAATTTCCCCTCTTTTCTGCGATTGAAAAATACTTAGGCACTTTTTTATTAGAAACGGAAAAGATCCCTAGTATATTGCCTATTATTTTCTTCTGTTATATTATCTGCGTGATTTTTGTGGATGACATTTAAAACACGAGATCAAACCAGTCCAACTATATTAATTTCTATGTGTGTCATGAATCCATTAATGCTATATAAATTATCGTAGTGAGTAGCTCTGAGTTAATTATATATCTCTCGAGTTAACCGATCATGGCAGTCCACTCGATACGGCCTATTGTTTCGGTCGATCATAACCATAATTATCAATCAAGCTGCTTGTTTACAGACTGCAAAATATTATTAGTCCACGATGGTGCGTTGCCAAAACCGACGGTAATGGCGAACTCGAAAATAATGATCCATTCTTCCGATACATTGGGACATATGTATATGTATTAGGTATCTATGCATTTTATTTTAGTTTTAAAAGCCAGATATATTTTGTGTGCGTGCAGTTGTTATTAACAAAATAATTATAGCCTAGCCTAAATTAGAAAATCAACAACTGAACAATAATTACAAGTAATTACTAGAAACATAAATAACAAAATTAAAACCATAATATTGGTACTTATTAAAACTAATATTTCTCTTTAATTTGATTTGTAAATATATTAATTTAATCGACCCAGTTGTAGGAAAATTAAATTAAAACAATGACAGACTTTAAAATTCCTAATATAAATCGGTAATAAAATAAGACATTGTTTTAGATTGTTTCCATACTAATTGGACCGTCCTGTCGTTATTATCAACTATTTTCGAATATTGTGTTTGTGTAAGCAATCGGCATGCTTTTCATGCATTGCCAAGTATTCGTACATATTCAGAGGGTCAGCTGTAGGTATATATAACCGTGATAAAAATATGATTCGTAAACATTTCGTAAACGTGTTACAAGTTATCGTAAAGGATGGAGCAATATAAAAATAAATAACGTTTTTAAAAAGTTTTTATTAGAATAGATGGAGTATAATTTTTTGAGTTCGCTCCACATCACAATATCCTAACTGCCTACACATTACGCAGTTTATGAAGCACTTATTACTTTTGCTGTTTCCTTTATTTTTCTAACAAAATGACGTAACATATTATTGTGCCAACCCACAGAGAATACGGGTTCGCTGTACGTACTACGTAGGTACACAGCGATGATGTAAACATGTAAAGTCGGTCAAATGAAAGGGGTTACATGGCTTAGTCGTTAGCACAAATAGGTCCCATTGGCGGGTTTCGGGACTTATTGCACCAGTATAAAGTAGTTAGTTGTGTACAAGTTAATTTTAACCGAGTAAATATGTCATTATTATTATTATTAAAAAAAATGCTTTTGATTGAGAGCGTACCCGATGTAATCGAGTATAGTATTTTTCTGCTTTTAGTTCTTTAAGAAATTAATATTTTAATCCTTTGTTCCCATTGTCCCCATTAGCCGTATCCCCATGATGGGGAAAACGGGAAGTGATTAACTTATAATTATCCCTTTTATCGATGAAGTTATTTGCCTTGAACAAATATAATATATTGATAGTATCTGTCTACGTCCAGGAGACGGCGCAGAAATTGCTTGCATGCATTTAAATTGATCACGGAAAATGTACAACCGTAAAGTTTTCAGTATTGAGAAATGTAACTAGATTATAAGTTTTGTCCAATACGAAGGCATGCAAAGATTGGAGACGTTAGATTGACAATAACTGGTATTATTCCTTTTCATCGAAACTCACACGCAAGCATTGCTTTTCTTTTTTTAACAGGCTTTTATTAGGTCGATATCAGGTATGTAATGGAATCTATTTCAGTAAGTTGCATGCTTTTCATATGCTAAAAGTGAAATAGAAGTTAGATACAGCGCCTACTATGAAATCTTATCGCGTCTCAACGCGAAACCTAAATCACAGCCTAAACAAAAACAATTCCGTTGCGTTTTTCATTACCATTTTAGAGATCATAGAAAGTATTTCTGACAATTGAATCACTTAGTACTAGGTATTTATTGAGAAGACAATTCAGTTTAGGTCTCGAAGTTGAGTCGCGATGGGACTACATAGTAGGAGCCTACTGTTTATATCGACCTCAAGCTCCTCTTTCTGCGGAACTGAATACGTACTATTGAAAAATATTTTCACGTATGTTACAGTTACAATGTTATTATCCCTACAGGATGATCTGTACCTATCAGGATCATCATATATATATATATATAGGGATCATGGATGACTGTATCGAAAATAAATTACTTCATTCTAGTATTCAGTAAATTATGTACTATAACATTAAACAAAAAAAAAATAACCCGCGCCACAAAACCGTTACTTGATCCTTTCAACAACAAGTAGTAAAGAGGTATTTTCCCGCGGTAAAAGGTAGCCTATGTGTTAATCTGGTGTATTATCTATAATATTGTAAAGTTTTATTCGTTTAGTAGTTTTTGGTTGAAAGAGTAACAATCCTCCAAATCCATCCTCACAAACATTCGCGTTTATAATGTTAGTAGGATAGACTTCCCATAGGTACAAGTTATTGATTTTGATATTTCATAAAAAGAAGTTAATTAGACTAACTTCTGATGATGATGATCCATATTGTAGGCTGGAGCACTTCTATGTGGTTTTTAAATGAGAAGTTGAAAACAACTTTACTGGTACCGCTATTAGCTCAGATTACTGCGATAGGTATTTTTATAAAACTTATATTGATTTTGTAATTAAAAAAGTTACTTTTTGTTGGAGATTGATGGTCCTTGTAACTTTATAATAAAGCGTCCCTTTATGATTGTCTTTGAATTAACAATTAAGGTCTATTATATTATATTGATAAATGTAGATGCGCGAAGCCTAGTTCAAGACAAGCAGCAGCAGCTGTGTGTAAATATTACACGAACCATTTGGAGCCGTTTTTATCCCCTTCATAGCTCGAAAACTATTTAACATGCACACACCAAATTTGGTTTATACATTAAGACCTACTAGGTTATCAACTATTTCAAATTTCAATAACGTAGGTACCTCAAACAGTTCTATCTGTAGATTCATGTCCAAAAATCGTCATTTTTCAATCACGACATAACAAAATAAAATATCAAACTTGGCTAGCATTTTTTTACATTTAAATTTTGTTGGGATTATCTTTAACCCAGAACAAAAGCAAGTAAACAGAAAAAACAAAGCGCTCGTCATCAAATTAGGTACGGGCGCCAAAGAAGGCCCACTTAAATTTTTAGATATTTTGTTTCCCAAATAAATATACAAGGACAAATCCTTGTAAAATCTTGCAGTTAAGTAAAGTAAAGAAAAAACATAATGGAAATTATAATATATTTATTTGGGAAACAAAATATCTAAAAATTTAAGTGGGCCTTCTTTGGCGCCCGTACCTTATAATAAAAGTATGACTATTATACTTTTTCGAATTCATAAATATCTTTGTAAGTGAGGAAGATAATGCCAGTATAAAGTAGAATCATGAAATTCTAAAACAAATAATATATAATTTCTCGTTAATCCAAAACTCAGTGGTCCGCTTTATTTACTTTCAATTTGCGCTACCTCTAAACTAAATCTGGCTAAAGTCAATACGATCCAATTATTAGTTTCTATTTTCGACCCTTGTGATAGCACTTATTTCTAGTCTACTGCTTTCCTTTGAATAAGACTTGCTTAGCTACCTCATCATACGAGACACATGGGAGTCAGATATACCTATTAAAGTTACTAGGTTCTTAACGCTTATAGCTGAATATTTTGAACATTAAACTTAAAGTTTAATTTCAAACTTTTAGTTTAACGCATTAAACATCATCAATCAATTGAATACGAACGTGTTGTAAACTTAAACGAAAACTTCGCTGAAATTTAAACTCCTGCTTCTTGGTTTGGTATAGGTACAATGAGAAACCTTTCAAGAACGGAAAATAATATTTTTTTAATTTCTATACTTTTCCAGTAAAATTTATAAGTTTGTGACATAAAATATAGGAAACGTTTCAATTTATAAGCTTTTGCAATATTTATTTTCTATAAACTTCGTTTTTACTTTCCTTTAATATTCTACGTCTTCCTGAGAGTAAAAAAATATCGCTTATAAACTTTCTCGTCAGGTTGAAGATATTTATTTCCGCAATCGCAGGAATAATTCGATGAAAATGAGAATAGCTTATAAACTTTTAAGCTCTTGCTCTGGCATTTTATCTTTACTAACATGAATTCTTAAGTACTTATATATGCTGCTCGAGGCTCAGAGGTTTTACCGAACTTTATGAAATTTTGTTTGCAAAGAGCTCAAAGGAAGGAGTAGTTGCTAACGTGATATTATGCGAAATAAGTAATTAAGAGCTTGTCGAGGATTTGTCTGTGAACTGGTATGTATTACAACGCTGCATCCATATGTGGGATATTAACAGGTTCGTGTTTGTATATAGCGTGTGTGTATGTGATGTCTTAGAAAATACTTAAATGGCATGCTCAGTCAATGATTTTGAGAAACTTTTCCAAACGAACTTTTTTCGGAAAACGAAAAATTTTAATGGGACAAAAATGTTTAACGTTTCTGAGAAAAGTATCTATGGAATAGTTTCTTAAAACAATTGACTGAACATTTCCTTTCAGTATTTACTACGCCGTCACTTACACTAACACCCTGTACTCCCACATATGAATGCAGCGACGTAATACGTACCAGATACAACCTGTTTTTATTTAATTATAATACTTTTCGAGCCACGTCAGGAGCCTTGCCAGGGTTGGTGAGCTTGGTCGATGACCTTATCCCACACGGGGAAGAACGTTGTCATACTTTCGTGTTACTGTTTTTTTTTTAACATTGTTTAAATTGGTAAAGTTTTGGAGTCATCGCAACGGCGACTTTTCCTGATACAGCTGTGATCTCTAATTTTGTTTACGTAGTAATAACCGCTAGACTATTGTGTGCTATTGTGGTACAATTACACTTCTATTACATATCTGAACACAATTTCTGACGCTCCGGCGAACCCAACTTCTTGTTTGCAAGCCGTCTCACAGTTTTCATTAGCGGCGGAGATGTTTTCATTAATTCCGCCGCGAATGTATGTTCGCATAACGATAATTACCGTAAATGTTTCCAGCTAATTGCCCGGTAGATTGACAGTTAGTTGTGAATGTATGAAATCGCGTAATACAAGGTGTCTCAAAACAAATTTTATATTTAGCGGGTGGATTAAAAAAAGTAAGCCGTATATAGAAAAATTGTTTATTCATTATTAAAATACACTTTATCGGGATTTATTTCTTAAAAATAATATCGTGTAAATGTAGACCTTCGCGTTCTCGGCACTCGGTACTTAGGACGGCTACAAATGCGCCAGTGAAGTCCGTTTATTGGCGTAAACTTTAGATTTAAGATAACCCCGCAGGAAAAAGTCTATAGGAGTTAAGTTAAACCAGTCTCTTCAAACTTTTTAACCCAATGTCGAATGAGAGGAATACTTGGCGCATCATTTAAGTGGCGAAAACGAAAACTGCAGAATTTTCTAAGCGCTACAGTCGCCGAATTACCGTTTTTGTAAAATTCTCGCACGCACAACGCGCGGTGTACTCCCGAGAAACGCTCCAATGCGACTGAATTCCCAAGAGCCAGGCTACCAATTGACATAAACCCTCGACCCTCGGATACGTTGCGTTAACGCAGTAAGCTAAATAAATATAAAATTTCTTTTGAGACACCCTGTCCCCATCTATAGCATAATAATTATATGTGCTTTACGTCTAGGGTATCCAACTTCTGATCTACTGATGCGCAAGATTAGAAAGTAAGCTCTTGAGGTATCCGATCGTAAGTGCTTAGTTCAGTTATGAATTGTGATAACACCATCCTCATTACTTAGGTATTTTAATTTCGGGAGTGATTCCCTTATATCTAAAAAAAAATTATAACCACTTCTCTGTTCTCTGTCTATTGAATCAAAGTAAATTAAAATATACTTATTACATGAAAAAAGAAACATGATTCTTAAAATTTCATCAATACCTATTACAAGCATTTTAATTAATTAGGATTCAAAAGTGTAATGTATAATGCTTTACATATAAAAAAGCCCATTACAATCAGCCGAATACAATAATATCGATTATGTTTTGCGATTGTAATGGACCAGCCAAAGTACTATCGCATGGAAATGGTCAACATCCAATACGTAATAAAAGCAAGAGCGTGCCATTGTTTACGTTCACCGCTCAGCGGGGCTCCATTGTATTAGTCTAGGCAGTGTTGTCACCTTGCCTAGGGAAAAAGTACCTAAAATACAATACAAATATACTTTATTGACCAAACCAAACATAGAAACTTGCTAAAGAAAGAAGAACTACGAGTATGGTTTAAGTTGTCAAGAAGTTGATGTTTAAAATATGTTTTGAAAATGTTTTTTACTTTTGGAAGAAAAACGCTACAATTATTGCTTAAAACCATCAAACAGCACGAAAAAACTAGATTTCTTACATTTATAAAAAATTCGCAATGTCTCTTAGTTAAGAATTGGCTATATGATACATGGAAATCGTACCATAAAAGGGGTCTTCACTTGCATCAAATCGGGCAGTTCTGATTTTTTTATATGTTGTATGTAATGAGGTGGTAATGACAAATATAATTTTTCCAACTCGAAAGCCTTCCGGAACATTGTAAAATTCATGAAAAACCATTAAATTTTTCAGTTTTTGCCATTTTTTACCACCAAGGACCCGTTTTACGGTAGAAGTCACTATGAATTCTTTTAAAGTAGACTAAATTTGCAACAAAATGAGAATAGTTGGGTCTCGATAAGCTGAATAGTTTCAAAGATACAAGCTGTTCCAAATGTTTGCAAAATTTCTTAAATAATACAATTTAGAGTTTAGGGTGTCTGTCAAAAATATTTTTCTACTAAAGGTGTGCTTTTTATTATTTTTATATATAGTATAGGGTATATAATTATTTATAATAAAAAAAAACAAAACCATAATACAATTTTTTTGCAAACATTTGAACAGCTGTATCTTTGAAACTATTCAGCTTATCGAGACCCAACTATTCTCATTTTGTTGCAAATTTAGTCTACTTTAAAAGAATTCATAGTGACTTCTACCGTAAAACGGGTCCTTGGTGGTAAAAAATGGCAAAAACTGAAAAATTTAATGGTTTTTCATGAATTTTACAATGTTCCGGAAGGCTTTCGAGTTGGAAAAAATATATTTGTCATTACCACCTCGTTATATACAACATATAAAAAAATCAGAACTGCCCGATTTGATGCAACTCAAAATGTACCAATTCCATGGACTAATAGTGGCAACACCGAATGTAGTACGTTAATGTATAGTGATTGGAACGCATCTATTTCGCTATCGATTCACCGCAGCCTTTAGCGTGAATAATTAAATGGACTGGGGCGTGCTGGGGTGATGCCGACCGACCTCTAATTTCGCGGTCGGTTAACTCGCGACCGGTTACTTACAATAGGGGGCACAGTAAAATGACCTATGACCAGCAAAGCTTCACTGCTAACAGCCTATAATAGGAATGAAGTCATAAATGGATAAGACATCATCAAGATTAAGGAATCGAGAGGTGTTGCTGTAATCTCCACACTCGTTGGTGACTGCCAGGGTCTCGATTGCGATAACTCCAACGACTTAACCGAAACTAAATGTTGACCAAAACCGCTGTCAAATGCACCATTTCGTATTGCACGCACGTGATTTGACAGCGGTTTTGGTTAAGTTAGTTCGATCGGGGACCAGATCGAGGTATCAAAACGTGACATAGTAGTAGTTTTGTCACTACTTTTGTCACATTCTGACATCTGGAGCTTCTCGCCTTTCTGCAGTAGCCCTATTATTGGACGGTACCCCAAATCGCGTCGTAAGACAGTCGTCCTCTCAGACAAATGAGGTTAGTACAAATACTGCGTTTAACCACGTATAATTGATCGTTTTATTGTAATCCTACAAGACAAAATATTCTTTTACTAAAAATGCGCCACATGAAAGATAGTTGTTTAATCATCAGTGCTATAGAATTCCATATTTCGGTTGAATAATAAAATAGAATATAGAATCTAATCTTCATCTGTGTGCCTGCCAAATCAACCCATTTCGGTTTCTTATTTCTGAACGAAAAAAGCTGATATATTAATCTCGTAGTTTCAATAAAAGAAACGTGGAAAAATCACTGTTATAAAGATCAGGGCACACTGAAAATAGCTGTACTTTAGCTGCGTTGATCGGTTCACTGAATCCTCATATTTGTGTAGGCTGAACTAGAGCTTCGATGAAGCCACTCGAGTGATCTACAAGTATCGACTACCACTAGTATAACCACCTGTAACAGTCCTAGTTATGGTGATAATTAAGATTTATATTCTGGGTTAGGTTTCTCATTGTGTAGGAAATTATTAATCATGCCAATTTGTCTATGATCGTGCTAATAAATGTCGTATCATATTGTACAGTAACCTAGAACTTTGCTAAACTAACGATTGAACTCTGCCCCATTTTTATCACTGTTGAATAAGAGAGAGAATCGCAAATACTTGGTCATACTTAATATTTGAAAATTAAAGTGACTTTGTATGTTTTGTTGTGATTATATCATATTTATATACGTAGGTGCGATACAACCACCATCCCAAAACACTATAGAAACTTAAATTGTCTATAGCAATACACAAACAAATTGTGCCTGTGACCACTTAAAAAAAGCGGCCAAGTGCGAGTCGGACTCGCTCATGAAGGGTTCCGTAACAGCAAGTAACTAATATAAAAGTTTTTGTAGTTCGTTGTGACTTTGATCGATGTTTTAATAATAGTGAAAGGTAAATTGCGGTTTACGATTTATGACGTATTAAAAAAAAACTACTTACTAGATCTCGTTCAAACCAATTTTCGTTGGAAGTTTTCATGGTAATGCACATCATATATTTTTTTTAGTTTTATCATTCTCTTATTTTAGAAGTTAGAGGGGGGGGGACACACATTTTTCCACTTTGGAAGCGTCTCTCGCGCAAAATATTCAGTTTAGAAAAAAATGATATTAGAAACCTCAATATCATTTTTAAAGACCTATCCATAGATACCCCACACGTATGGGTTTGATGAAAAATTTTTTTTTGAGTTTCAGTTCTATGTATGGGGACCCCCTTAATTTATTGTTTTTTTTCTATTTTTGTAAGAAAATCTTAATGCGGTTCACAGAATACATCTACTTACCAAGTTTCAACAGTATAGGTATTATAGTTTCGGAATAAAGTGGCTGTGACATACGGACGGACGGACAGACAGACAGACAGACAGACAGACAGACAGACAGACAGACAGACAGACAGACATGACGAATCTATAAGGGTTCCGTTTTTTGCCATTTGGCTACGGAACCCTAAAAAGCGTACTACATACTACGACACGTAGCAAAAGTTGTAGCCAATTGCTACGCCGTAGCAGAGGTCAGTCGCAGCGCAGTACTACATTTTGTAGACCTAAAAAAGCGGCCAAGTGCGAGTCGGAATCGCCCATGAAGGGTTCCGTAGCAGCCAGTAACATAATATAAAAGTTTTTGTAGTTCGTTGTGACTTTGATGGATGTTTTAATAATAGTGAAAGGTAAATTGCGGTTTACGATTTATAACGTATTAAAAAAAAAACTACTCACTAGATCTCGTTCAAACCAATTTTCGTTGGAAGATTTCATGGTGATGCACATCATATATTTTGTTTAGTTTTATCATTTTCTTATTTTAGAAGTTAGAGGGGGGGGGACACACATTTTTCCACTTTGGATGCGTCTCTCGCGTAAACTATTCAGTTTAGAAAAAAATGTTACTAGGAACCTAAATATCATTTTTGGAGACCTATCCATAGATACCCCACACGTATGGGTTTAATGAAAAAATTTTTTTTTAGTTTCAGTTCGATGTATGGGGGCCCCCTAAATTTATTGATTTATTTCTATTTTTGTAAGAAAATCATAATGCGGTTCACAGAATACATCTACTTACCAAGTTTCAACAATATAGGTATTATAGTTTCGGAATAAAGTGGCTGTGACATACGGACGGACAGACAGACAGACATGACGAATCTATAAGGGTTCCGTTTTTTGCCATTTGGCTACGGAACCCTAAAAATGGCAAGCTTATTATACAAATTTTCGAAAAATACGAATACCGTTTAATACAAATATAACAAACTTTGTCAGTTTGTATAAAAAGTTAATACTTTTAGGAAATTTTATAAAAGTTTCAAAACAAAGTCTCACTGATTTCATGCCTTCTGAGAAGTGTTGTTACGCTAACTGGTTTTATTAGTGTTGGACTCTACTATCACGTGGAAAATGGCTATGTACTATTGTTGTATATTTATATATACATAATATATACATACATATTCACATTGTACTATAATTTGGTATTAAAGAGAAAACAGGGACATATATTTGAACGAATAAAAAAAATCTAAACTTACAAAGTTTTCATCTGTTGTTCTAATATAAAAAATTGCCCTATTTACTGGTGGAGTTTTGAGAAGAGTAACGTACTAAAATGTAGCAACTAAGAATTAAACTTTACCCCAAAATTTTCCTCTCGGGCCATATAAAGGCATCTTTCCAAATATTTTACAAAGGATCTTTAATTATACTACTCGTCCAAAAGAAGCAAAATGATAAACAAACGAATTAGATTGAGTATAAAAGATGGCCTCATCATTACAGTAAAACTTGTTTTATAGGAATAAAAACTAAATGAAAACCTATTCTGTGGGACTCTATATTTTAAGGCGCGTTGTTGTTATTTGGAGACCTGCGTTCAAGCCACCGAAAGAATTTGCATAATAAATTTCACTGAACCCAGTGTTGCGAGAGCTACCCAATGGACCTGCCATAATGAAATTATTTAATCGGTATATTTTATCATACTGTTCTGTTTATTAGTATTTTTTATTAGTATTTTCTGGGTAAGAAGTTCTCGATGTATAATAATAATATATACTTATTTATACGATATTGGAAAATTATTCAAATTATTTTCACCACCTTTAAAAACAGAAATTAAGCACTAAAACTGTGCGTACCTTAGGGAATCGCTACGAGCGCTGAATACATAATTTCACTTCGTTTATCGATTCTTAAGGCCTTTTACTTAAATGGGCTGCCATGATACCCGAGCTGTGTTATTGCTTATTATAATTCAATTCAAGTACTCCGAAATTCAGGCACCGTTTAGGCACGTTTAGGAAAACATTTTCGCTAAGTAGACTGGTAGGTAGGTACGTATTTACTTGCCGAAAACGGTGGAACGTTCCGTCTTCTATTGCCCTGGGCAGTTTGCTTAGTGTGTTTATTGTTGTTTGCAGTCACCCCGGAGCCAGTAATAAGCTCACCTCGACCACTCGGTCAACAGCAGTCGCCCTTGCCGGGGATAGAGGAGGAGGAGGACGATTCCGATTGGCATTTAGAGGACGCCACGGACGCCACCGTCACTCCCTCCTACAAAAGCGCGCGCAGCAGTACAGACACTGCCTACACTTCCTCTAGGAGTTCAGGGAAGAAGAGGAGTTTTGGCAGTCCTTCTTCGGTGAAGATATGCATATCGGCTGCGGCGAGGAAGTCCAAGTCGCGTTTTAAGCGTGGCGCTTCAAGTGCGGCGAGCGCGTCGCCGTGTGCGCCGGCGCAGGGCGAGGACGCGCCCGCCAGCGCGCTCGGCAGGATGCAGGCTGAGCAGGGCACCATCGGCGACCTGCAGAAGTACCACGGCAGATACCTCAAGAGTCGCCGACACACACTCGCCAATGTTCGGTAAGTTACCATCACATCTTATACCTATAAACGAGCAATTATTGTATATTTCTCTGATCTCGGAAACGGCTCTAACGATTTCGCTGTTTAGTAAATGGAGGTTTTTGAGGGTAATAATCCATAGTTTAGAAAACTAAAAAACACGCTTTCTGTCCGCCATCTTGGACGTCCGCCATATTGGATTTAAGTCCCGTGACTGTTTTTTCGTATTCCTGACAGCAAACCCTTTCATTTGATACCCATATCATGGGTGTGGATTTCAAACAGCAAGTTCGCCATCTTAGAGAGGCCGCCATATTAGATTTGTAATGACGTTTCTTAGCTAGTCATGTATTGTCATCAAAATTCAGAGCGTGTGCAAAATTTCATCCTAATCGAAGATTGGGAAGTGGGTCAAATTAAGATTCCAAGATTTTTTTCGTAAATGTAATGGGGAGGCCGCCATATTGGATTTGTAATGACGTTTCTTAGGTAGTCATGTATTGTCATCAAAACTCAGAGCGTGTGCAAAATTTCATCCTAATCGAAGACCGGGAAGTGGGCCAAATTAAGATTCCAAGATTTTTTACGTATATGTAATGGGGAGGCCGCCATATTGGATTTGTAATGACGTTTCTTAGGTAGTCATGTATTGTCATCAGAATTCAGAGCGTGTGCAAAATTTCATCCTAATCGAAGACCGGGAAGTGGGTCAAATTAAGATTCCAAGATTTTCTTACATACATAGTTACTTACAAGTGAAGCTAATATAAAGCGTGTAAAAATCGATCTAGATTAGTCCTAAGTTTGGGAAATCACGAGTTTTCGAGTTTTCATGCGTTTTTGTTTCCATGCAGAATATGGTCGCTGATTTCGTCCTGCCGGCCACTGTCCGTCTGGTCCAGCGGGTTAAGACGCGAACGGCGTTACGAGTGTTACGGGATCGAATCCCGCTCGGTGACTTTTTTAATTGTTCAAAGCTCGGTCGCCCAGGTACTTTTTATATGACGAAGATAAATACGGTCTTTAAAGCTAAATAACTGTTATTATTATTAATATACATAATAAATTGACAAAAAAAATGTTAGTAAGTAACTACTGCAACATAACTACGAGTAACAACTAATAAAAGAACTATGAATTTAGACAACTTTTCTTAGGCTGAAATCTGAAAAGTTAAAATAGTAATCTCCTAATATCACTTTATTTAAAAAATATACAAATACAAATATTCTTTATTGACACCAAGAAATACAGATACAAAACACAAACAAAGAAAACATTAGGTTACAACAGGCGGCCTAATATATTTTAAGTTCGTTACATTTGTTGAATAAGAAGAAATCAGTAATAGAGTTTTTTTGTGATTTCTTTCCACATTGTGGTCAGCAGATTTTTATTAACTTTGAGTTCTCCCTTAATTTTCAGACTGTATATTTTTTATTGTCTTAATTATGGTGAAAAAGATACTCTGATTCGTATAAATTAAAAATAAACTCATTTGCATAATGCTATTCAAAAAATTTGCGCATCTTAATATTTTACGAGTTTACGCTTACGAAACCGTAATGACCAGTTATTTGTATCAAAAGTAACTTTATTAGAAAGCTCATATAATTTTAACAAGTGTGAATTACAATGTAATTCTCTTAGATGAAATTAGAACTGATGACGAATAGTTCTTTACGATAGCATGCTTGGGCTCGCTCCAAAAACATTAATAGTAGTCGCCTGTTGCACTACTAATTAATATTGCCGTATTAAACCATTATCTATAATGTCGTGAAGATGTCGGTGTACTAACTACATGCTTGTAGTACAAAGTAAACCTTGGAATGATCACGAGAAATCATATCCAATTACTAGGTAGAGTCGACGTAAATTATAAAATTATCTCTGAGAAAAAAAGAGTCTCACGAGTTTCATTGTGACAGGCACGATATAAATAAAGGTACTTAGTTACATTAGGGTGTAAATTAATTAACAGTACGCCGCTCCTACTGCTATTTTTATCCAGTGTAGCCTTACCTTACCACCTGCTTAATATTTTCTCACAGTAATTGAATGAAAGCAGACTTGACGATCGTAATTACTCTAATTTGTACCATCACACGGTTCAGAAGACCATTTATCATCATTTCAGTGTCACCAATGATAAATGATCTTTCAGAGTTTCTGTTACTTTTGTTGTGGATGAGTAAATAGTTTCCTAGCTATCTTTCATGCCAGTGAAAAGGATGACATTTGTCAGCATCAATAAGTAACTAATATTTATAATACACATTCATAAGTTATCTAGTCGCACAATATGAGTGCTATAACTCCGGGATTTTTAACCTTTTTAACCTTTGAGACTTTCTTTGAGGTTATAAAACTGTTATTCATATTCATTTATAAGCAAAAAATAAAATATTTATACGTGGAGGAAATCGATGCGGCATATTAGTACTGTCACGCCCGCCGCGGCTCGCCTAGATCCTGGGCGAGCCGCAGGCACATAAGAAAATAATAGTACTAACCCGTACGTGAACGCAAGAATGAAGTACAGACGAATTTTATTAACGTGTAGAACTTGACGCACTGAGCGATGCAAGGAAAAACTAGCTAACACAGTACGAATTATTCACACTCAAACTTTCCGCACATTATGGTTTTAAACTGATACAAGCTTTTAGAAATTATAAAATATACATTGATACACGAAATGGCCGTGTTGGAAGAGGCCTGAAGAAAAAGTGAAGGTAATGAATGAAAAAATGACAAATGAATGACGAATGTATTCTAAAATTAAATATTCAAATTTAGACAAAAAAAAGAAATGGTAAATGCGATGAGAAATGAGGTAGGAACGAGGTGGCATGCAAGGCACCTCGTTACAGTACAAAAATAAATTGGAAAATTTATACAAGCACTCTATTTACGTCTCGCATATTATTTACTAGCGACCCGCCCCGGCTCCGCACGGGAAAATGGTTATTGTGGGTTATCCTTCAGTATATTATGCATGTATTATACATATAAACCTTCCTCTTGAATCACTCTATCTATAAAAAAAACCGCATCAAAATCCGTTGCGTAGTTTTAAAGATTTAAGCGTACAAAGGGAGGGACATAGGGACATAGGGACATAGGGACATAGGGACGGAGAAAGCGACTTTATTTTATACTATGTAGTGATTTACAAAAAAATATTTGTTTTGCACATTCAAACGTCCTGTTTTCAGCTCAATGTTTAAAGAACGTCCACCAGGTTTGAAATATTAGAAAACAGTTTTCATGTTAATTTTAGAATCTCATATTTATTTTATTATGTGAAAGTTGTTCATAATATTTTTAGTCGATGTTTATACTATGAGTTCACAGTTGCACACACAGTAACATTTGAATAGTTTAATAACTAAACTATTTGAGGAATTACTTTGCAATTGGGTTTAGATCGATAAATTGTTAGAAAAAAATATTATTTAATATAAAAAAAATCCTCAAAAATAACGCATTAATAATTTCTGCTCAGATCCTGCCATAACCCATGTGAGTTCCCTGCTATTATTACTTATAAAATATTTATTTCTAATAACACCAAAACATACTACGGAAAAGAAAAACTAATCATAAATAATTTCACTCACCTGAATCATAAATGGCAGATAAGATTTAAAAAACAAACATTATGTATAGGCATATTGTAGTCTAAAATTGTTTGAAAATACCCAGGCCTTACCAGGTCTTTTTGAAAATTTTTATAGCACATTTTTTGTAATATCATGTTGTCTCAATCACATGAGAATAACGTCCCTAGACAGTTTTATTACTTCATCATAATAGTCGTTTGTAAGATATCGAAAAATAATTAAATCTTCGTTTTTTGGAAATAAAAATGTATCACCTCCAAATTTTTTCAGCTCATGCACGCCATTTTGATTATGATTTGATCTTCGAGCAACGTGGGCCTTCCGTACCGGAAGGGAAGGCCCGCGTTGCCCGAAGGATTTGATAAATGATACATTTTGTAGCTGTTGTTCGTAAGCAAGCAAGCTAGCAATCAATATTGTTACATTGAGTTAAGAAGTATTTTTCTAAAGTAACGAAGGTGGCTGCAAAGGTGTTGTATCGTATCGCGGGCCTATTGATCAACGAACGACATAAATGATGGATTTCAGTGTCGCCCTCCATTCACACGTAGGGTTGTCAGCTCTTAAAACCGAAAAATCGGACCGACTAGCTAGTTTGGTGAGACTTTTGGGTGAAAAGACTAGAAATCTTAAGCTTTTTTCATTTTTTTATATTTTTTACTTTTTAACCGCCTTAAAAAAAAGAAGAAGCTCGTCAATTCGACGAGTATGTTTTTTATTACTTTTTAATTATTTTTATCAAATATATTATTTTATAGTAAAACGAAGCCTTTTTATGAATTACGTATATCATAAAATTATCTTAAATTCAAATGGAACAACAACAATAAAATTGAATGAATCAATCTTCTTTATTATGGTTAAACTTCAAAAGCCCAAAAAATCCGACAACTATTTAGTTTGCCAGGACCCACAACCAAACAAATCAGACTGTGTCCGACTTTATCCCAACGCCTGGCAAGGCAACCCTATACACGGATGGTTCCGTGTATAGGACAGCCTGGCTGTATAATAGCGATACCTACTTTGTACATTCTTTTACTTTCCTTTTCCCAGAAACATTACGCGATGAATAATAATAATAATAATAATAATATACTTTATTGACACCAAGAAAAACATTACAGTGAAAAATATAACAAATTAAATTCAAGAAGTCAACAGGCGGCCTTATTGCTACGGTAGCAATCTCTTCCAGGCGATGGAAAGGCGAGGAAAGCGAGAAATTGTTTTATGTTGGCAGCCTCATAAAGCATAAATCGATCGGCCTTCTGCGCCGTTGTAGGTGTCTGCCAGGCTTAACTGTTGAACATACGATAATAACATTAGTGAAGACTTTTTTTGATATGTACAAATGTATGCTAGCTCAGAATTAAGTATTCAAACAATATAAAAATACATTAAAGTACATACGATGTTACTGTTTTGATAATTTCACTCCTAGGTTTAAGCAAATTACGATACTATTCCTGTCTCACGTATAAAAACCCAACACACAATACAAGCACAATGAAGTATGAAATACTTGTTGCTAGTAATCAACTAGAGTTCATAAAGCTTGATAAATGGTAAATGAGTTATGAGATAGTGATATAGTCAAGTAGTAAGTGACTATTAACTACATTGAATGATACTCGTAGTGAGGCTGGTAGAATCGTTTCAAATTAGTTAATTTTTGACTGATATGTGGATTTAGGATGTACGTATTTAGAGCACACACACTAGCTTTCTGCCGCGTCTCCGCCCGCGTTAACAGTTTTTCCCTTGTTAAAAGGTAGTCTATGTTATTCAGGATGAATATAGCTTTCTAATGGTGAAAGAATTTTTGAAACGATTCGGTAGTTTTTGAGTTTATTCATTACAAACATGCACACACACACACAGACAAAAACACAAATCTTCTCTCTTTATAATATTAGCATGATTGATTATGATGATAAGATAAATTTCAAAATTTATTGAAAACGTAAAATATATTTTTTCTTTTAGCGCTAATTTATGATACAGTAGCCAGTATATGCGGCTGGACACACGCATTACGAAATTCGCCCCTATAGCTAGGGAATAAAGGTAGTCTCAAGATCAAAGTGACTAGGCGCATGTGCAAGCTACTTTACCATTTGGCTTAAAAGCGGAAGTTATGTTACGAAGTGTTTACAGATATTGGCGTTTCCGAATATTGAATGACTTGACGTGAAGTTTAAAGTAATTTCGGTGATTGAAGCTGTTTGAGTGAGAGCTGGAACTTTTACTAAATTGACTTCGCGACTTTTTTTATTTTGTTGAGGGAAACATTAAAATGAAAATATTCGATCCTCGTTTCAGATAACCCTAGATGCCAATATATCTTATTTTCAGACTACGCTATCAATATGGTATACCTACATTTCATACAGATTAATTTACTAAATATGAATGTTTACAGATTTTTTTATAACTAACAGGTTTTTACAGTAAAATTATAAAATGACTGACAAATCACTTTTCAATAGGTCAGCGTACACTTTCTCTAAAGACAATAGGTTCAGAACGTTGCAAACTTGATAATATACAAGTGTAAAATACGATACGATGACTCGAGATATAGGAGATATCTCGAAGGAGATATAGAGCACCTGCAGTGCTGAAGTATAATCTACTTCGAGCATCGTTGCGAGTAGTACTATACAGGATGTAAATAAATTGACTTACAGTATACATATATGGGAGGGAGGAACCTATACATGAAACTGAATAACATTCCGCAAGGAACATCCTTCAAATCTCAAAATTAAAATTCGACTTTCATACAAATTTTTGTCACGACCGACTACTTTGTATGAAAAGTTGTATTCTAATTTTGGGATTTGAAGGTATGTTCCTTGGGGAAAATTATTCAGTTACATAGGTAGGTATTAAAATATTGGGCATTTTTTTTTTTCTATCTATATACGTATGTGGCATCGTTCGAAACTTGGATATACCACTGGAAGTAGTTATAGAAATGAGTGACATATTTCAATTTATGTTCATTTATATTTTAGAATATATACTTTATTGCACACCAGAAAAAAAACAGTACAAAAAAATACACACAAAAAATATATAATAAAGAATGTGTGCGGCCTTATTTATTGCTAAGTAGCAATTTCTACCAGGCAACCTTAATATGCATTTTTAACATGCGTTTCAATCTAAATAAGTAAATACTGTAATTAAAATTATTAAGTTCAAAATAATGTCTTTCAGATTTATTGCAGAATATGAAGGTCAATACAATATGCATATTAGACTAGATTTACTTACTTTTGTTTTACGATATCAATAAAAGCTTTTCTGCGTAAAATAATACAAAGAAATACACCATTCTGAACATAACAATTCTCAACTTATACTAGCCAGGTAATACTATCGTTTAGCCGCAATCAACGTGCTTACGGGAGCTTAAGAATGCCTTTCCGTCTCTAGTTCAGATCAAACGACGACGCGAGTAGTTTCCGGCAAGCGGTTTGCTATTAAAGTTGGTTCTTTAGCAAAGACTGGTCGGTCGTTCATATAAAATGTACGCAGCAGCTTTGACCTGCCGTCGCCGCGAGCGGCACTGATGCTGTGTGCTCTCATTTCAGATTCCCTCAAAGAAAAACGACATTTCTTTTTTATTGACTCGGGAATAAACCGTCACTAAAAAATCTTGTTCAATCGTTCTGTTTATTGGTAATTAGTGTTGGATTATCACCAATATTACGTACACCTATTTATTGTTATTTTATTTTTGTTTAATTTAAAACACAGTAAGGATGATTTAGATTTGCTGATTAAAAAGTGCTTAAAGGTGTTAATAGTGCAAACCACGTGTAGTGACAAAGTTAGGTAAAATATATTCAGATGTTAGATTTTGTAAAATTAGTAAAAAAACACTTTTAGATCAGTTTTCATAACCTTCCAACTAGTTGAAATAGACAAAGTGGTCAGTAATTGTAGAAGGGGAAGGCTGTCCCGCTTCTCAACTACAAAGGATAAGATAAGCTTTTACTTATTGGAAGATTGCCTTGTCTTGTTCAGCAGAGATATCAATTATACCTTTTAGCAACTAAATGGTATAAATATATATATTTAGTTTAAAAGTTATATACGTGTGATATTTAGTAATCTATGGATTTAGTATTTGTTTGTATTATTTTCTCTACTATGCATGGAACTACAAAAACATGCAGATCAATTGAGAACCTCATCCATTCCTAATATCAGCAGATAGGGTCGCTTTTACTTTTCTATGTGCGTTTTTTTCTTCTTCGTACGTACTTTGGTTTTCCCTTCATACCTTTATCTACTATTGATTTTATTTGTGATCCGTATCCGTTTGGCTTCGATAGATATTACACGTTTTGTATCACTGTATCACACTGCATCGTTTTGTTGTAAATGCGTGTGTAATGTTACCATCAGGCGATACTCGGAAATCCATCTAACGTGTATTCATCAATCATTGTATTCGTGAGTGACGAAATAGATAACGTACGCAGTATATATTGTGGCGAGCTATAGTATAGTCTATAGCACAGCTAGGCTGCCATCACAAATAAACTGCTGTATCGATCTTCATATGAGGGTGGATGGTGGCGCAATCGACATTCCACTGTCGCTATTTTAAACAACTAATATCTCATCGTCCTAATTTTTGTAGTGGAATTTATGCTTGGGTTGAGTGATAGAATAAAAAGAGAATTTGTGCAATACAGTATTCTTTGTCAACACTAAAACAGACTATGTAAAACAGACATGCCGACACGCTGTTTTTCTAGAAATTACAAAAGATCTAAAAAATGCAGAATAGTCAAAAGACACCTTAAAATTGCTTAGTATAGTTACTTAATCATCCAAATTTGTTTAAATATGTTATTCGTTTCACTTTTACTGTTTACTCGCAACTTTTCTGCGCGCAATTTCGTTGTCTCTTGGGTGTCTCCATAGCTGACACTCGAGTGAATCTTGTAGTAAATTTTAATGTACTGCTACCTACGAGCGACGTTCATAATCAATTTGCTCCTCCTGTCTCATGTTTTAACGCTTGAACTGATGCTGATCTAGTTTATTACATATATATATATATATGTAATAAACTAATATATTTATATATCTATTTTCTATGTTTGCACCTCTCCCGCGTGATTTAATCAATTGTTGAGACTTGAGACCTGCCGGTAAACGATGTAGACGCACGCGGGAAATGGTCGTTCGGTTCTAGATTGGAATCCAATTATATTATACTGGCTAATAAATAGGCATAAGTGTTCCTAGGCAAAATGCTAGACTAATTAATTAGAAGCCTTTCCATGTGAAGAGCTCTAGAACCAATTTGGGACAAAACAGCTTGCTTCCTAGAATATGTAGCGAACATAATAAGCTATTTCACTCCACATCTATAGAAATTTTTAATATGCCACTGTACAAGTTCGGAGGCTCACTGGTTACGTCACATATGGAGCCTTAGTCACAGTAAATTGCTGAGAAGTTTGTACCTATTATAAAGTTGTTCTAAATTATTCAACTATACTTTAATAATTTAAAATTTTTACCCGAGACAATTATACTTCCTATAAAAATAACATGCTGTGTTTGCCTATAATTGGGTCTGTATCTCAGAAATATGACCAGCACTTTGCTGTATTTTACTACTTTAAATATTATTTGCCTGTTAATTAATAAAATAAAAATAAATATTTGTGGAAACTGTTATGAGACTTTACGTGTGTGTCACGTGAAAAAAATAGGAGTAGTTTTAAATAATATATTAATAACAACTGATATTTCAAAAAGGGTTATAATTAATAATCTCTATATTCTTTGCAAATCCATGTTGAGTGAAAATCGCTGCTAATTTAGGAGGCTATTAAAACAAATGTTCTTTATTTTTCATGAAGAGAGTCGCCTTTTGTTCCTTAGTTTATAAATCCTTGCTTCATGAAAAGCTTGCGAGCGGAGGGAGGTTGTCTGTCGCTGTTTTACAAAAGAATGTGGATCCAGGAGTACGTTATATTTCCCCACTAACACATCAAGTCTTGAACACTAGCCGCTATGTACCTACCCATGATCATCAACAATCGCCATTCACGCTATTTGCGAACCCGTTTCGTTCTTTATTCTTTGACAAACTTCAGACTTGGTTGGCTCCAGCGAACGATGATAGAAAACTTTGTAGGAACTTTAGTGAAAAGTTTAAACAAGCTTTCCAAAGCTAAGCTAGTAGATAAATTGCACCTTTAAATTCAAGATATAACTAACGAACGACCCGATAAGTTTATTAATATAAAAGTATAGGAAAAAAGTTCTTTTCAAATTTATCAGAACTATACATAGTATAAGGTTATAATATGTTTGTCATTATGATAAATTAGTTTAGTGTATGTCGCGTGCTTATACGTGTATGCGATTACATAATCATCTGTGTCACAGTTTAAAAAGGAAAAACGCGATTGAATCATCTTTACATGTGTTTTTATTTTCTAAAATTTGTTTCATTTGATTTCGAATATCATTTTGAAAACGAGTCTGATTCAGGCGATTCAGGCTGTTCTTTTACTGTTAATAAACTTATGGGCAACATAGTTTTACCGAGGACTCCGTTATGTTCAAATTGTTCAAGTATCTGTTTAATTAAAGAAAGTCATTTATTTATTTATAAAAAAAGAACATTATTGCTTACAGTGTAGTAATAAAAGTATGACCATGACTAAAACGATATTATTACGCATTATTACGATTAAAACAATATTAGTAGCGTGCGTTGCTATTTGTAGGTACAAATTTGTATAACGTGAGGCAGAGATAGCAGTTATTCGTCCTGAAACTGACTGAACCCATAGCAATGAAAATACTCATTTACGGCTTCGCGACGAAACCGCTCCGCTTGATGGGATTTTTATAGAGCAGATCGTTGGAATATATTATAGGGTTGGTGACCGCACTAGCAGCACTTAATTGTCTTATGTTAATGCATTGCGTTGAATATGTAAGCTGAATGTCACTTTAATGCTTTACAAGAGTAACGCAAATTGTGTTGGTAGTAACTCATTTATGGGACTGTATGTTAGTCATTCTTAGAAATCCTTTTGACTCGTTAAACTGTACGATTATATCTATATTTAAGTAAATTCCATGAAAGTGAATTTGCCGACGAGTTTGATATGAATATCATATTATTATCATTGTAATAATATCAGTCTGCTAGTATCGGTAATATCGAAATATTGATCAAAACAATAAC
Organism: Teleiodes luculella; assembly: GCA_948473455.1. NCBI lineage: Eukaryota > Metazoa > Arthropoda > Insecta > Lepidoptera > Gelechiidae > Teleiodes > Teleiodes luculella. The sequence continues at coordinate 9,279,092 of OX419588.1, read as the reverse complement.
TTTAAGTTAAATGTCACTAGACTCCAATGAGATTATATGATCTAGAAGTTCTTAATAGACAGGTTGTATGTATTTGATGTAAGTATTAGGTTATTTACGTATATCGACATATTCTCATATGGATTGTAACTTCGACAGCAGACCGCTCAAAAAAGAACAAAAGAAAAAAGAAATATGGGCCTTAAATTTATAAATGTAAGTGGGCTCTCAGTTATTTGCCTTTTTACGTAATGAATAAGATCAGGTTTCACTTTCGCGGGAAAAACTCATTCATTTTTAATGAAATTAGAAGTAATACCAAAAGCTAAACAAAGCTTTCTAGACCCTTTGTTGAGTATAATTACGGTACTAAACCTATCAATACTAGTCTTGAAAGGAAATTTATATTAATCGGTAACCTATCACATTTTCGAAAAACTGAAAACCGAATTTCAATATTCCGTAAACGATTCATACATTTTTCAATTTCCATTGTATGACTTGACATATTTTTAAATCACCACAATAACACTTTACAGAATTATTCTTTTTCCGCACAACGTTATTCCGTTTTACGATTAATCTTTTTTACTAAATACCGTAATCTCACTTGGTCTTTTTTTAAACGCTAGAATTATTTTTTATAATTACGACACATAATGTTTTTGGAGTTCGGGGCACCCCGACATCTGTCGGTTAGGTTAGAAGGGTATGGCGGGCGTGGTGGGCGAGCAAAGCGAGCCCACCTCGCCCGCCATACCCTTCTGTTAGGTTTGACATGTATGCATGCCTGCTTGTGCTTGGTTGCATGCTTGCTTGCTTGCTTGCATGCTTGCTTGCTAGCTTGCTTGCTTGCTTGCTTGCTTGCTGGCTTGCTTGCTTGCTTGCATGCTTGCTAGATTGCTTGCTTGCATGCATGCTTGCTTGCTTGCTTGCTTGCATGCATGCTTGATGGAGTACAGAATGTAAAATGGAGAAATTAAATTTGACCTTGCAATATAATGGTTCAATTGAGCTACCGCACATGTAAAAAAATGGTTAACGTTGTCATGGATTTTCGGTATACTGGTAAATAGTTTAGCGGAAATTTGAAACATCGGTGAACAAGTAAAAAGGTAAATTAAAACGCGGAAACATGATACAATGGAAAATGTTATTTCGGATAATAAATAAATTTTCTAACTGATAAATGTCAAAAAGTTAGCGGAATAACAATATTCGGAACAAAAAATATCGGAAATACAATAGGTAACCATATTAATCATAATTCAATAGCTAAATTGATAGACGTTGGAGGATAAATACTCTGGAGGTCACACAAAAAGAAGCATTTGCAAATGCTTCTGTTTGCTTTGACCGACTGTAGTCATACTAGAATATTAAGTGCACGCACACATCTTAAATTTTCATGATAAAAAGTAATAGCTTTTTAGTAAGTACCAATAGAAGAAGAAAATAGTTGTTAATTCGGAAAAGGATGCAATTTGATGTTTTTACTGCTATGATATTTTGAGTGCATCGCCTGAGGAATTATTATATTTTTCAACTCAAAAAAATACTAAATAAAGCAATAAACTATAGATAATTCTACTTTGACTATAACATTAAAATACTTTAACTATTAATTAAATACATTTTCTATTCACAATAAATTGTGTTTAACTCTTTGCAACAAAAAAGATATTGATATCGAAGATAAAAGAATAAGCTCTTGTAACTTGCCAGACTAAAATATAGTAAAAAAAAAGAAAAACAACAGGTGAAAAAAGAAATCAATTATAGGGCGCAAACTGACATCAAAGAGGGCAAAATTGAGGCTAATTGGTTTTGAGATCCAACCTCGTACTGTCGGTTTGAAAACTGACGCTCAATCACCTATGTGTACTTTGATGTAAGGTAGTTAAAAGCCAACTACAAACGCATATCATTTATGAACGCACAAAGAGTATGATTAATTATTCATCTGACGGTAGAGATCATTGTAGTACGTAATAGTTCTGTACGTTCGCTTCGCATTAGTATTCTATGATTCAAACAGAGTCGTGACATGATCACAACTACTACACATCGCTGAATGGCTAATTCCGCTACTTAAGTAATTAAACTGGAATGGCGTTGTGGCAGCTGCTCTAAGCTGAAGTGGGCATACCTCTTGAGTTTCAAGAGGTTAAAGGATTATCTCCAGAGGATATGTTACTTCAACATGAAACTCGTTCAGTATAAAAAAAATAACTCAAAAAGCGAACTAGTAAGAATTTACGACTTCTAACTTTGGCGCCCATTAATGACATTTATGAGACAAATAATCGTGTCTCATAAAATGTAAATGTCACATAAAATGTAAAAATATGTAAAGTGAAAATACATTTAACTTGATGAAAAGTTGATATTATTTCTGTGCTGTATTTAACATGTTTGTAGATTTTATGACTCCGAGATGTAGGCTTTGATTATATATTAAAAATTACATGAGTACGTACAGAAAATCCCCTGAACGTTTGACACATTTGGAAATACTTTTTACATTTTGAAAAAAGAAGTAGGTATAGTAAAAAAAAAATACCTAAAGGAGATTTTCCCTTTTTAGTATACAATGAATCACAGAAAGAATATTATGAAGTTTTTTTTTATATAAGTGATCATTCGTAACGAGCAGTAATACTGCCCTCGCAAGGCAGTAACATCAAACACAAACAGACAATCAAGTTGTTTACCGTGCGTCTGTGCGAGACTAATGGAGACGAGCAGGTTGCGTCACATCACATCGCAAGCATAAGCCTTTTTATTGGCGCACATATTAAAGGGGATCGCAGACGTTGGAGATACTACTATAATAGTGACCTTTTACTCTATAATTATATATATATATAAGTATGCAGATGGCGACCATTTAGAATGGCGACGCGCAGCCGCCACAGAAAGACTGGCCCTTAGAGAATAAATATACATAGAGCACGCGCATCGCTCCGCTGCCTTTATGTCAAGCGTAAGCAAATTTTGTCAGATTTTGTATGGGCGGTTAATTCAATAACATTTTTCTTTTTTGATTTGTTCCTCGAGTCATGTTTGCAACTTATCACTGCACATTTCAAAATGTTCTCCTATTAAATTTCTTATTTTCACCGGGAAAAACAATCAGCTCCGATAACCGTTTGATACTAAACGAACGCGCTGAAGATATTCGGACTGTTCATATCCATGCTTACGGTTCATACTCGATTAGGCGTACTCTATCCCTCCCAGAACATTTTCTATTTATACTCTAAGGACTGGCCATTTTGACTCGATTGCTATTTGTATAAAATGTATATTTGAATTTAGATTTTATCGGTTGCCTGTTAGAAATTGCTAATCAGCTATAAAGCCGAATGTACAATTTATATCTTTTTTGAATAATATTCTCTAGTGTGCATTATAGTATGCACATGCGGATGGACATTTACAGTTTACACTATAAAATTATCCCCTACCGCTACGGAATAAGAGCGCTCTCAAGGGCAATATGTCCAGCCGCATGTGCTACCTACTGCACATTATATTTTTTTATCAAAGAAGTTTTTATGGCTTATAGGACGGGAAGATTCTTTATCCCCTCCCCTATCCCCTTAAAATAACATAGTGGCTTAGCCGTTTCTGATGGTCAAATATTTACAATATGTAAGCAAATGGCGACTAATTAAAATGACGCCACGCAGCCACTACGGAACTTGTCCATTTTGGCTGAGCTGTTTTTTGCATATAATTTTTATTAAAGAACAGGTCACCAACTTTGTAAGATAACATAAATACCTTATCTGTCTGTAACGCACTTAAGCCTTTTTATTAGCGCACATATTAACATGGGTGTGGCGGCAAAAAGCTCGTGAAATGGGACACTTGCGGTTGAGTGTCTCGTAAATCTGTCGAACCAAGGATACGGGCAACCGCCATTTAGCCTGAAAAGTCCTCCTTCAGACGATTACTGGCATAAACTAAAGATGATCCTACTTTATTAAAGTGTACTAAAAATGTGATTTGCACTAACATACATACATTTATCTATCTCCGCCATTTTGAATTGAGCTTACCGATATTTAGGCGCTTTTTCATTGGTCGATATAAAGCATGTGGGGAGTCCCAAAATCCAAAATATATTTTTCTGCCATACTGTTTCCAGATTCTCTCGCATCTCGCATGCGGGCGCTAACGACCAATGAAAATGCACTCTTAGTACTAATAAGTGTATTTTCTCAACTATAGAAAGAAATATGCGAGTGAAATATTAATCAGTAGTCACAATCCAAGGTACATGTAGCAATACTTCTGGAAATGAAAATTTGGAAATTCTTCATTGATTCAATTTTTTCTTCGCCATTTCCTTAAGTTTAGATAGGTATACAATGTATACGAGTTTAAATCAATCTACATTAATGTTTCCGTGTTGTATTAATTCACGTATCAAGGCTGACGTAAATAGGGTGACATAACGTGCATAAAATATAATTGAATATGTCTCAGCTACGCGCTTTCAATTTAGGGGGCGAGGCAATAAAACATGCACGACGACGGCGGCGGCGCCAAACACATAGAATATGACGCTTCCAATCCAGCTTACTGCTGGTTATTGCGCACGCATATAATACAAGTTTTACAAGACACATATAAGATAAGACTGACTGTGAAATATAGAGTTGCGATGGAAATAGTAAAAATCATAACACAAGATATGAATCTGTAGAACAAATCTTTTTTATAAAACGTTATACTTACTCATTACCATACACAGCTGAGAAACGCGCTCTTGTTGGTGGCGCAACTCAAATTTTTTAGGAAACTAAACTGTATTTCAGGACACCAATAATGCTTTTACAGGGTCGGATCAACGGATTCTAAGTGGAATCTTTAAGATTTTAATTGTGTTGTTTGTTGAGGGATATCTGCACTTATTTTTGGTGTAGAAACATAATGGTGACATTAAATATACAAGTTTAGATTTGTTTTCTGTATAGACACGACGTTAAGTGCGAGGAGCGTACTAAGCATTGTGTACAGTCACGTTGAGCCGACTTATTTTCGGAACGGCTGAATTAGAACGCGGTTCACGACCATTCTCAACACACACGTGCAATATATTTCAGGGTGTTTATTTATAAATCACAATGGCAACTCGTTCATAAGTTAGTGTTTCCTTTCTACGTCTTATCATTTAAATTTTGACATACTTATAGATACGGTTTTTTCCTATACAGGGTGAGCAGAGTCTAATATAGTCAAAGCTATTCCACGTTTGAAAAAAAATTGTGCTTAAGCTTCGGTTTTCCACAGCCTTCAGCTTGACGTACATCAGCTTTTATTTCGCAAATAAAACAACGAAGTTAAAATATAAATAACAAAACCGCTGACCCACTTTCAAATTAAATTAAACTTCATCTGCCGTCAACCCCAGCTTAATAGGCGCACAACAATTAAACAAATGGCCCGTAAAGTTAAAAACTTTCACAGATAAATCGATTTACAAAAAGTTAAGGCGTTGGTTTCCTTTTTCTCCTTATCTGTGTCAGTGAGCGCGGTCATTTGCTTTATGTTTCCGCCGAAAGGTTTACAACTTCCTTCGTTCTGCCCATTTTACTTTTTTCTGAGGTAATTTGGTCAGTAAACACTATGTCTTGAGAGAGAAAATGTTGTCCACACTTCCTTGCCGGACTTAGAGGATTACATTACTTAGTTTAGGAGTAAAACTACCTTATCTACATAATAGGTATATTGAAGACAAGCTTTGCACTCCGCAGCTTCGCTCACGGTAAAAAAAATTCTTACTGGACTCTTTTTTCTAGTCCATGGAGAAATCAATCACGTCAAAATAATAATAAATATTGTAAAGTGAATGTAAAATTGTGATATATTTTGGACAATTCACACAATATCTTTATAATTTATAGCCTATGTATTATTTTTATGTATAAGCTGTATTATTGTTTAAGTTTTATTCATCCATCTTCACAAACCAAACTTTCGCAAGTATAATACTAGTAGCATGAAGGAAGATTTTTTATAGAAACCTTTTTTATGTAATATAAAAACCTTCTGTGCGTATCAACAAGTAATCAGCCAAAATATAGTGAATGTGATATTCGATTTAAATCTCTTCGGAACTCATTAGCTTTATATATTCATCGACGTATATTTAAAGATATACAGCATATTTACCTATCATCGAATTGAAAGTTCTAAATACCTCTCACATAAAGAAAATAAAATGTTGGTGAACAAGAGTTTCAGAAAAAAATTATAGAAAGTGACATAGGCATTTTACAAGGGTATGCCTTTGAAAATATCAAACCATTCTGAATTTGATGTAAGTCCTCTTTTTACTTAGGCTACTACTACGGCTGCGTGCTATAGCCATTAGGAGTGATATTGTTGAGCCTTTATATCTGGCTAAATACAATTACAGTATATGAGCTAAGTAAAACAGCCTCCGTGGCCGAGTGGTCAAAAGCTCCCCTGACGTTACGGAAGTTCCGGGTTCGAATCCCGGTGGGGAAATTGTGGAACACATATCACTTTGTGAGACTTTTCCGGGTTTGGTTAGGACATTGCAGGCTGAATCACCTGATTGTCCGAAAAGAAAGATGATTCCGTGCTTTGGAAGGCACGTAAAGCCTTCACTCATCACTTTTATCTACACTTTTTCCATACCTAAAGGTTGCCTGGTAGAAATTGCTACCTTAGCAATAAGGCTTTTGACTCTTCTGTTTTGTTCTGTATTGTTTTCTGTATGCTGTATCTTTTGTCAATAAAGTATATTGTATTGTATTGTAAAGCCCGTTCCGCTGGTCCCTACGGATATAGTCGTTACAGGAGCCATGTCAGAAGCCTTAGGCGGCTCAATAATTCTGACACCAGGGTTTGTGAGATAGGTTAATCTAGAATCCCACTCGATAAGCAAGCAAGTAAGCAAGCTAAGTTAAGTTTTGTGCTGTTTGTGGTTTCAACTGGTTGTAAAGCCATTAGTTTGGGCTTAGGGCGTGCTGCGAAGGGAAAGTACACAAAATATATCAACATTTTATACTATGAAGTACATTTATATCGACAATATTTGGTGATTCTTTCCTTTAGGTGTTTTGATATAATACATTCGAAAAGATTTTTACATATACAAGATGAAACAATACGTTGCAATGTGTAAAAAGCGCAAAAAGCCTCAAACAAATATGATGTCCATTTAAATAATCCAGACAGAGTATGTAAGTGATTATTTAAGGATTGAAATTACAAATCTTTATACATAATTCATTTAGTTTTATTAAATTCTTCAGCCAGCGGGAAATATTAGAATTCAATACTCGCTTTCTTTTTTAATACAGCTAGCCCTAACTTGGTCAGAATGGGAATAAATTTATGAGCTTACACAGAGCTATGTATGGCCAGAGCCGTTGGCTTGCATATGGAAAGCGCAGTTTCAATAAATACATTTTCGATTTTTTAATTCCTATAAAAATTATTCGACGCTCTTACGGTGAAGGAAAATATTGTAAAGAAACCTGCACACACCCGCAAAGAAATTTAAAGGTTGTGTCCGATTGCTTGTTGTGTGGGTGCCGAGGTTAGCTTACCTCACAAACCCTTGTGTCAGAAGTTTTTGCTCGCTTAAGGAGGTTCCCTAATGTGAAGTTGACGAACCCGCACTGGGCTAGCGAGGTCGACCAAACCACGCATTCCTGACCTTTAGGTGGGGACATAATGGTACAGTGTAAATAACAGCTTGACAAATTCCGAGCAACTATTATTATAGTGAAACACAGACTCTCACAAAATTACTATTTTGTATGGAAGTATCAAACTTGTATTTCATTTCCGAGAATTTTTTTTTGGATAGTTACTAAAACCAGTTGCATGTTCTTTTCGTGTTTGCCAAGCCTTCATTGGCACCCTGTATAAGATCTGCATTGTTTTATAGTTTTATATTGTTATTCTTTGTTCTAATTTTATTTGTCGTATTGTTGTACTGTGACTGACAGGGATACTTTCTGGCTAACAAAGCGATCTTAACGTCAAATCAAAACATGTAATAAACACTCATGGCAAAGTGAAAAATAACTACTCATAATACTCGTACTACACATTATTATAGCAATAATGTAACGTATTTCGATCGTTTTCATTCGAGTTTCTAATTACTTTTTTTTTATTTACCTACTTAATTTGCTGTGTGGACAGAGGGCATCCTTGCTTTGCCTCGCAACTACTCATAAATCTATTTCTACCTGTGAATAGTGTTATGGACTGTGTATGAACGTCAACTCATTTATAATAATATGTTATACTATTAACTGAAACTTCTGTATACAGTTGTTTGCTGTTCCCAATAAAAATAAATAAATAAATAAAAATCTGTTAACGAACACAGATCAACAGATTTAGTCTCGTGAAGCATGACTCAGTGTAACCGAGCTCACACCGCCCTATTGAACACCAAACCTCGTTTCATAGTGAACACATGCGTGCGTTGACCTTTGAAACTCAGCCCGGTGGAAACATACGGATTATGCCGATTACACTCAATGGAAATAAGCGACTGCTAGTTTGCATTTGAGACTTTCAACATGTAAGTTGTAGTTATCAACTATCGTTTTTGACTTTAAATCAAATATACATATTAGAGTTTGAAAAATTGTTTTGAAATAGCTTTATTTTAAAGCGCCCTAATAAATTAAACCTGATTTACTATTTAAATAAATTTAAATTAGTCGAGTTGCATATTAGCGCCTTGTAGTAAGTAGCAGAAGTTAGAGCACGTAGCACTCAGAAACAAAAATATAATAAAATATATAATTATATTTTTAAAGAAAGTCCTTTTTTTCTTCTACGACTATTGGGATAAAATATGTGGAGAGGCTTTCCGCTAAATATTAAAGCCTTAGTCACTAGAGAGCCTTTAGACGCCATTATCCACTTGAGAACTGCTGGAGCTGTTGAAATTAGGTTATATCTGAACAGACTTCTGAAAAAAATACTGAAGAGGGATCTTTACCTATAAATAGATTACAGGAAAACCTATGAGAAGTCTGTGCTATTTAAAGTAACAAATGTGCGTATGCGCAGCGAAATCAATAAAATAAACATAATTGAACATTCAATTGGCCAAAGTAATCTTCCAAGATATTTTGACATGCTTACATTGAAAGCGGCCGCGAAAGTTCTAAGTCATTAGTGCTCAGAACTTAATGGGTGTTTAATTATTCATTTTCTTTTTGATCATACTCTCGGTCCCTGAAAATGTTTATACTTAAAAGGGTTCTACAATGTAGAAAGACAGCCACAAAGACACTTTTTTAACAGAGTAGGTATAAGTCGGCTCACAGGAAGCACAAAATATAACCACCACCAGATATCTCCGTCCACACTATTATATATTCTGTGGTCTACGGTCAATTTCAGAATGTATTTTGTAAGTGGATGAGAAAATTAAATGGTGTGAGTGGCAGGTGCAGAGTGCAAAGTACTGCAGAGCGCGGTTGTCAACACCTTGCGGCGCGGCGGCGCGTGCGGTGATCGGTGCCACTCGACGAGGCAACGACGCGCCATGCCAGACATAAATAACTATACCAAATTAAATGCGGTTATTTCTGAGCTACACACATATTTTCTTCTGGTGGTTTAGAAAAGAGTTTTTGTTTTACATTGTCTGTTCTTCTTCAATACGATCACGGCGATAACATGCGTATTTTTTCGCGTTTGTTTTGTGGATAAAACCACACGCGCATGCGTGCATGTATATAAGTTTTGTTTGTAAATGTGTTATTTAAAATTGCTCCTACATGTCTACAGAATAAAATATTAAAGAAAACACTTTATTTTTATTATTGTAAACTGGATATCGTTCGGCTGGCTGTCGTTGTAGAGATCTTTGGGGGAGGCCTTTGCCCAGCAGTGGACGTCTACTGGCTGAAATGATGATGATGGTGATAATGAAGCTGGCTATTATATAATACTTACAAAGAACAATAAATACATTTTATTTTAGTGTATCAAAACAATATTATTTGCTAATATTTCGTAACAAGGAATACAAGCTAAGCGTTTACTAAAACTAATGATTACCTACCTACAAAAACAAATTAGAAAAGTCTGAAGTATCAATAACATTTTTGTTTCCCAATAATTCTTTACGCAGCCCTAATCGATTCCAATAAAAGTATCAGCTTTCAGCTCGGTCGGCAGTTCGGAGCAGAGTTGATAAATAAACTTACTTTGTAAGTATATCGGTATAATGGCAGCCGTTTTATTTGTTTACCGCGTCAGATACGAATTCATTGCTCGTGCGGATTTCGGCTCGCGTTTCGAATATAAAATGAAACTGAAATCGAAATAATTTCACAAGTTATGATATGACAGGCGTGGTTTTATTGAGTGTAATAATTTAGCGTTAAAATATTCTAATGTGCAATGTTTTTTTTTGTATATTTCAGCCAACTGACTCTCTAATGTCTTTGTTTAGAAATATCGATAACTAGATTGCCGTCCCGCGGCTTCAACCACATTGACCACTTTTCCCGTTTGAATGAGATATTTTCCCGTGGTAAAAGGTAGCCTTTGTCCTTCCCAAAGGTCTATCCTATCTCTGTACCAAGTTCAATATCGGTTATGTGGTTTTGGCGTGAAAGCTCGCATTCATAATATTAAGTGGGGATAATGCCGTGAAAGTGCTTACTTACTTGTAAAAAAAGATAACTGTTGTACAGATTTTATCTAGTAAGAAACTGGATTAACTAACATAGATCAACCCACATGACGACGGTCAACAAACATTCCCATACCGTCTCTAATCTATCTATTTTCTTCTATACTGTAATAAAACTGAAGACTCGGCGGGTCTGTACATTGATTTGTTTTTCAAAAAACTGATTGTAGGTGATAAAGGGACTGTAGCTGAACCACGCTCAACGCAAAAATACAAGTATTGAAAAAAAAATCCGTTTGTTTGTCTGTCTGTTTTTACACGCTAATCTCTGGAACCGTTGGACCGATTTAAATGAAATTTTGCATGGGGGTGCCTTATATACCCGGTCAAAATCTTAGATTCTTTTTACCATGGGATATAAAAAAAAAACGCGGGCATAGCCGTGGGCGGACTGCTAGTCTTAATATTGTTAGAGTCGTATTACTTTTTTATTCTCAGTAAATCTGTATTTTTTGCAAGGTCAAACAACTTCTTTGATATTTAATTCCATCCTCCATAATCAGACAAAATCAGATTACTCACAAAAACAATCCCGAAGTTACATTCAATTCCCAGTAAAATAACAAGAATAATGAATTCTGTTCGAGGGATGGGTTTGGTTAGAGGAACGATGGAGAAACGCAAACACTTGGTTCGCCAGTTCCCTCCCGTTCAGCAAATAGGATTAGAATGCAATGTTGTAATTAATTAATGCAATAAGCTCGTTCCGAACACCCGAGCGGCCGCTATGGGTATGCGGGTAAATTAATTATCCAGCTGCACAAAGCCACATCTCAGGGCGAATAGGCACGACCAGTGTTGCCAGTAACAGTGCGTCGCTCATTGAACACTAAATCTGGCAATACACAAACCTCCCTCCACATGATATAAGCTGTTATACTTATATCTGACAGCAGCTATACCGAAGTTTCTACGAGTATACATAGCAGTAACACAGCAAGACTTACTTTCTTGTTGTTATATTTATATCTGTTATGTTGTTATTAGTGTACTTCAACTTTCCAAAACAAGCTAATGGAAATTATATTGCTTTTCGGACTGTTGCAGTTGTTGATTTATTCCTTTAGGCGTCTGACAACCAAAGTCAAACAATCTTTCTAAGAGATTTTCATACCCACTCATCTCAGAATTTTCATACATAAATAGATTGATTATTGTGAAGATATTTTGGTGGACTTTTAGTTGGACTTCTGATTACAACAAGAAACAAAATAATGATCAAGATAAATGAAATACCTGAGACATCATGACATAGCATAAATATGTTTTTAAGCTCAGCTCAGATTAGACAACGGCTGACCTTGTTAGCACAAAAATTTAAAATTTACGGTAACAGAATACCCCTAATTAAATTGGTTCCCCATGGGTGCAAAATACGATTCCTTTTTTAATTTCGTTATTTTATTAATTTGCATGTTTTTGTGTTTGAGGGAGGGAGCAGATAACAATTTGTTTTTGATAAGTGACACTTAAATATGGAAAACGAAAAATAAATTCACAGTTAAAAAACAACTATAAAAGCATTCATATTCATATGTTGCTAGTTGCAACACTAATAATAGTTTACCTACATATTACGTTGAACGCTGTTAATAATAGAATGTTTCTTAAACGTCAATTTTTGTAAACAAATAACTGTGGATTCATCGTTAGCAGATTAGTTTCCTGTGTGAGGTTATTGGGTGTAAATATGATCGGCGGACAGAAATAAATGAGGCCGCTAACAAGGTACCTATTTATAGTTATCTTCAAACATTGTTACGCAGAATCTCACATTTTTATAAAGTTGAAAATTATACTAATATTTTAAAAACATAGAATAGAATTGTTAGCCCTACTTTCCCGGCTGTACGTTCACTTTCAGAGCCATTCTGTTAGGCACAACATTGAACCAAAAATCTTTAATCGCAGCTGCTGGTGACAGTTACCGTTATTGAAATAATAGGGCCACAGAATAACGATAGCGTTTTTTCTTCCTCTATAATAGGCCTTAAAATATTTTTAGTACTTTACATGAAATTAAACCATTGATTTAATTTGATTTCAAAGTACGAAGCGAAACGCGCTTTTCACACCTTTCGGCTAGTAAAATCTGGACGAAATATACAATGTTTTTATAAGAGTCAAATCAAAGAGCAATGCTGATTTAGGACAAACGACCGACGCCGTCTCAAACTTTTTGTTTTTCATATAAGATCTTTAACATAAGGTCAAATTAGTTATATAAAATTTAACAAGACTAAAATAGAGCTGTTCACTAAAAGAACATTGACAGCTTTTTTGACAATTGTTTAGCTAAAATAATTAGGTAGGTAAAAAAAAACTATTGATATAGATGACTGTTTTGTAAGTTTAAAATGAAGGTAAAATGAAATGAAATGAAAAATGAAAATAAAAATAAAGTAGGATGTATAAGAAAGATATTATTGAGGCGGTCTTGTTGCTTAAAATGGCGTTATGTAGGATAGTCAATTTAATTAAAAGCGCTGATTTAGATACAAACTGATAAATTTCGGAGATAAGTTGGGATGGTCATTAATAACTTCTAGTAAATAAGGTTGAAAATTCCATCAAAAACTGACGTCAGCAAGAATTTTGTGTGTGTAAGTGGTAGCATAGCAATAACTAAAAGGACATGTGGTTTAATCAAGGATTTTGAGCAACTCTACCAATAAATCATTTCACAAAAAAAAACCGACACTTCCATACGTAATAGTAATTTTAGTAGAACAGTTTGTATGTAATAGTCAATTGTTCTTTGTTTCCCGGAAAATGTTCATTAGACACCCCCATACTAACGTCTTTTGGACTCTCTTTTCTTTTCTTTTTCGGAGTCTTTTTAGACGAGCAAAGGCGAGTTAAACAAAAGACGGACGCGGATGATTGTATGCGCGACGCATAACGTCGATGCTCGAAAAACGCTAGTGTGGGGGGGTGTCTTACAAAATTTATTACATCCTTTCAGTTTGTGCTTAGCCGTCACTTACCCCATGTATACCCGCCCTTAGATGAGAACTTGAGTATATTAGTCAAAATTGTATTAAACATTAGGTGACATTTACAATCTCAACAAAAATATGTCAACAAGATTGGTTTTTAGTTAATGTTAAATTGGTTGAAAAATTAGGAAGTTAGTAATGCATTATAAAAAAAAATATTTTAAAAGATCCGTTACCGAGGCGCCCAAATCACAATGCACAATTTTTACATTAAAATTCAGTTTAAAACTAATTTACGACGGAACAAAACCGGGTAAAAAAATTACTTCACTAAAAAACAACAAAGTATAACAAACAATCCAACCCCGCGCAAGAAAACGAGATGAAAGTGTGAAATTTTCTATTAGACGAAATTAAAAAAGTTATCTCGTTAGGGTGTCCAAAGTTATTTTGTTATGATATCTGGCAGTCGCTGGTATAAGCACAACTGGACATTTTCAGGGACAATACGCCGTTCCCGCCCCTGCGAGATCCCTTGCCAATATAATGGCGATAGAAGGGACTATAGCAGATCTTCGCAAAACGACCATTCTCTTAATGAACCAAGTTGGATACAATTAGAACTCGGTCGACTTTATTGCCTCAAATTACTAAGAAAGTAATCTGTAGAGCTAACCGAACCCTATTTGGATTATGAATAGGTGAGAAAAAGGTTTATTCTTCGCTTTGCCGAATCACGTAACGCAAAGTAATTTGAAGCTTCTGGAAGGTAATCAAATAAATACCTTTTACTACTACAGCCATTGACAGTCTACTGCTGGAAAAAAAGCTTAGATAAATAAAGTAATACATACAGATTTGTTCATGGATTTTTAAAAATTAAGTAGCGTAATAGAGCCAAGGGAAGTATAAAACAAAATAATGTGTGTAGGTGTAATATGTGCGTTGTTGTTGTGTGTTGTTGTTTACTCAGTAAATATTATATCGTCCTAAGTACGTACTATCAAACTCAAAACACAATAGAAACATATAATTAATACAGTAAAAACCAGAGTGAAAGTATAAAAAAATCACTATCTAAATCTCTACATACCAGGAAAAAAACGAACACTATTGTTTTTCGCAACTAATACGTACGAGTACCTACGTTTGGGACTCGTAACAAAAATGTGTGCGTACCCAACTAATGACTATCAGGCCAGTGAAGGCTACTCTATTAAATACGGCCTATTTCCCGATAAATGACCAGCTATTTGGTTACTTTCCTTATAATTACCTGTATTTATCAGCAAAATGCCTAAACTACCTAATTCAGTTTATCATCGCTGAGTGAATCTTCTTCTTTTATACTATAATAAAACTGAAGAATTGGCGTGCCTGTACATTGATTTGTTTTTCAAAAAACTGATTGTAGGTGATAAAGGGAGTGAATTACTAGTACACATATAAAGAAGGTCCCATATTAATAGACCGCTGCATTTGCAGAAATTGCAGATTATCATGGCTAAGTGGATTTCCGACTGTTTTACGATGTGAGACACAAAATATAATCCATTTGTCCTAATAAGCGATGATATTGGCATATTTTCTAGTAGTAAGAATAACGTGGGCGTAGGAAGATTGAAATTTATTCGCATAGTATGTGATTTAAACATAGCTTCTTGAACGTTACAACTAGGAGCTTTCTACGTGAGCAATAAAATATAACCTACTCGTTTAAATGGAACCTTATAAAGGCACTGCGAAGTCGTGAAATGTGTTTTAAGGTACCTGTGTCATTTTATTGTGTCTTCTGCTACTCTGTGTGAAAATATTGGGGCTGATTGTTACGCTATTGTTTTTTAAAGAGGTAGGATATTGTCAATTTAATTTTAGGGATAACTAATGTCGAGAAAAATTTAGGGTGCATGCAAAAAACATCCAACTTAAAATTACACTTAATCTTACAGCTGCGCTTTATATTTAAACATGTGTAATACATTCAAAATTAGATTCATTCAACTCCCGTCCTTTCAGTTCCCATATGAACGAAAAGTACAGTGACTTAAATTTAAGAGTATGACGAAGGAATTGCTACCATTGTTGAGAAGCAGCCTTTATGTTCTGACAGGGAAGCGCCGCAATGCTATGAATTTATAACGGTAAGCGTTTCTGGTAAATCAGTTTTAATGGCTTTTAATCAAAGCAAGCTGGCGCTTTATTGCTCATTATTTTGAATTCTGTTTGCGTTTGAATACTGTATATATAGAAGCGTATTAATATATATTTGTGGATCGCATCGTAATCCGCTGAAAGAAAAATGTTTATGAAAAGTACATTTTCCTGGAAGTAATTTACAGGGAAACTAATGATATTAGTAACTATTTTTGTTGTTATTTTTTACTTTTCCATGCTCAGTTTCCCATAGGAATGAGATATTTCCCCACGGTAAAGAGTATCTAAGATGTTGACCGGGGAGATATGGTACCACCATACCAACAAATAAATTGGTCCAGTAGTTTCGAAGATTAGCCCGTACAAATAGACAAACAGAGGAACAAAAAAAAAAGAAAAAAATCTGGATGTGTCACTTTTTAAATCCCTCTGACTAGATTTTTTTTTTTTTTACATGTACATACAGATATAATAATAATAATAATAAAGTTTATTTAGTTACCAAAAAATATACATATGGTTACCTACATTACATCTAAGTATAATATTAAAAAATAATAATAATATAATAAATAATAGGTAAACGGTGAAACTGCACAATTATCAGCGCTAGCTCTACTTCCGGATGAAAATAGCTGAGGCTGAGGTTATCTGCGATTATTTTGTTTGCCAAATTTTCTCCTATTTTGCAAAGGAAGTCACTGACTTGCTCTAATGATGACTGGGGGTTATCACATAATAGTTCAATGGATTTTTGACTTCTAGGTACAGTTTTATTATATGGATTGTATTTTTTTATCTTTAACATATTATTGATAACTTATTAATGCCAAAATATATATAAACAGAATGTATAAGTTACAGATTCAAAATACGGCTCAGTCAGAACTGAAAACTTTTTAAAAATTATTTTATGGTTCAACTGTCTCCTTTTATTTACTCGTAACAATTTACTGTTCACAATGTAGAACGAACAGAAACAATGTACAGGCAGAAAAACAATACGAAATATCATTTTGTTGGTCACGCGAACTTCCTTTTTAACTTAATTTTTAAGAAGCGCTTACACAATTGAGAAACCAAGTACGGAGGAAGCTAGACTACTAGTACTAGATTTTATCGCATCACCCGTTGACGGGCGCTCGTGCGATCAGGCGAGTCCCAAGGCGAGCACTTACGCACTCGCCCAATTCGCTGGAGTAATTGTTTGGTTAAACATGATTAACCTTGTTGTATTTGCAGACACTAGTAAACGCTGTCGGGTTCACGCTCTGTTTACGAATTATGAAACCCCACCGATGAGAAGCCACTGAGCCAAAGCAATTAGCGTCGCAAGCTCGTAAACGCTACGATTTGTTTTCAATCAATTATGTTCGGTTATTTTGTGAATCGGTCAGTATTGATATGTATTTCTAGGGATTCTCAATCTTTAAGCTTAGCCCTGAATTCACCAACAAACATAACGGCTGGTTAATGTTTAATTAAACGACCGTTTGATGAAAAACTAAAGTCTATAGAGGCTACAAAGGAGGCTACAATAACATCTTTGCCATAATAATATGATTTGACACTGTCTCAAGAAAGAGTGCGTACGATTACCAAGTTTATTTGCATCCATTCCAAACAGTGCGAAAAGAAATTAGACAATCGAAGTGGCAAAAATACCTTTGTTTTGCTAAGTTGTTTTTGGTGCCGTTTTAAGACCACAATCTATATAATAAAACTGTAGAGGTCGAAAATCTACATAGAAAAACAATATGCTAAAAACCGAGTCAGGGGATGTAAGAAGTGATATAGAAAAAAAAAATTTTTTAATTTTTTTTCTGTTTCTCTTTGTACAGGCTAATCTCCGAAACTGCTGGACCGATTTGAATAAAATTGTATATAGTGGTACCTTATATCCCCGGTCAACATATTAGATAGTTTATACCGTGAAAAATATCTTATTCCTACGGGAAACTGCACAGAAAAGAAAAAAATACAACGCGGGCGTAGCCGCGGGCGGACATCTAGTGTATATTAAAAGGAGTACAACAAGCGCAAATAAACTTGGTAATCGCGCGCACTCTTAAAGCTATACGAAGGAAGTGTTGTATTTATAATCATTTTTTAATCCTAGTATTAAACATTTTATTAATTCAGTATGCTCCACATTTCTCTTGTTGGCTTACACTCAGATGTCAATGTAATAATATTTAAATTATATCTTTATGACCATTTCTCACGGAATCGATGAAAGTAAGCGGCGTGGCTTTTTATGAAAACGCCCAAGTTAAAGTTCCTTTATGAGCAACTTGGCAAATCTTTCAAATATTTTATCAGACGGTTGGAACTTTTCTCTAACGTTATGTTCCGATGGAGAATACAAACCCGAAGGCGCCTACCAAACTTCTGGCTACAAGTGCCAACTTCTCAATGTATTTGATTAAGGAATTCATTAAAATTCCGGAGGAGTAATGAAACGTACACACTTTACACACTTACAAATATTTCCTTTAAAACTTGTAAAGCACGTTCGGAGTATATTCACGAGATTTGTTATTATAATCTTTTATGTAATTCTACTGTAGTACGGCTTGTTAACCTGAATTACGGTCCCATCTGGCAGAAAGCATGAAACTTAGCATACATGTAGCTTTTATATATGTGCTTCAATGTCGATATGGAAACACGCTGAGAAATGATTACCCCCCCCTTTTTCCCTCATTTTACCTCCCTTATTTTGGTTTTTTTCATTTTCTACAAAAACGGTAGGACTGATGAGTTTACTTTTCAAAAACCAAATAGTTGTCGATAAATTACCTACAAAATGATACTACATTTTATAGTGCTAAGATTAATATATTTCTATATACAGCCATCAACGTATTATGAAATTTTAAAAACAGGCACACTTTTTTCTTCCTTAGTTCATTTATAGGAAAACGACAAGAGTGGTGATAAAATGGACTAAAGAAGTCAACTACCTTATACATTAAGCTAAAAAATGACATTTATTTCATAGTCGTAAAGGCATTACTTCTAGAGTTACAGCTCACCGCGTCTGACTCAAGTACTCTTTTTTTTACCTTTTTAGAATACATCTTTCTGTTAACTTTGTTTAGCGTAGATTAGATTCAGATTTTCCAATTAGAAATAAAACAGTCCATGTACTAATCCAGGCCACAGTCTATTTACATGTAAAACTAGCTGTCTGCCCGCGGCTACGCTTGCGTTGTGTTTCGACATTTCCGTATTAATTTTTAACTATCCCACTTTTTTCCGTGATTTTAAAGTATCCAACATGTTGACCGAGTATATAAGGTACCACCATGCAAAATTTCGTTTCAATCGGTCTAACAGTTTCGGAGATAAGCCCGTAGAATATACTGCGCCGTATGAGTTACTAAAGTTTTTTAACTATCCCACGGGAACATTTTAATTTTCTGGGATTAAAAGTATCTAAGATGTTGACCGGGGATATAAGGTACCACTACACAAAATTTCATTCAAATCCGTCGAATAGTTTCGGAGATTAGCCCGTGCAAAGAAAAACAAAAAAAAAACTATAAAATCTGTACATAGAAAAAAAATGCTATAAACCTATTCAAGGGGATGTAAGAAGCGATATAGTACATACCCAGATTTTTTTTAAATATTTTTGTTTCTCTGTTTGTCTGTTTTTACGGGCTAATCTCCGAAACTATTCGACCGATTTCAATGAAATTTTGTATAGTGGTACCTTATATCCCGGTCAACATCTTAGATACTTTTAATCCCAGAAAATTAAAAAGTTCCCGTGGGATAGTTAAAAAACTTTAGTAACTCATACGGCGCAGTACATTCTACGGGCTTATCTCCGAAACTGTTAGACCGATTGAAATGAAATTTTGCATGGTGGTACCTTATATACTCGGTCAACATGTTGGATACTTTAAAATCACGGAAAAAAGTGGGATAGTTAAAAATTAATACGGAAATGTCGAAACACAACGCAAGCGTAGCCGCGGGCAGAAAGCTAGTTTTACATGTAAATAGACTGTGGCCTGGATTAGTACATAGACTGTTTTATTTCTAATTGGAAAATCTGAATCTAATCTACGCTAAACAAAGTTAACAGATAGATGTATTCTAAAAAGGTAAAAAAAGAGTACTTGAGTCAGACGCGGTGAGCTGTAACTCTAGAAGTAATGCCTTTACGACTATGAAATAAATGTAATTTTTTAGCTTAATGTATAAGGTAGTTGACTTCTTTAGTCCATTTTATCACCACTCTTGTCGTTTTCCTATAAATGAACTAAGGAAGAAAAAAGTGTGCCTGTTTTTAAAATTTCATAATACGTTGATGGCTGTATATAGAAATATATTAATCTTAGCACTATAAAATTTAGTATCGTTTTGTAGGCAATTTATCGACGATGATTTGATCTCTGAAAAGTAAACTCCTCAGACGTTCTGTTTTAGTATAAAATTCAAAAAACCAGAATGAGGGAGATAAAAGGGGGGGGAAAGGGGGGAAACAATAATTTATCGAAGTGTTTCCATATCGATATTGAAGCACATATATGACAGCTACATCCATGCCAAGTTTCGTACTTTCTGCCAGATGGGACCGATATCCTTATATTTTTTAGCTAGCAAGCCGTACTACTGGTTTTATTTTTGATTATCATATCCCTTTTTTTGATATTTACTGGTTTGTTATTTTTATTTATTGCAAATGAAGATGAAAAATATTATTACTGCAGTGTAAACATCGGCACGCACTTGGCGTGATTTGTTTTTGGATACGTAATAAATTGTATGATATAATAATATGTATGTGTTTTGCGGCACACTCTTTTCTTTGTATCTAACAAGAGAATGTTAAAATTTTGAGAGAATGGGCAATGTTTCTTTATGAAATGAAGTGCAGAACATTTTTGATATTATGGTTTTCGTGAATGCCCTACTAATATCTCCACTCAGCAGCGCGGCGGGACACCCTTCGCATATTAAACGTCAGCGTTAGATTGCGTTTCATAGGTATGAATGTCAGCTGAAATTGAGCGAAGTAATAAACACAACATTCTCGGCGACAACTAACCCTGCCTGCTAATAGTGCTAATTTGTTTATTACGTAGTTGTTGGCGTATAACTAACTAACATAGCTGTGGTTACTAATTAAAGAGCGGGGTTGTAATGTGTAATACTATAAGGAGGTAATTATAGGCATTTCAAACAAATAATGCTGTCAATTACAGAGATAGTTAATAGTAATAATAATAAGTCAGTAGTTTTTACACGTATTCTATTTTCTGTTTAAAAAAAAACATTAGCAGCTATATGTCATGTGAAATTAGGGTGAACAGGCCTTAATGGAAGTCAACAGCATTGACAGCCCCGTAGTAGTCTGCCTTCCAAGCACAGGGTTGCGGGTTCGAAAAGCATTTCAACCAAGTCCGCCCAGGGCGTTTGCCCAAAAATTTCAACAATGAATGTATATTCCCGTGAGGTATTAAAAAAAAAACTCTCTGTAAGAACCATCCTTGGACTTCAACAAACATTTAAAAAAAAGAATTTATAAAATTCGTCCAGGTGTTGTTGAGTTATGCGCTTACCAACACATTTTGCGATTCATTTTTATATTATAGACTAATATTGTGTGAACAATGTAAACATTGTTTACCCCGTAATTTAGAAATAAATATTTTCCTTATTATGTTCTATAATTTTTTATTTACAGAATTATTTAGAATGACGTAAAGTTTATTGTTATAAAAGAGTAGTAAAATTACGTATATCGATTAATTCATTTTCTGCTTGTGGGAATTGACAAACTGTTATTAGATTTCAATGGCGGAGGATAACTGTCCGTCAGCGTCTTAATTGTCAATTTGTTAATTTCCCTTGGCGATTACGGTATCTGTAGATATTACACTGCTATTATTAGACTGTAATGGTCGGTTACTGGTCTTTTTTTTCTTTTATAGGTTTTAGAACGCTACTTATACCTTGATATGTGTAGATTTACAATTTATCTGCCCACGAGTGTAAAAAAATTCAAATTCGATTTTTTTAATCCAAAGTTGGATCTCCAAAGGAAAATATTTTTTCCTTGGCCTTTGCCTAGTAGTTAAACGAAAATGGCAAAGAAAAAAAACAGAACAGAAAGCTTTACAAATATTTTTTTTTTCGACGTTAAAGCTAATAAATACTATTGGCTGTTCAAAATTGGAGAAGAACGGGTATAAACAGCACAGTAATAAACATGTAGGACATTTCACATACGGCCATCTAATCATCATCATCATCATCATAAAATATGGAATAAATTCTGAATAAATGCTTCGAAACTACTAAACCGATTTTGATGAAACTTGGTATAGAAATAAGACCTTGGAAAAGAACATACGCTATTTACCGCGAGAAAATTCCTCATTCCCACGGAAAAACTGATAACGCGGGCGGAAAGATAGTTTGGAATATAATATTCAAATGTGACGTTCTTCCTTTGTCTAACCCGACTTTGCCGCCGGGATTAAAAGGATGTAATAAATTATATTCACGTGCACAAGGATGTGTGAAAACCACATAAATTTCTTCCAAAAAGTAAGTAAAACTCATTAGTCCGATCCAAGCTTCCAGAAATTTAACAAATGTTTGTTAGTATTTGAATAGGCAGTATTCGGCTTACCCAGGAAATTAAAAAAGTCGCTTTCCTTTCTTCATAAAAAATTAAATGCTGGCTGACAGTTCTTCAATTTGGTATATTCTTACAGAAAATATTTATTTTGAAGTCTTTATGGTGCGTTAATTTTAGCTGATTTAATTCCAATTATGCATAAAATTACATAATCGTTGAAATACTTTTATCTCTACTCGTACATGATTAAATTCCTCCGAAAAGTATGTTATACATAAAATCTGAAAATAAGAAAGTAAGCACTTCCTTAATCCGAATGTGAGTTCGTGGTTTTGTAGCAGGATAATGCGAATTCCACGTACACCTTTAAAAGCCTTTTTGTTTTTAGAAGACAATTCCCATTACGGCCGGCGTAATTAGGTTGTCCGTTGTAAGTGAACAAGGGCCGGTTTCCATCAACAGAGTGTAATCCAGTTAATAAGCCGTCGCTAATATTCACTTACACTTGACCGCACTTAGACGATGGATTGCTTAGCGTGGGCCGTGGCCGTAGCAGTGTGCGTAGCAGTGCTACGCTCGTAGCGCTACGAAACGTGGAGTGCGCAGTTGTGAGGCTTCAGAGGTTCAGATGCAATTGACAACATGCAAGCAGATTATATCAAGCAGTGGTGGTTCTATAATGGTTAATAATTATAAAAAAGGAGATTAGTTCACAACACACGCATTAGAAAATTACTTTTTGGCGATTATTATTTTTATACAGATGGATATCTTTTTAAAATCCTATGCATGCATGTATGCAAAAACTACTGAATGTATATGAATGAAAATTTAAAATAATATAGCTTATACATCATAATAACACATAGGCTACCTTTTCCGCGGGAAAAAATCCTAATTCTCATGGGAAAATCTCCTAGCGCGGGAGGAGCCGTGGGACGGATAGCTAGTATGATTATAATTGCTATGTGCAATAACGTTCCATCAATATTAGTTTCTATGATGACATTTTCACAGCCAATTTTCATTTTGTTGCAGGTACGTGTAACTCTCACACAGTCTGGTTTCAACAATAAGTATTTTTATTAGAGGAAAGTGCAGAGACGTATAAAAGGTTTGTGCAGGAAATTACAGTAGATTGATAAAATGTGGAGCGGGTCTGATTCCCAGTGTGGTGTGCACAATACTCGTGCTCAAACAAACTGAGCGAATATCCGGACTGGATTGCTTCTGGACCCATTCCCTTTCTGTAATGGGAAACTTATTGAGAAGTGGTATGGTTAAAGAACAGCTTTTGATGCACCTATCACATAAGTTCAAAGAAAATACAAAGCTAACAAAAATAAAATATAAATTATCTAGAGTTTGATCGTCAATGCCGTTAACTAACCCCTTTGTTCTAAATCTAAAAAGCAACAACAACATCCTATTTTTATTGCATTTTTCTTCGTTTAATGATGTAAACGGCTTGGAAAACAGTCATATTGTCTATTTCAGCTTACTCAATAAATACTAACTGTTCGATATACACAAAAACTAAACTAAACCTTATTCCAACAGGAAAGTCAAAGAAAGTACTTAACAGAGATTTGCAACGTTCATTTGTAGAGGATTTAGACAGTACTGCCGCCATACAGCAAATTACGGATAATCCACTTAGAGAAGGAAGTCAGGTCACGTTTAGAATCTGACGTAACAAAGTTTGCATCTCTCTCTGCTGTAGTGTGTTGTAGTGAAAGATCGGATCAGGTTACCCAATCCGTGGTGTGCCGCGCAATTGATTGGTTGCTTCTACCAGTGAAAGGGGTTCTTGTAAGCTTTCATGTCATGAATGTTAGAAAATTTGAACAGCTTTAAATTCTAATTTTTAGAATTTCTGGTAGACAATAAAAATATATTTTACTTATTTTAGGCTTTCACGGTTGTTAACATAATTATTATAATTTAATTATAATAATTTTTAAAATAATTTTCTATTAATAGAAAACCGATACGAGTTTAAAGATTGTCTGTTACAATTATAAGGTTTACTGGAAGGTAATTTGTACGGGTTTATGACTTGTTTTTTAATTTAAAAGACTTATTTATATTATATACTACAACGTCCGAAGCGTAATTTTATTTGGCAGTTGTTCGCGGAGAATAACAGAAAGGTGCTAGAAATTTACTGAATTGAATTCCGATTGAAATTTGTCAGTAATGAAAAAATTGGGTTTGTGTGACCCTCTAGGATATTTCTAAACGAGTCTAATAAAGTGGATTCGATTGTGTTTCTGTTCTTATTTCGAATCGGCTTTTAGGATAAACGTAAATTATATAAAGCCATCTTAAAGAAAAAGTGGAGCTTTCAGTTATCGTATTTTGATAGAAATATTGTTGTAGAATAAATGGTTGTTTGCCCCATTATGTTTTGTATGTATTTATGTGTAAATCAACCAATCAAACAATTCAAATTAATGTCAAACAACTAATACTGACTTATGTAAATTAATTATTGTTTTAGACAAGAAATGTCGGATCCTTCATTTATTTTAAATATCGCTGTAATGTAAGTATGCAAATGAGGAAACATTTTCCGTCGTAGCACCTATGCAGCGCAGGCGGCACGTAGTCAACAACGGTCAACAACGTTTATGGACCAAACACCATAAGCATACGAAACGAACGAATCATTTTTGTTTATTCGCTTCTTCTGTCCTGTAAACGATGTCATAATTAAAAAGCTTTGCTCAACTCAACTTGTCTTGTCTCACACTAATGTTCATGTTAATACAACAATAAATATTCAAAGGGGCGATGAGATATTAGTTCGAACAAAACCGCCAACAAAACAAGCAATGTGTGCGCTGTTGTAGAGAAGAAACTACCCAATACGCTCCACAGGATTGGATCTTTTGTTCTTTCCTCTTACTTTTTCATATCTTAGCATTGAACCACGTGGTCACGATATCGTTTTCATAATTCCACTATGAAATTGGAAAGATAAAAAACAAACACTTGGTTGGATTCACTGAACAACAATAAAATCGCTTCGCAGCTTGCGTAACGTGTTAAACAAGCAATTCAGCGGAGAGGAATAAAATAATTGAAATTCAATAACGGATCGGCACCTATGATGAAAAGTGGATACAGATGATAACTACGAGTATTATAATTGATCACATTGGTTGTTCAAACAAAGGAGGTAGCCAAATTATGTTTCGCACTCAAATTGAGTCAAGTCAGAGAGAGCATTATGGTCTTCATTATAAAAGGACTCTGACTGAAGTTTCTGCATTATTATTACTGCAGAAGTATTATATGAAGAAAGAATCGAAGATGTTTGTTGTTCTAATTTGCTTGTTCATAAAAACGCAATTTAGCCTCTGTGCAGTGAACACACTATGGATATGTAGACTAGCAGCTATAAAATTTTATTAGTTCTTTGATAGCTTTCTCGAAGCGCGAAGATTTTCCTAGGTCTTTGTTATTTGTTCTGTAAACTGGTAGCGTGAGGTATCACGTAATTAGATACAGTGTTGTCGTGTACTAATGGAGGGAATTTCAATATGGCGGGTTTTTGGAATTAGCAAAAGTGACAAAACATGCTTTTAGAATATATCAACTCACGTTTCCAGGATTGTAATAGCTGCGCCATTAATATTTTTTTTCAGGAATCTTAGTTTAGCGCCGGAAATCCGCCATTTTATTTTTTCTGTATATTGATATACCCAGTGTCACTTGCACTATTAAGACAATTCTACTGATACCTCTAACGTCAAAATCTGTCAAGCCGTTTAAAAGTCCTTCGGCAGTCGGGTAAAAATGGCAAAAGTGCATCGATAATTGCTTCGGAGTATTAATTATAAATTATTGATAAAAAAACAGGTTACAAGAGTTATACAAGTGAATCTGCTGTTTGAAAGCCTCTTACAGCGTCTAAAAAAAGCGTTGAGTTTATTTTGAGCTCTAATTAAGAAAAATATTTTTTCTTGCTATACCAATAAAAACGTTTTTTCAGATTTCTGTACTTCTCTATTTATTTATTTATTTAACATTTACTGTACACAAGAAAATTACCTAATTACAAACATAAAGAACGACGACATAGCAGGGATTTAATAACACATTTCACTAGTAAAGTTTGCTTAGAACAGTAATCCTAATTGCAATCTGTTAACCAAAGGTTAAGAAGGTACTAATGACAGGTTGTATGTGGTTGTACCTTAATACGAAACTCTACAACTCGCCTAGTGGAAGCCCCAAACTTTAACCTTATCTTTATGTAAAAGGGACTCCATACTCCATCCAGGACACGAAAATGAGTTTCTGAAGAAACTTTTGATGGAAAACGAATGTTCTAACTTCGGACCGGTTAAGATCCAACCAATACGACATGTCTACGTACGGAGTGTGGGCGTGGATTGACAATTCATTGTAGTAAAATAACAGTAAATAAAAAAAAATAACCTCCGTCCGAAAACCGTTACCTGATCCTTTCAACAACTAGAAAAGAGCTGATGATCTTCAAATGGCTGAAGATATTTTCTTGGATTATAGCTAAGAACACTCTCAAAATTATTTAAAAAAAAACTAGTTCAAAATCGGCGCATCCGTTTAGGAGCTACGATGCCACAGACAGACAGATAGATAGACAGACAGACACGTCAAACTTATAAAACACCTCTTTTTTGTCAGGGGTTAAGAAAGGAAAAAAAAAAATTATAATACTCGTATATCATGTAATGAAAATTAATGACATCCTAGGTTCGATTATGTAAGTACCTAATTGTTGCAATACGGGAGGAGCGAATTAGATTTCCGGCGCGTACAGTAATTAGTTTTGAAATTCATGTACTCGACGTATTTATTTGATGTTTTTTTTAGTGCGGCGTTCTGACCATCGAAAACTGCCAAGAAATAAAAAAAAGTTTGGGAAGTCGAATTAAGTGATATGTTATTTAAATGAGTTAATTGTGCACTGCGTTTGAACTCAGAATACGTTACCCAGAAATAGTATATAACCGCATTTAAGCTTGTTCACCCTAAGTGTGGTCTTTAGTCTATCGATGGGATGCGGACATACATTATCTAACAACGAAATATTGTGCAAAATGTGCCTGAATAACTTTAAGAGCACAGTATTCACATACTTGCTTTGCAGTCTTCTGTGTAATGAAATTCAAAATGTCTCAACACATACCCAAATAGCTGGTAAACCTAAAATGTTATCAACTTTACTTAATATTAGTTATCTCTTGACGCTATTTAACGTAGCCGATTTAAACAAGACCAGCAGCGTTTTAATTAACAAATTTATTATATTACAGTTTGCTTTACGTGAATAAATATTGTTGTTTTTCAGGTGGAATATGAAATTGAAATAAAGATATAAGTATCTTTGTATAACATCACACAGAAAATACATATTGTCGTTGTAAATAGTCGTTTAAAACTGGACAAGATTAATTTGAAAACAAATCTAGGTAATTCAATATATCATATTGAGATATTTCTCTTTTACGACGCAATAAGTATACTCGTAAACCTGTGATTGAAAGTGCCACTTCGCGAAATGAACCTCGAATTCCAGACGCTAAATGAAAAGGGATGCGCGCTAAATCGTTCAACGATTCTTCTAAGATTGCTTTGCTTTTATTGAACATAGCTGTCGACCCGCGACTACGTCCGCGTTCGCGTTGATATTTATTTTGACTTTTCCGTGCACAGTTTCCCGTAGGAATGAGATATTTTCCCGCGGTAAAAAGTGTCTAAGATATTGACTAAGGGTATAAGGTACCATTCAAAATTTTATTTAAATCGGTTCAACAGTTCCGGGGATTAGCCCGTACAATGTACTGAGCCGTATTGAAATTACTAAGTTTTTTAATTATCCCTTGGGGACTCTTTTATTTCTCGGGATAAAAAATATCTAAGATATTGACTGGGGACGTAAGGTACTACCATTGAAAATTACGAGTACATTAAATCGGCCCAGTACTTTCGGAGAAAAGATCTGGATATGTTCTATATCACTTCTTACATGCCCCTGACACTGTTTTTAGTTTTTTTTCTATGTATAGATTTTCGATCTCTATAGTATTATCCTAATATTGATCTTCTTTAAATTACTATATATATGTTTACCGAACGGTTCTAAAATTAGAATAAAATCGCACTAATAGCTTAGATCTAATTTGAACATAATAAGAAATCATGCCGCTGCTAATAACTTGTTTAATTTACTATCTGAAATTTGAACTATCTCATTTACTATATTTTCAGTAGCAATATCCCAATATTAATCTTCAATGGATTACATCCTCTAAAAACAACTTTATTCATTGGCCTCTTAAAAGCTGTCCAAACATTACTGTTCAAATATCCGTTTCTTTAGCAATTCAATATAATTTCGTGGGTAATGGGTACTACTATTAATACTTCTGTGCCGTGGGGATGCCATTTTATTTCCGGTATAAAGTTAAATGCTAATTCATAGCGTGTTCAGTCGCTTCAGTATTTCAGTTTGAAAACAGAACATATCGACAAACATCGATTTCACCTTTTACAATATCAATCAGTGAGAGGTTTATTTAGTTTTAGACAATAATGACAGCGAAAAATTATATCAATTAAAATTGTTTATATATGCCAGGTAAGTTTGTTGCCTTTCTGTTAAAGTTTTACCCTCATATATAAATGGAAAGTTATATCTTTGGAGGTAGAGTCACACTCCAGTGCATTAACCATAGGCTACTTTTTACATTTGAAAAATGCCGAAAAATGTATGCAAGCGGAGCCGCGGGCAGCAAGCTAGTTATGATATATACCTATTGAAGGTAAAGGGAACACAGTGTTTATTACTACATCCCTGCTGAGTTACTTTTTGTTTCGTTATTAGCTTGAAACGGGTCGACAGAGGGCTCAGCCATGAAATAGCCCCCTCAGAGGTCATGGCTTTTTGGGAATTGGGAGTTGGCAATAGTTTCCAATTCCATTTTCCCTTATTAAAAGCGCCTTAAAACTAAATTTGAGTAATAATATGTTAAGCTTTAGGTGGATTTAGTTGATTTTTAGAATATTGTTATTTGTATTATAGTTAGTTTCAAAACTGCAGATTGTTTGTGTGTAAATTTAATATTTCTCAATACTAAAAATCCCACACTAGCGTTTTTTGAGCGTCGACGTCGTGGTTCACGCATACAGTCATCCTCGTCCGTGTTTTGTTTCACTCGCTTTCTGCCTATGATTGTATGCGCGACGCACGACGACGACGCTTGAAAGACGCTAGTGTGGGGGGCTCTCTAACATAAAGTAGCAACTGGTAGTGGAGCTAGTATTTTTATACTTTAACGCGTATGTATAGAATAATATTATGTTACTAAACACTACTATTATTTAATATATTATGCCACTCTTAATACTGCGTAGGTATGTGAATTCTTCAGCTTCACTTAATTTTCAGTAAATGTCTGTTTTTTATTATAGACCATTGCCCATTCAACTTTTTTACACCTTTATTAATATATAACCAAAATATACTAACTCATCTCCTCATTGACGCACTTCCAGTTTCTAAGGTGCTCTGTTGAATTCTTTCAGCTAAAATTAATTCTCTCACGTGCCGTCATAAAATGTGGGAAATATAAAAATTAGTCTGGCATTCGTCGCGAGCAGGAACCATTCAGCGCGATTTATGAATGTTATGGCGGGTAGATTTTGCTGACGCATATGACGACCGTTTATTTCTGCGTTTAATAATAATAATATAATAATAATATACTTTATTGACACATTACAGAGAAAAACATAAATTAAATGCAAGAAGTCAACAGGCGGCCTTATTGCTACGGTAGCAATCTCTTCCTGGCAACCTTATGTGCCTTAATATGCATTATTAGATCCAAACCGGAAAAATACCTGAATAAATATCCTAATATGATAATTTTATTATCTTATATAAAAAAAGACATTATTAAAGGTATCGATCAGTAATTTATTTTTTTGGATGCTGATAAAACAGACGAAATGGTTTTAAAATGATAATTTTATTTATATCGTAATGGTTAAATTAAGCTTTTCTAAATTGAGTATAATATTATGTTGAAGAGACCCATTTGTTTGATCAAAAACTGTCTCAATGAAAAAAATCAGCATATAGAAAGTATTCCTCCCAACCTGTGGTTTATCTCATTATCTCACCGGTGTGGGGCATTTTATGTTGTGTAAACGTGTGTAATTTTTTTTAAACTATGGAAAGTTTCGAGTCTCCTAAACAAACATACCTATTACTCCAGATGCCTCATACACCGGTAAGTAGGTACTTGAGCTAACATCGTACTTCTACGCGATAATATGTTTAACCGTTCTGAAAATACTCTACAATTGGGATACCAACGGCTCGCACCCTCATAAATTTCCTGTTTTATTATGTTCTGGAGACCTATTGACCTGAATTTTAATATGTATCACCTAGGTCCAATTTATTATTATATCTACCTACCTAGTACTTGGCACCATCGTAGGAGCAATTCATGGAGAGAATTTACTTAAGTAATTCAAAAAGGACAAATTTTAAAGATGTTCATAGTAATCTTTGTCTTGTCATTTAAATCTGTCTCAAATACTCGTGGATTTGCATATTTTCTTCTAATTTCCATCCGTAATTTCCGTCAAATAAGTACATTATCGAAAATCTATTAATTTAAATTTGATATGATCACATTTTCGTAAATCCTTGCCAACCTAAAATCAAATTTTATTATGATGATTCCATAATACATATAAAATAATATTGTGTGTGTATAAGTATTTTTTCTTTTCATTGTCGAAGTAACTTATCACTTTCTGCAAATATACTGCACCTTACGTCGAATTCAAGTCTTTGAAGAAAATAACTGCTCTTTTTTTTTAAAAAAAAGTACATAATTTTATTTTTTATAGTAAGTAAATTTATGCAATTTTCATAATTAAGTAGCACTACGGGTTGTACTATTAATTATTATATTTCTATGGTCAAATCATCTAAAATACTGCAAGTTTGTGTTTTAAAAATAACAAGACTATGTAGATTTTTACTCTATACCTACTCTAAGCCAGGTAGCCATTATAGCAAAATTCATTATGTCTTCGCAATGCTTACCAAAGTCTATTTGTTATGTAGGTAACAACGTGTAACAGGTTATTTCTAGGGTATGAAAATAGATCCTCTTAGATCTAAAAATAAAGTAAAAAGGACACCTGTGAGTGACACTTATTTTACCTAAAATATTGTTCTATTTAACTGTTGTGAATGCAGATAGTTTACTTAGACAGTTTCTTTTTTTAATAAATTTTATATCTAACCTGGAACAGTTTCCCTGAGCGTTTTATTTATATAATTTTTAGTAAACTTTGTAATGGGATATAATTTTAAACGACAAGTGGATCAGCGCCATCTCTTGGAATTTCCCGGTACTAGTAAAACGACAGCGCTGTGAACTTTCCTTTTATTTCCTACAGACTGACAGGCTTGTGGGCTACATTGAAATTCTCCAGACTTTCCATAGAGGTCTCTGGATGATTTTTATATGGGGGATTTTTCGAAGGGGGAAGTTTCGTTATTTAATTCATTTTCGTCCTGCTTCCTTGAAATTGCATTTTCCTGGAAATTTCACTGCAAACTCTTATAAATTATAAAATTTTCAGTGCCTAGCCGTCTTTTCAACACACAGTTTCTTAAATATGTAAAATACCTTGAAAATATTATAGGACTAATTTATTGTCCATCAACATTAAATTGTTTAATACACTAAAATGCTCTACAAAGATAAATCTTCCCACTCTAACGTCTGCTCTATAGTTACGTCGCTTCATTGTTTGCTTACGTAAATAATTATGAGAAGATCTAGTTAGTGTATAGGATTGACTAGATTAAACAATAGCTTAGATAAATACGAGTATAATACTTCATTATTAAGACTACGGTTGAGATATGAACAATAGAAGTAAATGTAACAAATCATAACAAAATCTGATACTGCAAATAACGATTAAATACGTTTTATGACGAAAGTTTTACGATTGGTAGCTTAAGTGAGTCCCATTCTCAATAAAATTATTCCGTATAAAAACATTATACAACTTCATTATTTTTTTCCGAGTATGCAGATTAAATAAGCCGTGTCCTTTCCGGATTTGTCGACTTCATTTACAAATTTAGATTATTTTATCTCAAGCATCTCCGTATTTACTCGACGGAAAAATATTCATATATAATAATACCTACATCGGTAAGCAGGTAGAGATCACGTACATTATTGGTACTATAGAATTTTTAACACATTAGTTGGGTCGTGGTGGGTTCAGTAAATTATATCACACACGAATGCCTCGTACATACGAGATGTGTTAATGTGCGGACTAAAACTAAAGCCCTTCGAGACTCACTAAGCAATTTTACAGAAAACAGAGGAAGCATAATTAAACTAGATCCAATTAACTAGCAGGAACTCAAATGGGGTTGGTTAAATAAACAGAATGTGAATATGCAAAGCTTTTGCAAAGTTTTTGCAGAGGCATGCACTGAATTACATATTCTAGGAGACGTGTTGTGGATTTTTATGTTTATTTAAGGTTCACTCCCCAATTAAATTTGCCTTTTCTGTACAACAATCAGCAATGTGTTTTTGAATAGAGATTTAGTTTGTTGATATAATTGATAATTATTTCAGGGTATACAGGGTCACATAAGAAGTATACATTTAACTTAAAGAATATACTCAGTATTACTCAGTCAATGGATCAGATCAACATCACCAAAGACTTTTGCTGGAAACAAAAAAAAAGATTTCGTCATGAAAACTATCCTATAAATATGAATATCTTGGAAATGCCGAATTTATATTTGTTTCTGAAAATAGTTTGTTGGGTATGTTTCACAAAACCTTTGACTGGATATTATGTTCTTTCAGTATTTGCTAAGCTGCTCCTTACTTACACCTCGTATGTGTCTTCAAAGTCAAAGACAAAAAGCTTTTATTCGAAGTAAGAGTTTACAAATCACTTTTCGATTAAATACGGATTGGATAATGCAGAAATGCTCTTACATCATTATTTTTCCTCGCACCTCCTCGATCAGTTTCTTTGTCAATAGATTGTAAAAATGTAATTTTACAATGTATGTACTATTTATATTGTGGGCACATTGAGAAGTAGTCTAATTGAAAATTAATTATTTGATAAGTAGACACCTGGCGACGAAAGTTGCTGGTGTATGAACACTGAAAAGAACATAACTTGGTATAATAAATTCTTAATTAATGTTACGGAAATTCTTTTTTCTGCGCTTGGTTTCCTATTTAACGCGTAAGCTTTTTGAGTAACATTTTATGAAATCAGAACCTAGGCACATAATTGCTGAAAGAAATCAGAAGCTACTATTAACCCGTGATTAACCCCGGCGACAGAAGGCACCAATTATCACGTGAACCTTGGGAACCTTACTAAAGGTTACAGAGTCCCATTTCAGAGGAATTAGGGAAATAGTGTCATAATCATTTATGTTCTATTTTGAGTTCGTTCAGTGTAACAAGACAAGAAGAAAATTTTATTGACTTGATATTTATAATTTGAATATGTTTATGTGAAAAAAAGCAAATGTTAAAAAATGGTTTCGTATCTGTATTTCAAATCCATCCTTTCTACTTGACAATTTTACACAAAGGCTAGGTACAGGTACCTTATAATTAGTTAAAAGCCTATGTCTGGTAACCTTAACATGTTCCCAAATTGGACTGACTTACCGCCAATATAATACTATCGTAAACACAAACCCAGCCTTCAGCTCAGTAAGGTCATGGCTATGGCAACACTGGCAATGGCGGGCAACACTGTGTAAATGGGACTTCTGGAGAAACAGGGGCTTGTTTTCACTTTCTTCCAGACTAATTATGGAATTTCTTTTGGTCGTTCTTCTACACAGACGAATAACACCATTAAACGACCAACCTTGATACAATATAGACGTAAAGCATGCAAATCTTAAAAAAAAATATTCTGTTAACTGGCTTTCTTTGTTCTTGGTTGTTATTACTCCGAAGGGCATGCAGCTATTGCTCAGTGCAGTGCAGTCTATTGGTCGAAACTGACGTAAAACAAGGTAAGTCAGTAAGAAATCACTGAGGAGTTGATTACGTCTCTACCAGAGAGGTGGGAGCCGCTTCGCTTGTCTCTACAGTACAAAAAAATATTTTTACTCTTTATTGGGACTTATTAGGTTTGAAGACGAAAAATGGTTTTATGAAATGTTACTTCGAATAAAAACTTCTAACTTTGACTTTATAATCTAATATTTCTGTAATTTTAGTTTTAATGTGTATGTGCTTCTTGTTGGCGGGTCGATGAAAAACCAAATTATATGGTTAGGGCCCGGATCTTAGGTACCTCAACTGCACCGAAAACAGGCAGGAACAGGCAGCTAGGACAGGACGCCAAGTGCGCTATGGATTGCACTGCTCCGCAATCTAGGTTCGGGTCACTGGAGAGTACAAATCTGGACAAGTTGTATCTTCAACGAACCATGCAAAAAACAAATTTTACATAGTCCGGCCGACCGGACAACCCAACCGTACCACGGTGTACGAGGGTGGTTTTCCTTTTCTGGCCAAGCTGCGTTGATAACCTACATGTAGGATCAGTGCTGTTTATGTATCTAGAGATAAAAAAGATGAAGTTTTTTAGATTTTGTAAGTAAATACTCTGAGGTTAATAAAGTCTTACTATAGTCTTTTTTTATAGTTAGATAAAGTTTGTTTAGTAGTTTATACTAGAAAGTTTGTATGTACACGGTACGTACATAGTAGAGTAACACTTAAAATCTTCGAAATACTCAATTTCAGTAGGGATAGTAAAGAAGGTAATTACGTTTTACGCATTAAAACGCTCGATGAAGATTAATAAATAAATAAAATAATTAAAACGCTTGATGCTTCAAACGCGTGATGAAGACTTAAGGATGAAGATGATACTCGTAATATACTTAATGTTATAGTGTTAACACCCCCTCTGTATACATTTGCTATTATGGATTGTATTTTTTATTATTCCTGGTATAAGAAAAATATAACAAGCATTCCTTGATTGATAAATAAATATTTTGTCTTATTCGATTACCAAAACATGAAACAAATAAAGATCAGGCTTGTACGGTATTTAGCTAATCTGGACAAACCTAAGACAAATCTGACCTACTGAGAATTCATTTCAATGTTATTTTACGAAACTCACCTGCGTTCAAACAGGAGATTGAAACGGTCACTGGAGAAAAATGGGTCTTTGGATTGACCTATTATACCAATGCGTTTGTCATCATATATCATCCAAACATTATAGAATAAATAGATCTATGCTCCTAATGTGGGTAGTGGTTCTATACCTATTATCTAAAAAAGCACTTAAAAATGACACGCAAAAATATTTTTCAGATCATCATTTCAGCTGAAAGTGGGCAAAGGTCACCCCGAAAGATCAGGCCGCTACTAATATCTAGCGGCTTTTCGCGAGACTCAACGGATCGTCGGTCTATTTTGTGGGGAACCTGCCCACGCTACATTTTTTGACGCGCAGCCGCTATCTAAGAACCATTTTGCCTCAACGGCCGTAGTGTTCTACGCGCATTGTGCCCCGCCCATTGCCACTAAAGTTGTGCGATTTTTCTGGCTATGGCTGTGACTTTGGTTTACCAGGAAAACTCCAAGCATAGCCCTCTTCATCGCTCTTTGAGTGACTTTGAGCCTTCTTATGAAGTCCATTGTAAGCGACCACGATCACGATTTTTCATTTACCTTTTGCAAATTACTGTAGCCCACGTACGGTTGTCGTCCATTAAGCAATTGAGTTTATTTGTTACCTAAGTAACGTTTCGTGTAAGCTTGTAAGCCGAGGAAGGAGGTAACTTAAAGACCTTTTCGGTTTGAAATAAGCCGAAAAGTCTCTGAATTAAGTTTCGTTCAAATTTTATTTATTGTCCTACGATCACATCCGTTATAAAAGCAGGGATTGGCCTTGTAGTCTAGTCGGTATCACACCTGCTTACAAAGCATAAGAAAAACAAGCATGATTGATATATTACAAGTACTCTTGTGAATTTTGAATCTTTTTACCTGTAAGTACCTGGTTTTTAGGGTTCCGTAGCCAAATGGCAAAAAACGGAACCCTTATAGATTCGTCATGTCTGTCTGTCTGTCTGTCTGTCCGTCCGTCCGTCCGTCCGTATGTCACAGCCACTTTATTCCGAAACTATAATATCTATACTGTTGAAACTTGGTAAGTAGATGTATTCTGTGAACCGCATTAAGATTTTCTTACAAAAATAGAAAAAAAAACAATAAATTTAGGGAGGCCCCATACATAGAACTGAAACTAAAAAAAATTTTTTTCATCAAACCCATGCGTGTGGGGTATCTAAGGATAGGTCTTCAAAAATGATGTTTAGGTTCCTAATAACATTTTTTTCTAAACTGAATAGTTTGCGCGAGAGACGCTTCCAAAGTGGAAAAATGTGTGTCCCCCCCCCTCTAACTTCTAAAATAAGAGAATGATAAAACTAAAAAAAATATAATTATGATGTGCATTACCATGAAAACTTCCAACGAAAATTGGTTTGAACGAGATCTAGTAAGTAGTTTTTTTTTAATACGTCATAAATCGTAAAGCGCAATTTACCTTTCACTATTATTAAAACTTCGATCAAAGTCACAACGAACTACAAAAACTTTTATATTATGTTACTGGCTGCTACTGAACCCTTCATGGGCGATTACGACTCGCACTTGGCCGCTTTTTTATATTTATGTATGTGTGTTTTTAAACTTCGGTGAAGCTTAATTCGTCGTACTTTTTCGACCCAAGCAAAGGATAATGTTTTTAAAAAGTGTGTCTTTAATATTTGGTCTGATACACAGTAGCCATTTGTGCGATATCCTATCCTCTTTATCAGGAAGCTTTGTAAGTTTTTAAATAGTGTGTCGGAGGAATTACAATGAAATTGGGTATACGAGCATGTTATGTAGATAGCTTTTTACATACATATTGATGATGATAACCACGCAGGCGAAGCCGCAGGGCGAGCAGCTAGTATAATTTATATTGGTGACTTATTGCTGTAAAAATTACTCATAGAAATAGGACAAATCAACAAATAATAATAATAATATAATATTATTTAATAAAAGTTACAAAGGCTCATTGTAAGGCTCATTTCTAAACGTGTCATAAAGAAATCCCTTAGTTTTTTTGTCTATAATTCTTCAGATACGGAAGAGACTACTTTATCGATTTAAATTTTCAAAATTGTGTTTGTGAAGTAACATCACCAGCGTGTTTATTTCCAAAGTTTTCACAAAATGTTCGACGATGGTTCCGGAGCAAGCTTTTGCGATTGCTTTTTGTTGCTTTAATCAGATGTTTATGGTTTTATTTTACAGCATGGAGGTTTTTTCGTTACTTCAAATTCAATAAAACGGATTAAGTTATCTTTTAATCAGGTTGTTTAGTATTCGGTTATAAAAGAAAACCGCCATTGGTTTATTATACTCATTTTACTGTTTTATTAATTCAAAAAAGGATAATTTCGTTTGCATGTTTGTAATGCGTTTAATAAAAACATTTACAAATACCAAGATAACGTAATAAATAACGTAGTTATAATATGTGTTTAACATTAAAGCAACAAAAACGAATTTCGAGTTTTTTAAAGGAAATAAATAAATAGACAAGACAAAGAGAAGGTTAGATTGTAAGCTAAGTTATATATTGTTTCGGCGGGAAAGTTCATGACGTGGAAAGACCCCTTAAAACCCCTATAAGAGGATATTGTCCCTGAAATGGTGTTGCCAGTCCTGACTTTTTGTTACATTAGTTACATGTGATAGTTAAACGAGGATTAAACCTTAAGCATAGCAGTGTATAAAACTTCTCTTTTTTATACGACAAAGTGGGCAATCACATTGCAAAGTGTTTTTTTTTTTAATAATGATTATTTGATATTAAAAACATTTTATGACAATTTAATTGTACTATAAATCAAAATACATTGCTAGAAGTGGTTTTAGTTTGGGCTCCCTGGGAGCTAATTAAAAATCTGCTCACCCCGGTAGATAAACGAGCGTGTCTTTATATACTTATGTATCTAATTTGAGCGATGAAAGGTCGAGAAGAATAATGGAGGAGATAAAAATACAATATAACCAAATTTATTCAATTATATTAATTAATACAAAATAAATTCACGCCCTGTTGGCGTAGAAACCCAAGCGTAATATGTATTTTGCTATTGGGAATTATTTATTTTTGTTATTAAGAGCAACAATTGTAGAATAATTTTAAAAAGGATTTCTATGTTCCCGAAAACCACAACATGCAAATTAAGGTGAACGCAATTATTTACGGTATGTGTAAACGTGAAAGTAAAACGATTCAGGATGCGAAAAGTTTAGGACAAATAAAAGATAAATTATCCAAAAAGTTCTCAAAAGC
This sequence comes from Teleiodes luculella, assembly GCA_948473455.1. Lineage (NCBI taxonomy): Eukaryota > Metazoa > Arthropoda > Insecta > Lepidoptera > Gelechiidae > Teleiodes > Teleiodes luculella. The sequence continues at coordinate 9,240,199 of OX419588.1, read as the reverse complement.
AGTAGCGGGGTACGCCAGGGCTGGGTGGATTCAGGCGGCGGGGCCGGGCGTATCGACCGACTGCGTGACGTAACAGCTGGAACCACCGAAAGATTCCAGCCGTCCAGGGCTGTCGCCAAGGTCGGGCACTCCCGCGGACCATCAACTCAATGGTCACGGCATGGCCACTAACAAATCTGGTGCTAAAAAATCTGCATTTAGCCAGCCCTTGTTTTCTTACCCTTGGGATTATTTATTTTTTCAAATTTATATAGTACTAAATTCCAATAAAAAAAGAATTATCAAAATCAAAATATTCTGTGAAAAGTTAAGCATGATCATATAATACATAAAAAAATATGTATACGCGTCGACTTGAGTACCTCCTCTGTTTTTCGTCGGTTAAAAAGGACGGAAATCAAATCTAGCTAATCTATCATTTTAGCCCATTATATAATCACTGAGCGCTTGTTTTTTATATAACTTTTTTATGGGAACACTTGTAAAAACATTTTCTTCTGGCCTCCAGCCGTGAAGATTAATCACTATCAATTAATTATTTGGTTTTTAATTTTACGTAAACAGATGGGTACTATTAAATATGAATAACATTAAATAAATAAAAATACTAATAGCATTTTTAATTCGTTTTGAGTGCCGAAGATTAAGCACTTAGAAATGTAGATTAATACTTAAGACAAAATATTTTAAGGTTATAGATTTAAGTTAGTAGTTACAACCCTTTTGATAAATGTGTAATTTAAAATCAATCACCCATCAGTCAACTATAGTATCATTACAGGCAATCAGTCGATATAATATTTTCTATAGCTCTTTCTTTATAAGCTCTTAACTTGATATTAATCATCCTTGAAAGGGCACAAGCAACAAAAACTTCATTAAAATTTGACGTCGAAAAGGGATTAGTAAAGTGTTATTTCGAATAAAAACATTTTATTTTGATTTTGTTTAAAGCACCCTTGATACAAAATAATGAGACCACAAATCTACATTTAATAAATAATTTTATAAACAGTTACGCCCATTCTGTATTCTGTAGGTACATCCATAATGAAATTTTATTATATTTTTCATAAAGGAAAATATTGTAGTATTATTGTATTTACCTACTAACGACCTATTTCCACAAGCATCCGCGAACAGACCGTATATTTCACGAATCAGACTTGAGAGATTAAGTGCCCTTTAACAGCTACTTGCAATATTCGCTGTGAGAAATCCAGCATCCGTCTGCTCGAATAATGAAAGAATTCCATGCCCGTCCAACTTAACATATCTATCTTTAGAAAACCGCTCGTTTTAGGTAGGCTGCGGTTCGTGAAAGTGCAAGTAACGGTACCAATTCGGGTTTCACAGACTGAAGTCAATATTGGGATACTGGCACTTGCTTTGTCCGCAACGATATTAACGTATTACGTTCAATATTCTGTCCGTAGTATATTCGATTCGACTTGACATATAACCGAGCAATCGGTAGATGCTTAAAATTTCTTTATTGTAAAAATATATATTCTAATCTCAAAGTAATCGTACTGTCGACTTCAATAGTCAATATTGGCTATCTGTCCAAATCGCTTGTTCTTTTTACGCATTAGTAAGTGAAGATTGTTGTAATAGCTGCTGGAATTTTGCATAGCCAGCTTGATAAAGGTTTTATATTCAGTGGTGAGTATCGACCGAGGTTACGTAACAGCAATCATGAGCGTAGTTTGCTCTCCCGCCGCCGCGCGCATTTGCAATGCAATGCAACCCACGTCTGCCGCGGCCCGGGAAATGGGGTAGGCAGCGAAAACCATTTACTATCAACCTCAACCCTACTTTGTATAAAAACCATTCTGTTGGAATTCAACACAATACTTTTTTCATTTAAAATAAAAAATTCAATCCAGATAATAAAAAATTAATTCTAATAATTTCGATAGTCAAATAAAATTGTTCCTCTTTTTCTCTAACTAGCTAACTTTACTCTTTTGATTCTCTTTGTAACGCGCAACATTCCAAATTATAGCAAAAATCAAATACAATTTCTACCACGTGACCACGTATAAATTTTGAAACAACAGAGCCCGAGCTGAAGAATTATGTGAAAATAATTACTTACTCAAATGTTACATACCAAAGCTATAAAAAAACGCTCTAATACTGGTTTCCAGTAACGTAAGTACGTCATTCCAGAATCCATGTCACTAGAAACATTCGGTGTCTATAAATATAAAAGACCGTCGTTATAGAATGTCTTAAAATATACAAATAGCAGAGATTATATACGCGCATAAACTGTAACTGCTTGGGAACGGACGTAAGCCCGCAATCAATGTTACTGGTGTGGGGTAAATACGGTTTATGACAAGACATGACGGCAGTGAAACTGTTATTCCTCGGGACAAGGCCGCTGCCTACCGCGTAGGGTAGCGAGTTAGGGACGCTGGTAAATAGACTTTACAACAGCCGCAATGTTACTGTGACCAAGTCCGGTGAAGCTTGATTGGTCGTACCTTTTCGACACACGCATATTACGTCAATTAAAGAATAATAGTTGTGAGGTAAAGTGTTTAGCTCAGTTCCAGTGTTCTAAAATGCGCTGACGTCTATTAAATGGAGAGTGCATATTAAAATATTTTATAGTAACTTATTTATAGTAACTTAGCCGGAATGAGTCTGTTGTTGGATGAAATATTTTATTACAATATTTCAAAAATTTTTGTCAGATTATTTGAAGTTTTACAAAAAAATCTTGCTGGAGTGATTTCTCCAGATATTCTCCAAACAGTTTATCATATGAGAAGCAGCGTGTCTAGACCACTTCACCACTCGAGAAATTTACTTCCCTAGCGGCGGCCAATTCTACAAGCAATGCATCTTAAATCCCGCCCAATTGCTGTGGATGCAATTTTATGGGTTCTGTTGGTAATTTCGATTTCCTGTTATTTTACCGAGCAGCGTTTTACGTATTTTGATGATTTTGAATTTTCTCATATGACATCTATTTTAAGTCTTCCTCTGACCTGTTACAACACATAGGTAAAATCATTATTGCTCTTGTCATGCATATTTTCCCGAAAGCCTTTGATACTAAAATGATTTGAAATATAAATAAGACAAAAGTGAATCTAAAATTGATAACACTGGAAGAATACCTACTAGATTTTATTCTGAATTACAAGTCATAAAAGCTTGTTCGTATAAAAATGAAAGAATTACTAACACTTAATGCTTCAACGTCTTTTGATACTCTTGTTTATATATTTGAGAAGAAAAATCATTAATATAAAATACAAATACTTTTGTGTGTTGTGCCAAACAAATAAAATATGACAACTGTTGGTTATAAACTCGCCAATTGAGTTTTTTTGTGTTTCAAAAGAGGCGTAAAAAGTAAAATTCTCGCTCCAAATCTTGATCTGTGTCGCGTATTTTTTATGTTTGGATATTAATCAGCGCTACTGCTCGCCGCCACCGACAAATAAAATATTATATGAGCAAAGAGAACATTTGAATAAAATTCTGCTTTGTTGTTTGAACGCTTTTTGGTTGGGGCAGTTAGAGTTGGGCTTGTATTGCGATTGATAGGACTTTTTGACGCGCGACGTACATAGGAAGAGGTAAGGTGATGTAAGGTTGTATAGGCCCATTTCTAAGTTGGACACTGACTTATGCATTTATCAACTGAAACGGCCCAATGTGGTTAGGTCGACTTCACACTGTAACCCTATGTTTTCTCTGTTGTAGCGAAAAGAAAGTAAACAATCCTATGGACTTACAAACACTCGAGAAAAATTACAAATGTGTGTGAAGTTCACCTAGTCGTACTAAGCCAATGTGATTGACTAAGTCCTGTTCATTCTAATTTTTTTTTTCATTTCATTCTAAATTTAGTAAGAATTTATAGGAGCTGAATATAAACCCTACGATCCCTTATTCTTATTTAATGTTTTCCTATTATTTATATTTATTTATATAATGATAACGAATACACTGTTAAAACTGTTATACTGTCTTTGTACTCGTACATTACCACCTATATAATAGACCTTTGCTTTCCTTTCAAATGGTAATAAAAATTTAATATACTTAACAGGGTCACATACATTTCATAGGGCCACGCTATAGCGGACAAAGGTGAAAATAACAGTCGTTATTCATTGCTGCCAATAATAAGTGAGACACCGTAGATTAGCAGCTATACGTTAGATTGGTATTCAGTGATTTTTTAATTATCTTACATCACCAAGCGCAATTTCCTCTATTAGTTGTTTGCATTGTATTGCAAAAATCCCCAAAACTTATAGATTTATATTATAATGTTTCACACAAAACGTCAGATTTTGGCCCCTTTGGTCAGATCCGTGGTATGATATAAAAATAAAACTTTTTTTTTACGAATCTATAATGTCTATAGAAGTGCCTCAACTACAAAATGTTTTTTAGTCTTCTTTTACAATGTAATTTTAGTTTTCATAAATGATTAGAATAAATAAAAGCCACAGATCTGATGCGAAGAAAACTTTTTCTAGGTTTCACCCAGAAACAAGGAAAATGTGGTGACTCTACTCTCTAATATTGAGTCTCGTTTGGCTTCAGTGCCTTCAGTTCTTTGAAATTGAAGATACGAGCAACAGTTGTATGACCTTTACTTTTTTCCTCCTCTGATTTTATTTTGAAGAAACTTTAAGAAAATGCTACTGTTGGGTAATAAACGCCACTTTAGTTTTCCGAAACGACTGACAGTAGGGAAGATTTTATTTACTCTTATCTCAAAATACTTTTTATGTTGCCATAAAACTTTAATGTTTGGTCACAAGAAGCTGTTATACCAGTTGTTCTATTGAAATAATTATGGCGAGAAACTTCAAATAAAGAAAGTATGACATGCGCGTCATACAGTGCGTTTTGAGCACATTATATTAATTTAGTTTTATTGATCATGAGGGACAACTATTATCGTCCATTTTGGCATAATGTGACTATGCTGATATGGAGTTACGGCTGTGACAATCTTTGAGGCAAATATAATACTATTTTTACCTTAGAGTCTAGCTCCTACCAAACTAATAGATAGATGTAGATATTTTCTACGCTGGGCAAAATCTTATTCCTATGCGAAAGTTTGTTGATCTATATGAGTAAGGTTACTGGTGTTTAGCTATTGCGGATGAAATTAAGACTAATAAGCATTAATATTTTTCATATCAAATCTCATACCTATAAGCTTTCCTTCACGCTCTGCTATTTCCAGACGTACAAAATTACATTGCAGAATTTAAATTAAGCCGCGTTAAATATGTAAATCTACAACGACGACGACGTAAGAAATCTAAAATAACTTTGCAGGTTGTCTTGAGATTATTTAGTGAGAAAAAACAGACTGGACAAATTTAATATTTTCATATAAAATAAAAAAATAGAGATGACAATCATTAAACATTTTTGAGAAAGGCTCTTGTCCGAGGAGTAATGCCACCTCTCTCTGTCCATACCCAGTTCCTTGAATTAGGTGCGACAAGACGTCAACTTTTTCTTCACTTGGTCTAAAAATCTAAGTCTTGTTCTTTCACGTCCGCTCCTGCCTTATATATTCCCTCCATTATAATAATAAAAAAAAGTCTTATCGTACCAGGTGTCCCAAAGATTTTTCTATTCTTTTATCATTCATCCATATTTGGCATCATGTGACTTTGTTACTAAGTCCATGTTTGGGATACATCTAAGACCCTCTGTTCAAACTTCAGGTTCAAACGTTCAAACCACAAAAGATTTTTTTTTGTTCTGTATTTATTCCACCTATATCCATACCATGGTTCAAACACGTTCGTAACTTATAGGTGATTTACAACATTAAAAACTCATTGGTCCGGTTTCTACGAACCTGAAAAATAAATAAAAAGCCTTCATTGAGATATTTGAATTTGTCACGTACCCCTCGCGGCATCGTTAGACCTTCCATTGTCCCGGTCACGTAATTGCTATAGATTGTGAGAAATTTTGTAGTACATTTCAGGGTTGGTGTCCTATTATAGTTTTTCTTGGTGGGTCTAGCAGCTTTGTGGCTGTGTTGTGGACTAGCGCCAAGCAATTAAGCGCGGGCCCCGCGGGACGCTCCCGCTTGCCTCGCAAGGCCAAAATTGTTCCCGTTACTTGCACTTTTTCAACACTGCTGCCAACGTTCCCTAGATATGTTAAGTCGGAAATTTCTTGTCTCATTCACAGGAACAGAGTTGCCAGTCGTATCACTTGTACTTGTACCACTTGAGTGAAAACTTTAATTGAGATGAACTGACACTGACATTTTTCAATGTGTAGGCAGTGGAAACTTTGATATCAAAAGTGCAGTATTTTGAAATCATGAAGTTGTATACACAGGGCAACGCGTGAGAAGCTTGAAAAGGTGTCAACCGTGACATAAGAGTCAAAGTAATTCTATCATTATGTTGCATCTTGACACTCTGTTCTGCTGCTGCAATCTGTATTTGTATTAATTTACTCATTGAGAGCTTTCTTAAGTGCGTCGTCCCTCTCACAGCCGAACCCTCTCAAGCGAGATGCAGTATGTGGCGTGCTCGTACACCGCTTCCACAGCCTTTCGTTCCACTCTCTGAGAGTCTTCCGTGGCCAATCTGGAAGTCTTTAAACAGACTCCGGACACAGGTTGGCCGGAGCAAGGAAAGCATGTTCCGGTGGGGGCTCTCCAGTGGCCCTAACCTGGACTGCATGTGCGGAGCAGTATAGACCATGGCCCACTTAGTGACCTGTCCTGCCTGCCCTGCCACCTGTTCTCAGCAAGACCTAATGGACGCCTCACACAACGCTGTTGAAGTGGCTGAGTTCTGGGCCGCAAACATTTAGGGTTTGTCATCGACTCGCAAAGAAGAAGAATTCACTTTACTTTATAAATAACTAGCTTTCCGCCGCGGCTCCGCCCGCGTTAACAGTTTTTCCCGTAGGAACGAGGCATTTTCCCGCAGTAAAATGTAGCCTATGTTACTCAGGGTGAATGTAGCTTTCTAATGGTGAAAGAAATTTTGAAATCGGTTCGGTAGTTTTTGCGTTTATTCATCACAAACATACACACACACAAAAATACAAATCTTTCCTCTTTATAATAATAGTATGAAGTATGATATGACTAGTATGATACGAGTATGTGCACAATTTTTCTTTACGTCGAATATACCTATACTGTAACATAATATTAGAATCGCCTTGCTTTGATTTTCCATTTTCCCTCAACTGTTTAGCATTTACCAAAAACTGATTTGACAAGCAGTAAAAACTCAATAAACGAAATAATTCGACAGCCATTAAACTTTTTCTTTTTCCTTAGTAACAAAATCTATACAGTACTTGTTCGTTACACTTTTCAAATCTATGTAAAAAGAGTACTAAAATGACTAAAACATTGACAGTCATGGTTTTCTAATTTCAACCATAAATAGACAACGTACTTGTGCTGAATAAATTTAAATATTCCACGGGACGGTGGTCTCGACAACAATAGTAAATGGTAAACGGTCCTTAATTTAAAACATAGTGTGTGTTTTGAGTTAGTCAGGCGTGATCATTGACGACACGGTCCATTTGTTTTGTTCCTCGACTTGCTCCGAACATTATGCAAAATGTAACATTTGTTTGAACAACTACTACTACTTCTGAAGAAGCTTTTACAATAAGAAGTAATTAAGGTCTAGCCTTTTAAAAATGTCAGACAAGTAATTTTAGGTGACCTATATTCTTAGCAAACGTCTAAGAAATTCTTGACATTGGCCAGTTTAAATAAATATCTACCTTTAAAGCCTTTTAAAAATTTCAGACAAGTAATTTTTGGTGACCTATATTCTTAGCAAATGTCTAAGAAATTCTTGACATTGGCCAGTTTAAATAAATACCCTAGTGCAATTAATTACGTAAAATGTATATAAGACAACATATCAATATAAATAAAGTGCGTCATAAGTAAAAATATGTAATAAGATAAAATGGTAAGAAAGAACTCGCTAAAATATTAAAAAGTAAATATTATTTCAACTTTATGTAGGTACCTACCTACCTACCTATAGTTCTGACTTGTATTATTTCTAACTTGTACAGTAATGCTTCGATGGGAAAGGTTGCGTGATTGACTCCAATAAAGAAGAAATAATGGTAGGGGCTCGTGAAGAGACAAAACTGACGAAATTTACCCATTCAAATACGTTGGCGATTTACTCTGAATACTTATCTTTATTTCATTCCAATGCATCTAAAACCGATAAGCCGAATAACCGATATTATTCCAAAATTACGGACAGAATTGTAGCGATTTGTGTGAGCATCTTATAGCGTATCGCTTCGCTGCCTTATTTACGCCTCTCAAATGCGAATGGATTATGGGAACGGCCGTTTTATACGAATGGAAAGAAGATACGATAATATATACAGGACGCGAGGTCAAGTCACCAAAATGAAATTGCATTATTTATCCGGGGTCAGTGTATAAAAAATAGCTTGCCTGATTGTCTTTCATATGTGCAGACACCTCGTTTTCGATACATGAACATAAAAACGGAGTAGATATACTTATTATCACATCTTTTGATTAAGTAAACCAAAATTCCGAACTTCGAACCAAACATAAATATAGTCGTTCACTTATAGACTTTTTTAAAACAAGAATTTTGCTTAAAAAATTGGGCATTAAAACATTTTGTCCATAATTATAACCCTATTGTATATTTACAGCCATTTGTCATCGTCTTCTGGTGATGGCCGCGAATTAAAAAGCTCTTTATCACAGGCTCGACCGATCGCTTTATTTTAAAACCAGTAAAGTTTAGGAAAAGCTGGTGGGTTGATTTATTGGTCTTATTTATAATTAGACCATGAGGTCTCTCTCAGCAGTGTAGAGGTGACCAAAATAATCAATCACTGAGACCCCTTTCATTGACTTTGAAATAGTATCCCGCTATCTTTCCTAACCGTCCATTTGTAGCTTCCCAACACTTATATTGTCTTTTACTCATTTATACTATTGTGTTTAGTATTCGTTGGTATAATATAGATAAGTAGGATTCTTGCCTCTTTGAATTCATCGCGATGCAGTGAGGCTATTCACACGTCAGGCAATGAAATGCTTTAATCCATTTTCAGACGAATCATATACAGTTTCCTCGACTGTATAACTGTTGTATGTAACAACGTTGAATGCTCTGTAGCTAAATTGACAAAGTAGAAGGTTTTCCCGCGTGCTTGAAAATTTGTTAGCACTAGATGCTGTAGTGCGTAAGTACATCAGAGGACCTCTCTGTAGTACTTCTATAGTTACATCTGAAATAGTATAATCATGATGTATTAAATCTAAAAGCGAATTCATATCTTTTGGGTGAGCGAAATCCTCTTCCCGTAATGTGAGTCTGTTGTGAAATTTGAACCATCTGTATCAAATCATTATACAATATTATAGTGTACATAACACGACTTGTTGTTTATTTTTCTTTTTTTTTCTTTGCAGGTAAGTCGATGCGTTCTTCACCAACCAAGACTCTTCGGTCTACGTCATAAAGGTAGGTATGTAAACTACGTGACACTTTCTCCTGCCTTGTTAAATGGGGCTCAATTCGTGGGGTTGCAAAGGCTGCGATGGCGACGTCAGGGAGCGAAATACGATCCTCAATTCGACAATTGCTATGTCAGCTGAGTTCGGACGTTTGTCCCAATAATATTTGCTCCAATCTGCTGAATGATGTCTGATTACTTATATGACGTCAATAATTTGAATACTTACAAAAAAATATTACCAAATCGATCAAAGACATTTTTTAGATTCGTGGCTATTCAAGTCAGAATAGATTAAATGATTTTAATGCATGCAACAATACAAGGAAGATGTTCATAAGAAATAGGCTCAGCATTAGGCGACCTTATTGTTAGGGTAGAAAATTGTACTAGGCAACCTTGCCGTAGATAAATATTGAAATATTTTTGTTTGTAAAGAAAATAACATTTTTGTTACAACATACCCGTAAAATGTTGAACAAAATGCTCCTTTAGTGCCTTTAGGTATACGAGCATGTTCCCAATATTAACTCGAATGATGAAATATAACCTTAATTTATTTATAAAAACGTTAACAGATCTTTTGTTATGCGACCCGGAAAATTTATCCTTGCGACTTTCACGTTCTCAAAGAAACGCTCGCATATTTATGGTAATTTATAATATAGCCTTTGCAGAGTGTTGCTTATTTCCCAAATACGGTATAAAGAGCACATTCTGTGTCGCCCCAAATCTGAGTGATCTGCAGACGAGGAGTTTTTATGTCCGGATATTAATCAACGCCACCACTTACAGCTGAGGCAACCACAATCAATATATACGTATATATAGTATGTCGCAGCAGTTATTGGTCTAAACAATAAATTTGTATGTCGACTCATGTAAGTAAACATGAGTTTTATTTGTAATACTATACATATTTTTGATGAGGTTTATTATTTTACTATTTAGATTAAATACTGAAAGCATTCGTTATTTATTGTATTTACTATGCCTATGGAGCCGAACCATAGCCAAGTGGCATCACATAATGAAGGTTCCAAGATCTAATCCCGGCGGAGCACTCGACAAACAATTGTCACTTGGTGAGACTTTCTCCAGTTTGGTTACGTCTTTGCAACCTAAATCATCTGACTGTCTGAAAAGAAACATGATTTTGTGCATCGGAAAGCACGTTAAGCCACTATCAACGGATATTGTCGTTACACGAGTCATATCAGGTACTGGCGGCGGCTCAATAATTCTGACATCAGGGTTTGCGAGATAGGTTTCGAAACTTACAGGATAAACGAACAAGCTTTATGTTATTCGCTTTCGGTATATAAAAGTGACGAACGTTTGTAAAATTTCGCTTGAAAAAAAGTATAGCATTGCACGAAGTTGGTAGCGCAGCGAGAAACTACCTAAAAAGTTTAGCGTTATGTGCTACCTTTATAGGAAAAACTGCTGGCAACATTGCAACTCGAAGTGATAACGAAAAGCTCCAGAGGGTGCGCCGAGCTTGAGAGAAACGATCTGGCCACTCTACTCTCACAAGTACTTACTTGCGCACACTTAATTATTTTATCTATGTAGGCCAAATTAGTTCAAGCTACTCGTAGGTTAAAGCTCTTTATCCTAGAGAGTTTAGATAATCTTGTTTATAAGATAGGATCATCTAATTTGGTAATGATTTAATCTAGAGTCAAGCATATAAGAAAGTGGTAAGCATAAAATATATTTGCGATTTCAGACGAGAATTTAAGATTTATACAAACTAGAAATTACTCTCTGAGACGAAAAAAATATTTTTTTTGTACAAACTATCAACTTTCTAAAGAAGAGAAGGTGACTTATAAATCCTTAGAAAGCATAAATCTTGATTTTCCGTCGTCATAATCATATCATATCATTATGTATGATAGTCTGTAAGGTATTTATGATATGGGCCTCTGTTATGTAAATATTGCCTGAAATAAATTAATTTATTATTATTATTAATCTGCCATCTGCTAGTAAGCTTGCGTTTGACCGAATATTGTCTCTGTATGTATTATATTATATTCATGTGTCACTTTATATCACATTTTTTTCCAATATTAATTAATAACGGAACGGAAGTGCGTGTCGTCGAACAAACATCAGAGCAATATCTGGTTTATCTACGCGTTAAAATCACTTTTATTCTTATATAATATCAAAAAGCTATCTTCAACATTTTATTTGATGCTTCTTCCTACGTAGCCATGTCGGGTTAGTACTATTATTTTCTTCTGTGGCCATTTTACATGAAATTAACTAAACATTACAGCTGCTTTGGATATCAAATGTCAATGAAAAAGAAAAAACCGCGCGATCATTGATGTTTTGTAAACTTGGTAGGTAGGTAGGTACATTATGTTGATATGTATTGTTAGCGATCATTTAGTATACTTAGCATTCTTCCTCGTCTGTCTTACAATGTGTGACGTTACATTAGGGTCCCTTATGTTACGGTTATGTTTATAGTAAGAAGTAATTAGATAAACTGTACTGAACAGATACCAATTTTAAATGTATAATTAAATTTCAATTTTTCTTTAGCTTTGAATAACTGTAGTTTGCACTAAAATGTATTGCAGTCATTATTAAGCATGTTGTCATACTTAAAACTGCTACTGAACCACATTATTAAATCGTTCTTTGTTTATGTACCGCAACGTAAAAGGTATAAATAAGATTGTGACGCGTATTACGTAGCACATTAGCAAGTTTGAATGGTAAACCGAAAAATGATTACTATTAGTCACCTGAATAGTAATCATGACTGTGATATATTTTAAAATAAAATTATTATGTGCAAGGTATGCTGAACACGCGCATCACGATTACTTTTCCCTTAATCAACGAACACAGCAAGAGCAGCGGTACAAAGTCCAAAGTAATATACTCTGTGTAACTATATTGCTAAGTCCATGAACTCAGTTTTTTTTTTATATGTCCTCAATTCAAAATATATTTACATAAAGGTTCACACAGAATCCATAGTATAAAAAGGGTCACATAATATTATGACTCGTACGAACAAGGTGTATTATACTTATGTGGGTAACATTTTTCTATTTTGATTCTCCATTGTAAACTTTACCATTTCATGTACGTTACGTAACTCTTATAACGTTCCCTTCCATTAATAAAATGTTTAAATATGTACGTTTTTATATATTGTGATTCTTTAAAGATTTATCTAACTGATTAATGCATCCGTTTAAATATAGCATAATAGTTTTAAGTCTAAATTGAAATATTAAATTACCTACTGCAAAGTTAGTGTATAATCCCGTTATATGTATAAAATGTTGGTCTACTCTTGCCTCTGTATCTAGTAAGAGGACCCTTTTAAAAGTAAAAAATCTAAACTAAAAGCAGAACTTTTATGTGTACAATTTACCTAAATCTTTTCTCCGGTTGTTAAAACAACGTAAAGGCGTACCTACTGTCCTTTGATGTTCCTATAGTTTTACAAGTTTCAGCTTTGTGTCGGACGCCTCAGTCAGGTAATCAATACGAACTCCTCTCTTAATAAACGACTAATAGATAATACATCTATTATGTAATAAGTGATTAAATGTGATATTAAAGTAATTCTTATAATAGGTTGGCTTCGTTAGCGAGGTTACTACTTAGTTTTATAAATAGCTTAACACCATTCTGCATTGTATGGCTTCTTAATTATTCCTTCATCATCCTTTCGTCCGGCCACATTGGCAACTGAGATTTGCAACCAGTTGCTGAAGAAAAAAAGATGTTCCTACTTACCTATAAGGAAAAAAAAACAATAATACGATTTGTTTTCTCACAAACTACAATTTTTTTTTTTTTTTTTTTAGTTTATTTCTCCCTTATGGGAAAGGCAAAGGGATCTAAGCCCATACAGCCTAGTCATTAGTAGATTCTTGCATTATCCTAGTTTAATGTCTTTATCATTATTTCTTCAGTTTAATTTCGTCGTCTTTAGTCATTTCTTGTATCAATGATAAACGTCTTCAGTAGTTTCATTTCTTGTTACGGGATCATTGAAATGCAAGGGTGGTTCTTACATTCCAATGATACTGAAGTTTAACGCGGGGTATCAAACCAGAAACAGCTAACCACTCATTATTTCTCACTTTCATTGAATAGTTCTTTAACGGCACATTATCGCACTAATTCCACCATATTAACACCACAATTACCATGAAAAACTAATTTTAAAAAGGACGAAACAATGATCCCGCCATTTCCTCTCGATTCCCGCGTAAAAACCTCCACAAACTACAAAGAACGCAAGTATTGCCAAATTATTAAGAGTTGCATAAAAATAAAAATGAATAAGGCTGTCTATTACTAGATAGATTCTTACCATTGAAGATTATCGAGGGGAGGAAATTTATAAAAATAACAAAAAAAGGTATAAAAAAAATTAAAATATAGAAAAAAAAAAATATTTCAGAAAAACTAGACTTACTCGTAGGTACTTCATTAATAATAACTGAGGTATGCATGCTGATTGGTTGGATGATAATAATATTATGCTATTATTCTGGTACATAAAAAAAAAAACAAAATTACTTTCTTCTTTCTTCCATGGATATTTTACCTTACACAGAAAACATAATTACAAACGAATAAATAGCCGGCGAGAAGTGTAAAGCTTCGGTCACACATAGCGATTATTCGCTGCGAATCGGCACTCGCAGCGAGAACTGGCTCAGTGTGACAGGGATATTCGCTGCGAATGCCATTTTTTATTCGCAGCGAATGCAATCGCAGCGGCTAATCGCTGCGTGTGACCGAGGCTTTAGGCGTGTGATAGGAGGGCGGTTAATCCAGGTCGGTGAGCTCCCTCGCCAGCCGAGCGGAGCGGGCGCGAGTCGCGTGTCGTGCGGTCAACGTGAGCTCGTGTGTCGTATCCAGTGCTGCCACTTCTCTAAACATAAAGAGCACTAAAAACTCTTGGAAAAGAGATTCCGCTAGCGACTAGCGGCTAGATTATATGTATAAAGAAAAAAAGAACTCTCGTGCCGGAGACCAAGATCCGCTTTATGTCGCAGATACTGAAAATTTTTAAATTATTTGAAATTTAAATTTCATTAAGTATAAAGATTTAAAACGGGAAATCGGGAAACGGGAAACGGTAAACGGGAATCTTAATAGTTATGAAAACAACCGTGAAAGTTTTAAAAAGTATAAATTTCTTTTTACAGCTTTAAAATATTTAGGTAGGTACATTAATTACATCTATTCGAATGTATCTTGTCAGCTTTATAAGCACAGAAAGTAAGGAAAATTTATAATAAAATATACACCACAAAAACGACTTTTTAAGCCGATTTGTTTTTGCAAACTTCTAAATACAAAAGAGACTAAATTATTTACTTTGGTCGGGGCACTACAAAATAGCAACAAAATATTTTGAAACATTGCAAACAATTTTTTCTTTACTTTTATTCTATTCTATTTAGATCGATGTTGATAAAATTTGGGCCTAGTATATTTCTACTGTAAGTTTTTTCAACTTTAAGCAAGTTTAAGCACTAAGTGCCCCAAAAGAGCCCTAAATTTAGGTTCAAGAATGGTTGGAAAACAAACACTAATGTGGCAGCACTGTGTGAAGCAGCCTCGCTCGGCTGAGCAGATCCCGCTTACCGCTCCGCTCGTGGCGGCGGCGAAGGCGGCGGCGGCTCGCGGGCCCATCACACGCACAGTCCTCTCCAAACCGCGAGTGAGCGCGCTGCCTCCGCGGCGCGCCTCCGCAAAACGAACCAGGCACATGCCTACGAAATGACACCTACCTTACTTTTCCCGACAACGTATTTTACAAATAAAAACACTACCGCCAAATTTACAATCCAGTAAGCGGCGGTCTCGAAGGAACTGATACCGTTTTAACAGTTTGAAAAAGTTATTTTTATCAGTGAAGTTTTTCAAGTAAGATTAAGTAGTATTTTTTGCAGTTTGTGGAATGTGTTGTTAAAATGCGTAACCTCGAGTATATTACATACAGTGACCCCTCTTTTGTGCTTATGCTGTGTTTTTAACTAAAGCCAGTGTGAGTGACGCGATTTGCGTAAACCATGGCTGTCTAACGTATTGTCTGCTTCTTGAGCAACCGAAGCAGGAAGCAGTAATGCATCGTTGCAACGCAAACCGATCCATACAATTCGTACGTCAGTAAACATTCATTGTTACACAATTTAAATATGCGTTCTTCAATCCGGTTTTTGTTTACGGATTCAAGTTGGTATTGACCTTGACGCCGGGACATGTAACCATCATAGAAATCATATGTTGACGAGTTCAACGACTAATTAATAAATCACCAAAACTAAAGTGCAGCGTTAACAGGTTACGGTAGTTCAGTGAAGCGACTTAAAACAAAATAATTTAACTCTATTTATGAGTATTATATTTACCGTTGTATTTAGGTATCGTTAGACACAGACTAATGTGGATGGGTCATCGATCATCATTGACCTCTTTATTTACATTCGATTCATTTCTTTGTATCATTTACAAACAGTATATAAGTTAGGCAGAAAGAAAGGGAAAACTAACACAAATAAAATTTAAAAATATTCATAATGTAAATGTAGGGTAAAAGCGTGGTCGAAAGGGTGGTTATACCAAGTGAACTACAATTGAGTGGTTTTGTTATCAGCTAATCTAGTAATTCCGTGTTAGTTACTAACAGCCGCTCAGGGACTAACAACATGCGAGCTAAAACCTAAGTAGAACCATTTGATTACATGCGCTTCTCAACAGATTTGAAAACTAGTTTTAATTATTCCTAATCTATACTTAAATTATAATTATAAAGGAAAAATTTCATCATTGTTTGTTAGCATTAAATATGCTCCAAAACTACAGATTTTTTTAAAATGAAACTTGCTGTAAAGATAGAATAAACCTTCTTGAGTAACATAGGTTTCCTTTTCCCGCGGGAAAACTCCTCATTCTCACAGTAAAAACTGTTAAAAGCTAGTATTATATACTTTTATCAATTATCACCATCATTATCACATTTTTTAAAGATTTTATTTTGAAATATAATATAATAACATCGATTTATTTCACTGGTATGAAAATCTAATTAACGAAAATGCAATATTTACGATAATTGAAAAATACGTAATAAAAAAAACTTTATAAACATGGTTAGTAAAGAAAGATTAAATAGCAAAGATCAAATAAAAAAGATGGGTTTAAGAGATTTAATCACGATAAACTACGTAATAAGTAATACGTCAAACACAAAAAGTTACCTTCATCATCGAGTTACATTGAATTTATTTATATTTTTAACCGACTTCAAAAACCGACTTCAAAAAAGGAGGAGGTTCTCAATTCGACGCGTATGTTTTTTTTTTTTTTTTTTTTTGTGTGTTTGTTATAAGATATCTCCGCCAATTGTGAACCGATTTTCAAAATTCTTTTTTTAATCGACCAGGTATGCTTGCAGGGTGGTCCCATAAAAATTTCGCTAAGATCGGATGATTAAATTTGAAGATATGAGGAAATAACTCCTCAATTGACGATGCCGTTATACCCGATCGGTAAATTGTTTTGCCAATATCTCGGCTTCTTATCAGTCGATTTCAATATTTTTTTGTTTTATAGACAGAACTTGTACTCAAAATGGTTTCATATAAATTTTGATTATATCTGATGGCCAAGTAGAAGACCAGAACGAAAACTCTTCAATAAACAACAGCACACTCATTGCGTTGCTTTTGTTATAATTGAAACAACAAGTAATATGCGGTATTGGTTCATATATTCTGTAAACTAGTCATAGATTAAAGATTTGAAAACCCCAAGTGAAGACAACAACTTAAGAATTTTTCCGTGGACTAAACGGGCTAGCGTCTACGCTATCGTAGTGGTTTTTTCAGTTGTTCGCCATTCGGAAAACTTAGGTTACAGTCCATGAGTCCAATCAAGTATAGCAATGTTTTAGAATTTAAAATTCAAACGTAAGACTGTAAAGGAAACATAGTGAGGAAATCTGCATATAAGTTATGTACTAAACAAAACAAATTAAAGTTTTGTGTGAGTAACTTGTCATGGTAAATTTTCACTAAAAAGGGAAAAATAAAAAGATAATTAAAAAAATATATAAAACCGCCTTTAATGTCCTAACCTACACTAAAAAGTTAAAAATAATTATATAAATCTAGCTGAAAGCATAGAAATTTAATATGGCTATTAATATTCCTTATTTACCTAAATTGTAACATCATATAAACTTGTGTAGACATTGTTATACACCTCATCTTGGAGTCGGTGCCAGCTAATATAATCACCATCATTTCGACCAAAAGACTTCTACTGCTAGCAGTCATCTATAGAGGGCTCAGTACCTAGTACTCTGACCGCGTCTTTTAATATTTTATATTCAACGATCTGAGCTTTTGAGATCAGATGTGGTTCCGATCAAATAGGTAGCTAGCCTCAACTGGCACCGACTTCAAGGTGAAGTGTATAACAATGTCTACACAAGTTTATATGATGTTACAATTTAGGTAAATAAGGAATATTAATAGCCATATTAATTTGATATGCTTTCAGCTAGATTTATATTTTATATGAATTAATTAAGTATTAATATGGCATCCTCAGCACTTTGTATAGAGATTTCCATAAAAACTGTGTATACGAAATTATCTTTGTAATTTCGACTGACATACAAACAGTAATAGGTAATCAATATGCTGAATTAAATATTAAATTAATTTTGTTTGGTACTTGAAGGCTCGACCTTGTAAAATAATAAGTATTTTTCTAAAATTACTGTTAATATTCAATATTTATTACTGTGTAGAAAAAAAGTAAGGTTTACTAACGTAAACATGTATAATTGAGAGTGCTTGAGAGTGAGTCCCGTACATGATTTTGAAAACCATTTTGCCGCAGAAGTATTGAGATAACGAACCGTGCAGCGATTCCGGGCATTTCCGGGTGAACTAGGAGGACCCAAGACGTAAAATTAGTTTCTTTTTTTCACTAACAAAGGCCCTTTAGTTGAATATCAAAATGCCGAGATATTTATTCATCATACTTCATACTAATATTATAAAGAGGAAAGGTTTGTATTTTTGTGTGTGTGTGTATGTTTGTAATGAATGAACTTGTAAAAGTACTGAACTGATTTCAAAAATTCTTTCACCATTAGAAAGCTACATTCACCTTGAGTAACATAAGCTACCTTTTACCTCGGGAAAATGCCTCATTCCCACGGGAAAAACTGTTAACGCGGGCGAAGCCGCGGTGGAAGGCTAGTGTGTTTATATAGCTATCTTTTTCTGTTCACCAAACCCCTTCCTTTTTTTGCTTTGTGCACTTTTTGTTGATACCACATGCGTGCGCGAGTTATTTTTTCGTTCAATGAGTGATTTAGCACTTTAAGACTAGTATATTTTGTTGATTGTATGTATTATTCACACAATGTTGTTATTTCCTATTAGTGACTTCTGCCTCCAATAATTCAAAAAATATGTTCAAAATATTACGATCAGCGAGCATAGTCTAGCTATATTATAGCTTAATGAATTATTAAAATAAGACATGGTTTGGTAAACATTCCTTCACTTTTTTCCATAGAGATGTTTGTTATTTTGATATAAATAATTTGCCTACTTTCGTAATGCTTGCGGGCATCTGACTTTCATCATTTTGATTGGTTAATCAATCATTCAAAATAAATCGTTGAAGATATTGTACATGAATTTCAAACAATTGTTAGATATGTTCAATATTTTATATTTTATGTTATAATATTTTATTAATTCACCAGATATATAGGTTTTTTTAGGGTTCCGTAGCCAAATGGCAAAAAACGGAACCCTTATAGATTCGTCATGTCTGTCTGTCTGTCTGTCTGTCCGTCCGTATGTCACAGCCACTTTATTCCGAAAATATAATACCTATACTGTTGAAACTTGGTAAGTAGATGTATTCTGTGAACCGCATTAAGATTTTCTTACAAAAATTGAAAAAAAAAAAACAATAAATTTAGGGTGTCCCCATACATAGAAATGAAACTCAAAAAAAATTTTTCATTAAACCCATCTATAGATAGGTCTTCAAAAATGATATTTAGGTTTCTAATAACATTTTTTTTCTAAACTGTATAGTTTGCGCGAGAAAGTGGAAAAATGTGTGTCCCCTCTAAAATAAGAGAATGATAAAACTAAAAAAAATATATGATGTGCATTGTCATGAAAACTTCCAACGAAAATTGGTTTGAACAAGATCTAGTAAGTAGTTTTTTTTTAATACGTCATAAATCGTAAACAGCAATTTACCTTTCACTATTATTAAAACATCGATCAAAGTCACAACGAACTACAAAAACTTTTATATTATGTTACTGGCTGCTACGGAACCCTTCATGGGCGATTCCGACTCGCACTTGGCAGCTTTTTTTCTTGAACGTCGTTAACAGCTCATATACGTCCCACCGAGGGGCTCGAGCCTACCCTGATATTAGGGTTTTTCTTGAACATTAGAAAATATCTTCTATATGTATATTATAATAAGACTGAAGAATCAGCGTGTCAGTCAGAACATTGATTTTTTTTAAACTGATTGTGGGTGATAAAGGGAACACCCCTGCTGAACACACACAACTGAACACAAAAATACAAGTAAAAAAAAAGTCCGTCTGTCTGTCTGTTTGTACACGCTAATCTCTGGAATCGCTGAACTGATTTAAATGAAATTTTGAATTGTGGTATCATCCCCGGTCAACATCTTAAATACTTATTACCACGGAAAAAAAACACAAAAAAAACGCGGACGTAGCCGTGGGCGGATAGCTAGTATAATATAAATATCGTATTTTACAACAAATTATTGCTCTTAAACGTTGTACAGACAGAAGGATTAGAATTAGACTGATGAATTTTATGCGTTTCTTTTAAAAACGCATCGTCCTCGGGGCCGTTAGTCGCAGAAAAATTATATTCAAAGCAAACGAACGTGTGAAGCAATATACATTTTATTTTAACTCAATAATGTAACAAAGCTCAATTATATCTTTTGCACCTTATATACCGATGAGTCCGAAACAAAGTTCGATTTTTATTAGAAATCTACTACTTCTTTATGTAAAACACCTAATCTAACCAAAGCAAAGTAATTACTTACTTTACGGGCACATTAAATGTATTTTTATTACCTTTTATTTTAATTAAATTTGGTCCCAAGGTCACTCTGAAAGAAATTGTATATGGAATGGAAATTTACAGATATATACAAATCAGTATGATGTAATTTAATGTTTATTTTTGTATTAATTAGCCGTTTGTCTGCATTAACAAATACTTTATTTATATTTTTCTTTTATATTGCGAATTTTAAATGCTTACAACTATGACGTCTGTACTTTCGCTTTTATAATAGTTTATTTATTTTACTATTGCAATCTCTAAAAATATTATATTTTATTTCCTTTTTTAAATTTCTAAAATGGTTTTAGTGGGCATAATTGTATTTCCATATCTTGAGTGTAGTATAATACTTGGAATAACTTAGATGATTTTAATTACTGCTTCCTAACTTGTTAGTCAAACTTACAAGCTGGACTCCAGCAAAACAATCTCAATCTTGCACAAGAAAGTAGAAGTTTTGAAGCTGCACAAGTTGAAAGAGTTTGCTGAGAATGTCGCTGGAAGGCACCTGCTGAGGCGAATTTGTTATAACGTTACTAGCTTTTCGCCACGCGGATTTACCTGCATCATTATTTGTTCCCTAGACAATAAATGATTTTTCCCGTTAAAAAAAAAATCTCCAAATCGTGTTAATAACGATCACAAAAATATTTGATTCTGCATTTTGGACACGACGATTACATATTTCGTCCATTATTTTTTATATATTTCTTCCCATAACTCGAACAATTTAAAGTACGAAATAATACCATAACAAAATAATACAAAAACATATTAAAATAGTACGAACCTTCTTCTTGGCACATTGTACTTATTGATAGTATCTACAACACTTCTAAAATATATGATAATTGGACCTTGTTTTCGGGGAGCAAAATGTTTTGTCTAAAACTCCTTTCCTCTCTCTTTTTGTATGAAAACGTACAGTTTCTCATTTCTCTTGAAAAATTTAATCGTACATCCATACAGAGGGACAGGATAGATTTATAGTATGTAATAGTTGGTCGGCACCCTCCGGGAATGCCAACAACTGCAGCCGATAGAGGTTGTCTGAGAGTTCCGGAGTGGATGGATGGAGTGCTTACAATTCAACATTGTTACGAGTATGTGAGCAGTCTCGCACATTGAAATCTTAGAATCAACAATATCGCGGTTTACAGGCTAAAGGAGGTACGAACGTAGGTACTTCATTTGTGAACTTTGTTATGATTGTGAGTGCGTTTTTATACAAAAATTACACATTACATTGTATGTAAGTTTCTTCTTTTTTATCTGCGTAACTTGGTCGTTTTCTCGTTTAGTTAAGAGGATTATGGACTTGTAAGTTTTCATATAAAAGGAGATGTAGGTAGGTACGTAGCTTTTTATTGCATCTAAATCTTGCAAAAAAAAATTAAACACGTTTACGGGAAATAAAACGTTCTTTTTTGTATGAATCTATCTTCATATATATTACTAGTAATTTTTTACTTCTGATTTAATTATTGGTATCTACACTATTCAAAAATGTAACATTGGTTTTAATTTATTTTCTGCATTCTGTTACTGGCATTCCAGATTTACTCACTTACGCCTACTGGAATTAAATGAGGGCATTAGAATTTAGATAAGAAATCTTAAAATTTTGCCATGAAAATTTTTTGTAGTTACCTACTAACTACAACTATAATTACCAGGCATATAACATGGCGTATGTATAGATATATATACAAGCCTAAGTAAACTAAAAGGTTAATTTAGATTGATATAAAGGTTGGCCCAACATTTATCTTGATTAGGCGTACTTAAAAAATACTAAACGCTACTCGCTAAATTTCCTACAAGGAAGACATTTGTTTCTTGCTTAATTACATACAAAAGCCCCAAACTACATATTTATTACTCTGGTCATCATATTACGTATTGTATAGAAAATTATTTAGTCAAAATGACCAACTTTCACATCAATATAACGTGAATATAACTATAAATTTAAATGAAATATTGACCTTAATATTTTGGAAAACAATTAATTTTGAACCTTTTTATAAATATGCATTTTCATATACGAAGTGAACTCCAAGTATTGTATATCTTTATTGTCAACTTTTTCATCTGAATAATTAATTTTATTTTTAAGTAGTCTTTCGGGAACTTTGACAGTGACGACCTTTTATGATGAGGAAAGTTTTATTACTGTGCCATTTCTCACTAAAGTTAAATAAGTGTATGATGTATGTATTCTAATAAAGCTATTGTTTTTTTCCGTTATAAATTATGAAATAGATTTTACACTAATTCGTATAATATTTAAACTAGTTTAAACGATATTTTATAAAATAGATACTATTGTTTGATGTTGGATATTATCAAAAGCATCTGTAGCATTAATACACACCTCAGTAATCGCATTCCGACCTCGAGAGGGCTTCAACATCAATCTGCGTAAATCGTGAAGCGAGGAAACAGTTGTAGATCTCTAGAAATATGTGAGTCCATATGTCTTTGGAAATATTCGCTAACAAACATGTGAGGGTGTAAAACATGAGGGAATCCAGCGCGAACAGTGTCGTAAACTCACCGGAGCTACTTTGATGGTGTCGAATACTATAACAGTTACATTCGTTTACGTTTTACGTCTGTTCTCACCAGTTTTCTTTAGATGTCAAATGTTTTCCCGTTGCCCTTCTATTTTCGTTTCATCACTGGTCTAATAAAACACGGCAGCGCTCTACGCACTTGGTGGTTCGTGAAAGAAAATTCAAAAGTTTGAAATTAATTTACATATTCATCCGACATCATTCTGTCGTTAAGTATATTGTAGAACTGCCTACGTGGTATAGTCATTTTCCTGCTTTTAAAAATGTATAGGGTTCTTTTAAATTTATGGGATCGTATTAAGTTGGATTTATTTGGTCGGATTAAACCAGCACAGAGCTACAGGTCGACCGGGAATCTGCTGATCTGAAGGGACTCGCCGCTCATAAATTTGAATCAAACACTCGCTTTTTGAGGGGAAATGTCTATGCCTCCGGTCGGTCGAGTGACCCTTCTCAAAGTCATATTATAAACCATTCCGAATTTAACATTATGTAGCTCACACTACACGTACGCACTTGTCTTGATTGAATAAATACATTTTAATAATAAACGCAGAGAATGTAACCTAACATTAAACAGAGGTTATTTGGATTGAAATATTGTTCCCTTTTACTCAAACGTGTGTACAGACCAAGCAGAATAATATATTCATGAACTGTTTTGATAGATCTTTAGTAATGATTTCTTGGTGATGTTTGTAACAGTCTTCGTCAGTTAGGTATATCTCGAATACCAATTCACACAAAACCCGCTGAGTCATGAGAAATATCTCGCTTTCTGTGACTTTTTGTGCGGTTGGTCGAACACTCTCGACGTTAATCCCAGTGCAGAGTTCGATCGACGTGTGCGTAATGGTTGGTAGGTCTCAAGCGAGTGTCTTCAGACTTCAGTCGAGCCGGTCGAGTTGAGTAATCCCCGGGTGAGGCCTGAGATGTACTACCGCGATAATCTCCACTCAGGCACGTAGCCAGGACCACGGATGTGATCTTATTCAATCCAAATTTGGTTATCAACCAGCCTCTTCTATAGAATACGCGATCTTGTTAAGGAGAAAATTTGCTTACCTTAACCAACTTTTGACGGATTTTATTCTATTATGCAACTCAGACACCACATGGGAAAGGTTTTTTTTATTTAATGTATTCTATCTTATAAGAAATGTGAACTTGGAACAAATCAATAAATACTACATGGGGATATCTCACATACGGCCACCTAACTCGAAACTAAACAAATACTACAAATCTACAGTAGGGTAGTTGAGAAAATAAGGTAAAAAAGTAGTTTATTATTGTTTTTATTTTGCACGACTTTGATTTCGACCGTCTTTATCTTATTAAATCCCTCAGGAAAATAAGTTTTGACAAATGTTAACAATTTCATATACAACTTTATTTTTGTCCTTAGGGGTTGCACCCACTTTCATGTCATAGAAAAGTATGGGATCACTCTGTTCGTGATATGCGTACCAACGAAAATCGTTCTAAACGTTGAGTATTACGACAAAAAAGAAAAGCATTTGCAACAAGACGCATCTGTCCAGTTAGCATGTTGTCGTGGGGATTATCCGAAAAGCTGACTGAAGGCTAAGCTCAGATAAACGTATGGCGTTCATTTGGCTTCATAATACCCCTTAACGCGACAAAAGAAGCGCGGCTGGAAATGCGGCTCTTTATTTGCGTTCAGGTTTCAAAAGGACTGGTTTTAAATTGTATTCATTTTACGCTTTCATTTTACATTTCACGCTACTCCTGATAACGGCAGGCTTACGATTCGCACTCAACCATAAATTTTGCCGATAGTGGTGACGGGACGGTGATCGAATCGCTGGCTTCCATGCTGCATGCTCACCACTTTACATATAAAACATAATTGGGGTCAAACTCTCAGGTAGCCCTCGTTTACCCTAAAAGGTAGGTATATAAAAGTTAAAGGCGGAAGTTTAGTAAAACCTCGCTCATTGAATTAAACACTCAAGCATAAAATTCGAAACTTCACCGAAACAACTTAACTTTGACAGTCACAGTTAACCTAAATTAAGCTCGTTTCGCAAGTTAACAATATTATTTTGATAAGTTAACAAACTCCAACAATCTATATAGTATTGCCATATACATAAAATTACCTTTGAGTTGATTTAATTTAAAGACTCGCAACACGTGGTTCAGTGGCGGTAGACCTTTTCAGAATAAAATTGTAACTGTAGTTAAATTTACTATTTTATTTATTTTTATTATAATCAGTAGGATTTTGTAGAATGATTTGCTTTAAAAGGTATGTACAAAGGAGATTCCGTTTCAATTTAGCAAAATATGGCACTGAAGTATATAAGGAAGGGTGTAAATATTTTAAGGGAGAAACCTATCTATGCAACTGAATAACTGTCCCCAATGAACCTTCAAATCTCGAAATTAAAATAATTAAATACTAGCTTTCCGCCGCGGTTTTGCCCGCGCTAACAGTTTTTCCCGTAGGAATGAGGCATTTTCCCGCGGTAAAAGGTAGCCTATGTTACTCAGAGTGAATGTAGCTTTCAAATGGTGAAAGAATTTTTCAAATCGGTTCAGTAGTTTTTGAGTTTATTCATTGCAAACATACACACACACACACTAAAATACAAATCTTTCCTCTTTATAATATTATATAGTATAATATGAAGTATGATAAAATGTCACGTGACCGATTATTTCGTATGAAAAGTTGAATTTTAATTTTGAGATTTTAAGGTATGTTCCTTTTGGAAATTTTTCTAGTTTCATGGGTAAGTTCCTCCCATAACATATTGTGCGCTAATTAATTTACACTCTTTGTAAAAAAAACATATTATTCACTTCACCATTTACTCACGTTAAAACAAAAACCACCTTTTTGACTATCATCCAAAAATAAGGAAATAAAACTGAATTTATTTACATGAACTCTACGAGCACAAAGAGGGTAAACCCTCACAGATATCCAATATCTTATTGCGGTGTAGATTGTATAACAGTTATTTGATATTGTGCGAATAGTAATATTTACACGATGTAAGTCATATCACACAGGCACTAGTGTAGGATTACTAGAATTTAATAACTACTTAAATTAGACTGTTGGTCTACGCCTAGGAGGATACTGCATCTTGGAACCTGATTTCCTTATTATTAATATTATTATTATTTATGCTTTCCTTATCTGTTCTACGAGTAGACGTCCAGACACCATGATCCTTGTGTGTTTATATTCTACTTTTTTCCTAATTCTAAAAGCGCCGCGGGTCGCCTCTGATTATTCTTTTGTCAACCTTTGGTGATCGAAGCTCACTATCCTTGAAAATTCGTACACGAACTTTTTAAGTTACTTTATAATTTCACTAAACCCCCTTTAACAGCTGAAAGCACATGTAGAAGGTCGTCTATTTCCTTTTATTTTAATTAACCTTTAATTTTCACTGTTTTCCGCAATTTTGTAGCCATTCCAGTTTTCTGTTTTTTTCCAATCTAAGTGAAATTTAATAAAACTGTAAGTACCTATATCTTTTTTCCTTCTTTTCCTCTATTAGGCTGCTTTTCCACCAGAGCTGTGCGAAGTAGCTAAGCGGTGTGCGAGGAAAAAATCCACCAATAGAATTACTTCATTTTCCTAACTTAGTGATTCTATTGGTGGATTTTTTCCTCGCACACCGCTTAGCTACCTCGCACAGCTCTGGTGGAAAAGCAGCCTTATGGCGGGTTTTTCGCAACTTTTTGACAGATAAATCTTTTTTGTTGTCACAATGCTTCATGCTAGGCTTACAGGAGGGCTAGCGTGAAGTATTTATATCAGAAGCGGCTCTCCAATCTCTCTGATTTATATAGTAGATTGAATAGAGAAATTGGATAAGTGAAGAGCGGCTCCAATCTCTCTGGTTGTCATAGTGCTAAGTTTACAGTGTTAATAATGAGGTCGGTCAATGAACTTACAACCCACTCATACATGAATATTTTTATACGACAATAGAAAATATAAGGCCGTATGGCTGTCTAGCAACATCCTAAATTAAATTGAAGACAAATAAGTAATTTCTTTGAGAGTGAAAACACACAGAGCCGTAGGTTCGTCGAAACAAATTGAATGTAGGCAAGTATATCAGGATCAGGAATACGTCTCATATTATTCATGAGGGTGCTTTCATGGCCACATCTAAATATTGTGCTCTGGTGCTCTCTATGTTTCTTCAAATATACTTTATCATCTTTCATGAACTCGTAAAAGTAAACGAGCGCACATTCTTGTAAGATGCTTAAGAAAATTTAATGGCAGTTTTAATTTTTACAATATAACGTAAGCTCTTTCGTTTTGTTATTGAAATATGTACAAAAAAACTTTGATTGTTAATGACATTTTTAAAAGTATTTATCTTTGTTTGTGAATTTGACTATTGTTTGGTCATCTCATTTCTAGATACGAGTCGTAAATTAATGAAAATAGTCCTGAATATTTTCCGAAGATATTTTACCAATGGAATAAATAAAACCAATGTACGAGTAATAAATGAATGTATGTGTATTTTATCAATATTCGCTTCGACTCAGTCTAGGTATAAAAATACCTGGGCTATGTTTACCAATGCCTGCATTAACTAATAGAATACTGATGCCATATTGATTTCTTATCGCTGTATCTTCATATGCATGTTAGCTTTGGAATGGACGATGATGATATGCTCGCACTCGCTATTATAGATTAGAAAATAAAGTACTTTAAGTTACTTTACTTTTTCAAGCGCTAGATTAAATACGGTAAATTGAGCCCTATAATCATCATCATTTAACCGAAAGACATCCATTGCTGGACAAAGACCTCTCTTAAAGATTTCTACAACGATCGGTCCCGCGTGCACTCATCTTGTAACATCTACAATAGCCTTTCATGTGTAAAGAAAATACATTTCGTGAAAACGAACGATTTTAACATCCGTGGAATAAAGTTTGTACCCTGTATTAAAAGTTTATTGAAGAAGAGCTCACTACAGTCTATCATAGAACTTTACTAATCCTAAAACCTTTATTCCTAGTCGGTATCTCAGGTTAAATAAGGCAATACTATTTTCCAGAATGTCTGATGCATCGAAGTGTTTGTAGTTCTGCAGCCTTAATTTTATTTGAGATTTTATCTAGATGGTCATTCAGTTGTAACCTATAAATTTATATTTCGTTTCATGAAGTAATTTCCTTGTAAAACATTTTGATTACAGTGGGATATGTACTTTATGTCGCGTTCGTCCTTCGTGAGTAGGCAGGCGGACGTGTTTGTTTGTAAACACAGGAATCGCTGTAACGGCACGTTTGCCCGACTCAGCCGACATACACTCCGACATAATTGCATTTTCCCTCACATTTGTACGTGCAACGATATGTTTAGGTAAATATGTTGTTTTAGTGATAAATGATAGGGCGATTAGATGGCCTCCGCTAGGCAGCAAATAATGCATTATAGTAGAACAAGTAACGACATGATTTGTCACTCATAACATTCTTATTCCTGAATATATGATACGGCGACTCGCAAATAGGGGCGGTATTGTGTTGTGATGGAAGTATTCATGACGTGCTCATAGCGTGTCTAGAAACGGTTTGATTTATGATAAGTTGCGTCGTGGTTTTGTGGTTTTATTCTATCAAATAAATAAAACATTCATACATTTAAACTGGTGCAATTTACGGGTCTGTAACGATGAGAATCTCTAAATATGAAACATTCATAAATTAATTACAGTTACAATAGAAATTTAGACCTTTATTTTGTAAAGTGTCACTGCGCTAACAATAGTAAATTAAAATAATATGCCAGTCAATTCTAAAGAATACAATTAGGCATATGTAAGTCATTTCAGTCTGTTTTTTAGCTTAAATATATATTGCGGTTACTATTGTGTTGTACTATAGGTAATGATGTCTGTCATTAGCTGAATAAATCTTCCATATATCCAACAAGGTCCACATTATGTTTCTCTGACATATCTAATTGTTACGCTACTGATATATTGCTGATTCTGCATAACAGTACCGACAAGATTCCGTTTGAATTATTACAGTTCATAAGGCGTTTGACATGATTCACAGCACTGAGAATTCGGTTATGTAAGTAGTGGCATGTAGGACGGCAGTAAGACCACATTCAAAGAGCTCAGTGCTTTTAACCCAGATGTTCTCATTTTGCAAAAAAGTCTCAGCAGATTACTCTGTGAATAGCAAACATGTCATGATTTTTCCTATTTTTCCAAAAAGTTCGTCGATACCAACCTTGTCCTGACTGTTACCGAATCTGGTTTAAGCTGCCCCGCCGCCGCCGCCGCGCGCCGCGTCGTTTTGAATTGATGCGTGTTCATTTAATTAATTAATTTTCTTCAATTATTTTTCTTTACATAGGTTTTTGTTACCTCGTTACTTCTATTATTATTATATATATGTCTGATCTGATGTTTTTTTATCCTATTACCTCCTACAAAATATAATACATATTAAGTAAACCTACCTTGTACAGAAGCCAGCACATGAGGTTGGAAATTCACACTGCGTACTGCTACGTAATACGAGCGTTCTAAAGGTCTACATGTCCAGCTGCATGTGCTGCCTACTGTACATTTGGTTTACCTTTAATGGACCTTCCTGTTTAATGACCAACGCTGATTTCCAGTAATCCTAAACAAATACTGAACTTTATTTCACTGAAATATACAACACGTCACCCACTTCATCCGTTGTTATGTTAACATTATTCAGTGAATATGTATTTGGACTTTTAGGCCAAATAATTTGGCAACAAAGACCCGAACTCCAATACAATATCCAGGGACGCCTTTGCAGTTCGATTCTTATCCAGAACATTTTATACCTACAATATTTAACCAACTGCTGTCCTTTTTATAAAATATATTGCGCTGCTTTTTGTGTCCATTGATAGCAGAAATATTTGGTACATAAAGATGTGAAATATTTTTGTGAATGAATTAAAAAGTTTTGTTTTGTCTGAATTTGTACCTCTCATCTAACACGTTGTCATAGGTATTAAGTATCATTATATCATGTTAGTGTTCATATCTTCAGGGTTTATAATATTTATTTAAAATCACGCTTGAATATTTTGTAAAAAATTGTCGAATCATCTATGTATAAAAAAAATTGTGTTTAAATGTTCGTTTGTCTCGCTAAAACCCGAGAACGCCTGAGGCGATTTAGCTGATTTTGGTTTCGGATTTTTATTGTAGTCCAGGGAAGGTTTAAACTGTCGGAAAATATCTCATTACTGAAGTATAGTTGTAATAGTATGTTATAAATATTTATATAAGGTATATACCTAACGTATCTATAGACTGTTCTTGTTAATGTCCTTCGACTTTTTGCGAGCTCGGGGCTCTTGAATCCTCTCTTAGTCTCCTGTGTCTTTCTTTTCAAGGCTGCTTAAAGATTATGATTCTTATCTTCTAAAAAGTGTTCTTTCTCTTAAGGTTAAATATAAAATCTGAGTGAATCTGCAACGTGAATATTATTTATAAAATTTGTTATTATGTCTGAAATTTTTAGTAGTTCATGTTTTTTATCCTTTTTATCAATCAAATGAAAATCTATGTCCAAGTCTAATTTATTTTGGCGTTTTAGACCCCGGTCTGACAGAGATATTTCCTCGAAAATTTTCCACACATAACATCCCGTCCTGCATTGGCTGCATTCAATGATCCTGCGACCTTCACAAGCAGTCCACCTTTACATATTATGCAAATTAAGCAAGGGGAAAAAGGTTTAAAATTCAGTTGCAAAATTTTATTCAGTCTTACTTCAGAGATGAAGAAAAATAAAATGTATTATGACTACATAAAACGCCTTTGTTGTCAAATGTGTTTTATATGTTTTTTAGGTTAGGTTGCTAATTAATCACCCATAATACAATACTACTTCCAATCAAAATATAACTTCAATGAACAATGTAATTAACAATAAAAGATTATAAAGTATACATGTATATAGGCGGCGTCATTGGTGAGTAGTAATTTCTACCAGATCAGACAGGCGAGTTTTCACTTTTTTTCTTTATAATTGTGACGTATTATGGGATGTTTCTCGCGGAAGGTAATTATTGCGCGTTGCGTGCCGGACGCCTATTAAGATGAGGTGCTACGTTCTACGTCCACTTCGCATTACATAGTACTTGTAGCTATAGCAAATGTTGAAAATTGACTATGTTTCTCTAGCATCATATAATATTAATACTAATATAATATTAGTACAAATTATCGTTTATTCAGTACCACGATTAAAAAATTCTATCACTTATAGGTACTACATTTATATGCATAGTTCAACAATACCATGAATGTCATACTCTTTTTCTTTCACAGCAAAAATCATTAAATTTTAAAATAACCATCAGGTTAAATAATCTTAGTACCTTTTAGCTTTGCAGGTTTCTCCACAAAGATATAATACCATTATATACATAATTATATCTATCTATACTTATATACATAGGGGTGTTAGTGACGGCAGCAAAAACTGTCAAGACATGCTCCGCCGATGGATCGATCTTGATGAGACTTTTTCCCGAAATGAAGAAAACATTGGATTTTCTCATACAAACTGTCGGAATTAAATTACTGTTTTGTATGGGAGCGACGATTTTTTATCCTGTCAATTCATCATTTAAACCTAATAGACGCGTGTGCACATAATCACACAAAATTTTACTGTGAGTGGAATTCAAATCCGCAATCCAAATCAACGAAGTACAAACACATAATTTAGACTAGCCTACTTTAAACCAAACAAAAATATGTAGTTTTGTTTGGAATGAAAATGACTCTGCGTATATTATAGAATTGTATGTAGCAAGTAGATAGTGGATTTACAGTGCAGTGGCTTTACGTGTTTCCAATGTTTCTTGTTTATCATGAATTTTATATTAGATAGGGCCTTGCTTGTGGTGTTGAAATTTCAAATTTATAGTCACCTTGGGAGCTAAATTATGTCTCGTTTAACAAATAAGAAGGTGCATTTATATCAGCATAATTTTGTTTTTGTGTCGTTTGCGTCGAATATTGATTGTTCGATGTCAACACGTTTATTCTTAAAGTTTAGCTTTGTCAATTTATATACGGTGAAAAAACCTTACAAATCCGTCTTTAGTTCCAAAGGTAAGCACACATTGCGCGAACCTGCCAGTTCAAACTAATACCGCATCACATCACCTTTAAGAAAAGAAATTAAATAACACGATCAGCATTTTTTGGAACAGAAAATTGTTATGTTAATACTACTGTATTCTATCAAAGGTAGGTAGTGCTATAAAAATTCAAAATCTTATTTGCTCTTGTAACAATTTTGTCTGTAACTAAATAAAATTAACTCGTTAACCGTAATTAAAGTTTACACGTTACAGTAAACCTGAAGTACGAGTACCTACTTACTTCCAAATAGGGCTTAGAATGCTGAGATCAAGTAAGATCAAGTTCGGAGCTAAATTATTGTCACGAAAGCTTCAGAAGCTAATACTTTAGATTAGAATGAAAATTCAATGAAGTATTTTTAAAAGTCGATTTAAAGTAACCACCAAATTCAATATCCAATTTTGTATAACAAACCAATTTGCTAAGCCCGAAAAGAGATTGCAGAATTTCAGCATAAAAGCGAACATTGTATAGTCAATGGAGCAAAAATTCACGAGATGTTCCCGAGATAAAACTACTAAAACGAAACGAGGGACGTAGCCTTGTAGTCCGCTGTAGTCGCTGGAACCGCTGTTATGACGTCATTTAGCCGACACTTTTCTGACTATCTACCTCTCGAACTTTAAACTAAGATTAGCAGGCGACATTTCAAGTATGCTAATTATTTTTTCATTCGAAGCGCGCTGATTTTCCTTGCTTTTAGGGTTATCCTAATAATACTTATTAGTTGGGGATCTATAAAAATACCCTACTAAAGCAATAACGTTGCCTAGCCTATCTGAACTTCAGCTTTAACTGCTTATCAACATTTAATTATTTACTACCTATGTGTGCATGAAATTAAAAGTGCCCGCTACGATCCTTTTGCCTTTTCCTACTCATGTGTAATTTTTTTTATTTTTCGTTGTTTTAACTATGTATTAATTAAGTCGGTCGAGGCGTTTTTGAGGTTTCCTTTAAGAAAAAAATATTTAGAAGAGATACTTATTTATTAGTTATGGCATTAAAAACTAGAGCTTCACATACTTCATAGGTATATTCGACCTCATCACATCGCGCTCTTAAAGAAAACCTTTAACAGACTTCGCAGAAAAGAACTCGGTCGTACCAAAGATACTACGTGTAAAAGGAATTTCTTTTCAGTATTCTGTGGTGTATTGCAGGTTTCGCTATAGTTCAAAAACAGTATCTTACCCCAAACATTAAATAAATTTGTCCTCCTACAAGTAAAATTACTCAATTATTATCCTACCTAACAATGTAATGTACGTTATATATTGTGGCTAAGAAGAAGTAAATCGTGTCTGTACGTAATTGCATAATTGTAAAACTAATTGGACAACTTAATAAGACGTAAGATCTTTCCATCGTTATAAAAAAACATAATCGCACGTGTAACCATAACGTTACAGATCGTTATGCAGCAGTTTGCTGTTTTGATATAAAAAAAAATCTTTAGAAATCGTTTTTTTTAACATCTAATAAAGTCAAAAGATAGTTTTGAATAAAAAAAATTAAGTTGTTCTTCATCGTGTGGGTTGTAAGTTCGAAGACAGACCTTATAAACCTTTCTGTAAGTGTTATTGAACTACTCAAGGCCTCCACAATTACTCTTACTTAATTATCCGTGAAGACTTGTTAAGCTGTTATAGAAACAAATGCATGCACTTGTATAATAATTCGATTCTGACGTCATCAGAGCGTGGAGTTTTCCCTGAGGAGGGTTTGCCAGTAAAAAGCTAAATTAAACCTACCGACTGTTTTCCGCGTGAAAAAACAGAGTGAAATGTAGAATTAATTTTACTACTCTACGTATTCCTTCTTATCTTACTATTTATAAAAATGTAAAAAGAACATCGAACTTCAATGAACTGAGTTTTGTATTTAATTTAAATAACGAATGTACCTATCATTTAATTAGCTGAATCATCAATTCCTCTGACGTAATCATCGCGATTCAGAGCCATTGCTCTGTGACGTCATTTCATTTCCTTGTTCTGCATTGAATATTGCATGTCTTATACAGTACAGCTGCGAGTTTTATACATAAAATACGAGTATTTTGTTATTTTCATTGCTCTTTCATTCTTAATGTAAATACTTTCAAAATTCAGTGTGTTGTTTTCAAATTAGTTACAAGAGATATATCGGTATTTTTCATTTTTTATGTTTATTTTCAAAAAGTTTCGACAAAATTCTAGCTTGATAGAAAACATCATATAAGATGTTCCTTTGTTTATACAAAGAACAATAGATTGCAGATAAACTGAGCGCAATAACAGCGATTGTCATAGTATTTACGTGTTAAATAATAGGTGCTTATACTTACACAATGGTCTTCACTCGTTTGATTTCATAGAATCAATATCACTTCACGTTTTTTTTTGATAAACAGAAAACGAAGGGCATTTTAATAGATCAAGATTTTTATCTTTATTTTCCAAATACTTCCAATACGGGGGGAAAACAATCTTATTCTCCACAGCAGTGCACACATTGCGCGAACCTGCCAGTTCTGTTAATAGTTACCTATATCGCATCGCCTCTTTAAATTTTAGGAATTTATTATTCATTAGTGTAAGGAAGAGGATGAGGAGGTCTTATTTTTAATAAAAATAGTTTGATTTGATTTTGACACGAACAGGAAATTTAAAAACATTAATAAAATATGAGAACACAAAGTGTTTATATTTTTTTTATTACCTATTATTATTATATGTAGTGGTGGGTTAAGACAAAATTATATATATGGCTTTGTAAGCAAACAATTTATAGTGTAAATGAATTTTTATTATCATGACATTTTATATAATTTTTTTGAGTAGGCTATGTATATTTTCTTATTTTTTCTATTTTTGATGACATTTGCATGCTGATATTTGTATTGGCGAAACATGTGGACTGTATTTATAAATTGTATCATCTTATCTACCATGTTTGAGGCAAATAAATTTTCTGATTTCTGATTTCTGAAACGAAACAAGAGTTTTGTATGAAACTGCTTGTATAGTACTTAGCTGAAATTGCGCGACAGAAAAAACGAGACTCACTATTAAAAAAATACGCTCGTCTGGCCTCACCCTTAAGCCTTCGTTTGGCCTCTCTGTTAAACATCTGCATAAAATAGAAAAAAAAAAACATTCCCTGCACACAGCATATAGCTTTCCTTTTGTATGTAAACTTTACCTTATCTACCGAAAAAAAAAGATAATCTAGGGAAATGAAATCTACATCTTAATAATTCTCTAATGAATAAGGTGGGGTGGGCATACCTATTTGTCTTGAAATATGAATTTCTTGCACGTGTTAACCTATAAAGTAGTTTCAGTTTAGTATATTTACAATCAAAGTATAAGTATCGCTTGCCTATTTATTCTGTTAATCAGCTGTGTGCTGATATCTTATCTACTGTTGTATTTCATTATCGGTATTCATAATCGAAGCTATTATCATGTTAACTTATTGCGTAATTGTTATCTACTACAAATTGGTTAAAGTAATGTTTGGCACATAACGCAAATAAGGTTTTACTTTGTAACGATAACAAATAGCTCGCGTTAGTCTCATGATATGCCTTGCAGTTTGTTGATTTAATTGAATTCACAAACATTTACAAGAATTTTGTTCGACTTGTACAAAAGTAAATGGCATATTAAAAAAAGTAATATAAAATAATTATACAAGTTAGTTGACATTATACATACTTATGAACATTACCAAAATTCTTCAACACTATACAAAAACTTCTCTAATAGTAGCGCTTTCTTTTTTCCCTATAAATACCTTCAAATAAGTTTTTTTCACACCAGAATGACGAACAAAGAATATGACGTGCCTCTAAATTGACTATCTGAGAAATTGACCAAGCTCGCCTAAAGGAGAATAAGTACGAGGGAGCCTATAACCAGCCATTCCTGGTTTACTAAAAGTGTGTCAAATACAACACAATTATTATTTATTGTTACAAAATAGGTTTTCGTTTCAATCCCTCCCGGGTCTCACTGTGGAACAACTGTCTCTCTCCACTTCTTCCTTTTAGATTATTTTAAAAAATCAAATTCAAATATTATACTTTATTGCACTCAAAAAACACATAATATAACACTTCACACAAGGCAATTGGCGGCCTTATCGCTTTGATTTCTTCCAGAACTTTGGGCAAGAGAAGAGGCTAGGATGTTTCACAGAAAAGCCAAGTGTGCGGACAGTATTAGATCAGGGCACGTAAATAATTATAGCTATAGGTAAATAAAACCAAGCATATTTCATATAGTACCACCAAAGATATTTAAAAAAGTGTATTCTACGTATTTTGTTTTCCTTATCGTCAGGATAAACTTCAGGTTTTGTTTGCATATCTTCCCAAACTAGCTTTTGCTATTTTCAAAACTTTTTCAACTTAGTTGGTAGGTTGTGGTTGTGGCTTGATGGATGACAAAGGATTTTGTGTGATAGTGTAATTAACATTTGAAACAATGTTTGTAATTTTATCAAAGACCCAATTTCGCAGCAGCAAGAGACCATGACCATGTGTCGTTGTTATGCGATATTGTTTATTATGACATTGTTATGGCAGCTGATAGGAGCTCATTTGCGATGCGGTGGGTGGCTGCCTAATTTATCCGTGGCTTCCGTAGCTATTGTTTACATTATCACGAGGTAGGTACTTAAACGGCGCCGTTCGAAGTCACTCTGAATTTGTAATTGCTGCTTTACTCTAGCAATTATATTGTGCGAAATGTTTGTAGAATCGTTCATATGGAACAAAGTGATGTTGAAAGTTTAGTGTTTCTACTTTCTATAAACTTTATGGAGTTAAATTCAAATACATTCGATGTAATACATTTACTACTAGTAATTTACTAACTTAATTGTTTCACCAGCTGTTACTTTAATTATAAATTTAATTTATTATTATTAGAGATTGAAATATTTTTAACGGAACATATATTTTTTCCTGATCTAAAGCCCAATACACACGTAGCTATAATCTATATTAATATGCCCAGCTCTAACTTATATTACATCTCGCCACCACACACGGTAGCTGTATTGAAATATATATTTTCACCCTTACTGCGTCCACTTACGGAATACCTATAATATGTCGAGATTTATATTAATATACCGTGCTATATCGGTCGCTTGCTGTGACGTCACCAAAATATGTCGACTGATATAGCAAGGCATATTAATATAAATCTCGGTATATTAATATAAATCTCGACATATTATAGGTAATCCGTAAGTGGACGCAGTAAGGGTGAAAATATATATTTCAATACAGCTACCGTGTGTGGTGGCGAGATGTAATATGTTAGAGCTGGGCATATTAATATAGATTATAGCTACGTGTGTATTGGGCTTGATAGGTTAGGTTAGTTAATTGAAACCAATTTTGCGTATTAAATAAAAGTATTTTTGCAGTTATAATACAATTAAAATTGACTCTCTGAAAATGTTTATTAGTATTTTAAAAGCTTTTGGTTTTATTTTAAACTTTATTGGTTATCTTTACTCAGTGCTAATAGGTATAATTATTGAAATTACCATAAATTTACTGATAATAAATTCACTGACGTATTTCTTAAATTTTTGTTAACCCTTTTAATAATTTCTTGTGAACATGGAATCGAAACCTTTAAATCATTTTTATTTTTATTTCTTAATAATCCACCGCTGTTAAGCACCATAAAATATTTTAATCTGTGCTCGCTTTAATATTACGTACGCACACAAACATAATACTGAAATAATGGCACTTAAGGTTCAAGCTAGATATGGATTAGTGCTTAAATTAGTTTTGCTATCAATATACTATTATAATTCCTCTTAAATTAGGTGGATCACTTGATAATAATAACAATATAATATACAATATTTTTTTGGGATCTGAATAAATAGTACGTGATTTCATTTAGGTGTTGCAAGAGAAAATCCAAAAAGACGTTGGTTCATCCGATTAGTAAGGTTTATATAGGAAAGAAAGAAAGAAATATATTTAGCATTTTCGTTTTCATGGGTGTTTAACCTAAATGAA
Organism: Teleiodes luculella; assembly: GCA_948473455.1. Taxonomy (NCBI): domain Eukaryota; kingdom Metazoa; phylum Arthropoda; class Insecta; order Lepidoptera; family Gelechiidae; genus Teleiodes; species Teleiodes luculella. The sequence goes on along the minus strand of OX419588.1, from coordinate 9,201,699 downwards.
TACCCGAAATTAAAAAGACTAGATTGCTTCAATCCTTTTTTCTTCAAAATAAGAAAATTAATATTGATAAATGTTTTACCAATAAACCAACTCCATTACTCCATTTTGCATTTGTTATCTTTATGATTGTGCTACATCTTTATATTGCAGTTCAAAACACTGTTCTACCGTCCCTGAAATTCAGTTTAATTGCTTCCTGCCGGTCCCCAATACCTTGCATTCGTTTATGGAAATTGTTTCCACTGAAACTTTTGCCATTAAGTAGATGGAATCCTAAGTAATGGACCGACCTAATTACGTCGCTTAGAGTGTTAAAGAGATCGACAATTTGTTCTAGTTCTAGTTGAAGATAGCATTACGGGAGTAACATAATATAACGTTACAGCAACAAATATGTCAACCCATAGAGTAAGGAAGAATTTTGTTTGGTAGTATATAGACGTAATATAAGGCGTCCCGATCTTGCCAACACATGCGATTTGATTCTGATACATTTTTGTTTTCCGTCAGTTTCGACCAAGGATGTTATAAGTACTAGTACGGTAGTACTTATATTATACCATCCTTGGTTTCGACCAATTAGAAAGTCACCAATAGAAAGTTGCATGACATTTGGAGCAATCACAACCCCGTACCTCAGCTAATTGACAGAATATTTTCTTTCAGATTAAGTCTCTATTATAATAGATACTCTTTCTGTCAAACTTAAAATTCATAAGAATAGCTCTGCGGCCGTATACCTAAGCTCTGTTTTCCACTTTTCTGCGAATACAATATTTTTTTCGCTACTATCGTTCTCTATGGTAAAATGATCTGAGTCAATCTTAGTCTTGATATTTTATCACGTTAACGTTAAATTTATGGAAAAATTTACAAATACAACCCTCGTATTATAAATATTAATGTTACGAAATAAGATAAAATAAATATACATTGGGAGAATATTTTAACGATTTTTAGACATTTTTATAAAAGATCGATAGCGCCTGAATACTATACCCTCTGGCAAAAATCTTTTCCCAGAAACTCAGCTAAGTGGCTCCTGGGGACGTGGACTGTACAGAATCTAAAAGTCGTGGCACTTTTCCCATCTTGTTGTCAGAAATCTTTTACCATTCCCGAATCCTGATTCTTGATTCAGATTTATTATTCGAATAGCGTTTCTTGTAGGTACTTTAATATACATACATGTCACTATCTCATGGTATCTTGCAAAGAGACTATGAACTTAACAATTTTTGAAATTGGTAGAGACTGCAGAGATGTTAGCGTTCATTGAGACTTTAAAGTTTAATGCCGTTGTTTAATTTTTTTTATGGGTACTTATTCTTGGTTATGTATCATTGGGCGTTAAACTATTGAACCCTTTCTAAGGCGATTAACCCTTAAATACGCATTGCGCTCTTGTCGTTGACCCACATGCAATAAATTAGGGATTTCCTTGCCCTACCCTGTTTTGGGCTGTTGGTATTATTTGCTTTCACGACAAATGAAACTCGAAATATTAATAAAATGAATTATATTTTGGTTCATATTACGCTGCTAGCCATTTATTTATGTATGAAGTAATAGTTGATTGTCATGTTATACGTATAATATCATAAGTTTTATTTAGTTTTGAATAATTTATATTCTTCACATTTAGGACAACATTTTGCTACAAAATTAAAATTAACCTTTTTAATTATTATCTATTTCTTTTAAGTTATAAAAATTTTGTGATGTCAAAACTCCCTATTTTCACTATGAGCGCCTATGAGCTAATTAAAAAACCAATGTTTGTGTTTTGTATTCTTTCATTCTTTGTGTTTTATTACGATTAGCGTGTGTGATTGATTAGTTTATTTGTGCAGGCTTATTTTGATGACCGTACGGATAATAATTCAGGTAATTAAATCTAATTCGTACTTTATGAAGAGATTGAATATCAGGGTCGAGGCAAACGCCTGCCCGACCTAGCAGAGCAAAACGTTCATACAGCTTCGGTGTGTGCGTGTCGCGTGTCTACCAGGCGCCCGCACGCAAAGGTCGCGATCTTCGATTAATCGCACTACAAGCTTGCCCCACCTGCGCTTTATTACCTCTTTACTGCCCCAAGTGACTCTGAAACTCCACTAAGCATTGTTAAGGTCAAGTGGGGCCATAAACTTGGTTGCCTACTTCCTTTCTATAAACAAACCTATACGTAATAAGACATAAACCGCGCCCTGTTTTTAAAAGTAACTAAGTATTCTCCCCTCATCCGCCACGATGTTACGTGATCAGATTTGTTATGAAATATCTCCTGGTTGAATCAAAATATAAAATCTGAAAGCTATGGAAATTGAACTGCTCATAAAATTTGAGAGACACTCAATGGACTGAGAGCGTCGGTGGCCTAGTGGCTAGGGCCGTTGACTTCCATTCAGAAGTTCGCGGGTTCGAACCTCGGCACGTACCAATGTGTTTTCGATTTTCGAATTCATATGTACGTTTATTCGACGCTCTTTCGGTGAAGGAAAACATCGTGAGGAAACCTGCACACACCTGCGAAGTAATTCAAGGGTTGTGTGTGAAGTTGACCAACCCGCATTGGGCCAGCGTGGTCGACTAAGGCCTATTCACCCTGGTTTCAGGGTAGGCTCGAGCCCCTCGGTGGGGACATGTATGAGCTGTTAAGGACAATAGACTGGACGCGTTTCCAATGCAAATAAATACAAAGTGTTCCGATGCTATTTACGTGGAACTTGAAAAGCGGATTTTTCCGGGCCTTATCTAGTTACTTCAGACAATGGCGCCGGGACATGTAATTAGCCGTAATGTGACCTCTAATTACAGAAGGATTCTGAAGCGCTCGCTCCTTTTAACATTTCACATCAAGGAAATTTAGTAGGATCCTTTTCGGAATTTATGACTACGAAAAGTAAATGAGGAAAGTAACGGAAGCTTACATTTAGCAGCGCCGGCGAATTTACGTCACAGCGCGACTCCCATTACGTCTTCGTTTCACGTATGCGTTTCGTATATGAAATTTGAACACAGTTAACTAAAGCTATACTCAACTCAAAGAACTTGCTTCAGAGAATAAAGATGCGCAAATTTAATATATTTTACGATCTTCCTAATATAGCAAATTATTATTTTTATAAATAGATATCTTCGATTCTATAATAATGATAAAGAATCTCTAAAATGGATTTACGCGCATCACTTCAGTTCAGAATCTACTGCACAGATCTGATTATTTTTTGGTTGTGTTCAATAATTTTAGGACAAGGTTTGTATGAACTTTTTGGTGAAAATGTTAACGCGTGTACCTTTAGCACAAAAGAAAATAATAGAACTAACCCCCTATATGTTATTATTTATTAAAACGTAAATATTTGTTTAAGTAGGTATATTAATATAAAATTACGAGTAACATTTACATCTTTTCCTTGTTAAGCTTCAATTCCTCTCAATTTATATGTAAATATGTATAAATATTATTTTCATTAAAGAAATACTTCAACTTATAAACTTTGTATTGTATCTCAAATTTATTTTTTGAAGCAATTTTGGTGTTTGATAAGAAATCGTTCTGATGCGCGACAGCTTGGATCTGGGTACGGACGTGACGGGGATGAGAAGCCAAGTCCGTGGCTGGCATCGATCGCGAGGGCTATAAATTTCACACTTGACTAGCTTCACAGACAATTTGTCAAACATAGCCATATCGGATGATGTATTTCTTTTATAAAACAACTATCTAAAGCTTCCACAAAATGCGCAGATGTAAAGACTTTCGCGGTTTCTAAGCGCAATAGTAGGTAATAAAGATTCTAGTTTTTGACACATTTTAATATGAATTTAATTTTGCTTAACTATCTTCGATTTAACATCTCATTAATTTTAAGTTTTCATGTATCCATTTAAACTTACTCACTTGGAATGGAAATTAAATTCTAGAGATAATAATGATAAGCTTAATAAGCTAATATTAAACATAATAAATATTTTGTAATTTTTTTTTTCATTGTTTAATATATTCTATATTCGTAAATATTATAAATGAGAAAAATTTTATAGTTTGTTTGTTTGTTGGCATTGAATGGGCTCCGAAACTACTGGAATATAGAATAGACCTTAGGGAAGGAAATAGGCTATTCTTGACTGGAAGAAAATTATGAAAATATTTTAGCAAGAAGGCACGATAAAATATTTCAATAACCGCTGTAAAGCATACAAAAGTTTTAAAAAGTTGGTTTTGCTGAAAGTACTTTTAGCATTAAATTTTAGTTATTACATGTTGCAAAATGGGTCAATGTTAAGCTCATTCAAGACGAAGTATGCTTCGCTAAACAATATAATCCTCTCTCGAAAGGGATAGTTCATGAATTACGCGCAGCCTAGTCCAGGGTCGCATCAGGTATTAGGCAAGCAGCCAACAGATGGGTCCGTCGCCGGTCAAATGTTACCACCATTATCACCGACTGTTTCATTTATTCCCCTTTCTGTGCTATATATTATTTTTACGACTACATCATTCATTTCCACGGATGTGTTCCAATTCTCTTTATAGAATACATCAATTTATTTTCAATTTGATTAGGATTCCGAGTTCAGACCAACTTTATATTTTTCTTACAAATAAATTTCCATCTCAGCGATTTTGATACGTTTTTACCGACTGACACCAATTTGTTCGACTACGAGTACAAATATATTCTGTTCTGTAAAATAAACGTGTAGCATGTACTCTCAAGAATAGAAAATATTTGTCGAGGGTAAAACTGGAAACGTGAGATACATTAAAACAAATCACTTTACGTTCAGCGCCAGCTGAGGTGAGCGTATGTGTTTGCTACTACTGGGCTTCACGAAGCCGCCCTACTCTCTACTGTCAAAAGAAAACGCTGCTATAAAGATTATATCAGACACAATTCCCCCTTTATTGGCTTGCAATGCGCATTAAAAGAGGGCAACCTGTTACCAACTGACATTTATAGAAGCAATATATTTTTTTAACAACACATTCCATTGTAATACGAAACAGTGCGAAAAACAGTGGAAATAAATTAAAATGTTACAATGTTCTAAAATTATTATTCTCCTACAGGTTTATCATAGTTAACAAAGTGGTAGAAGCTTTAATTGTTAATGTTATAAAAACTGTTATACATATCTGTTGACGAACTCTATACTATAACGAATACGAAAGCAGCGATCGATTGTGAAATTGAGTGATAAAGGAAGTTGGGGTTAGTTCGAATCGAGATACCAGGAAGTGATGAGTTGTGGAGAGGTGGTTAAGAGAGTGAGACGATGAACCGCCACCTGCGCGTACCGGAGGTGCGCGTGAGTGGTGCGCCGGAGAGTGAGGAGCCAGAGGATACGCCAGCCGCGCTGCCGCCCTTCGCACTCACCCTTGCTTCCATCCCTCGCCGCAGACATTCTTGGATATGCGGGTAAGCTGTAATGCGCCTAAAAATTTTTTTGCCCTGATTAAACCTTAAAAGTTTTCTGGAAGATAATGCTATGTATCAATTAGGCCTTCTATCAGTACACTTTATTTCTGTTCTTTATTAGTTTAGTTTGATGATAAAGAATAGTCGGGTTATTAAATGAATTAATGCAAAAAGTTAATGGTAATGTAGATGGTTTATAAACCACAAAGAAAACGAATTCCTATCACCACCTCGCCAAAGTAAAAGGCAACTTTCGGCATGTCTGACTAAATCAATCTTGATTATTTGGTGATAGGAAAATCCCGGAAAGATACCGCATAAATTGAGTGAAACCATCAGAAATCACGCGGCACAGTATACCTGGGGGGTTCCAAACCGCCCCGTCTCGTATATTTTCATGAAAATTGATCTAATAAAATAGTCAGAAACGCTTACAGCTATCACACTTGAAATATACGGTTATTTTCAGTTGACTCAAATAAAGATATTGGTAAGTGTTTGGCTTATTGGTGTTAGTTAAATAAACTACAGCTTATAAGGTCTGATAGGATAAGCTTCGAGAGTTTTATTGATAAGAACTAATGAAAGAAATGAATCAAGAATCTACCAAACTGATTTTAAAAATGAGAAAAGGTAATAGTAGATGATGCCAAGATGATAGCCAAGGAGATGCGGGTTCAAGTCCCTGCCCAAGCTCAATCTTTTTCTTATATCTTCTAAGTAGTAATTATACGAAAAAGTAATAAAATAATTAGTAGATGATTTATTGTTTTACTTATTTAAATTCGTATGAATTATACAAGTAACTTGAAAAATATAATAGATCAATGATTTAAAAATACATATCAGCATCCTTACGTACCATATATTGATATTGTTTGTAATTAATTGTTCAACAATGCGAGTCGTGTCAATCAGTGTGACTGAATGGATATTTTCAGCGGTATGTGTGGCCGTTCAAGACAAATATGTGAATATTCATGAGGCTGTACTGTAACAGCTACTCCTGAGCATTAGCACAACAATAGCAACTACGTACACGCTCATCCCAGTCGACCTCGACTATTGTAACGAGATCACTGTCTTCAAAGTATTTAACCTCCCATTATGTGTTTACAATCTATGGTCCCCAATGTTCCATCGTAAACAGCCTATATAATATACCCACCAATTGGCTCGAACCTACCCTAATCATGGTATCCCTTAGTCGACCACGCTTTCTCAGTGCGGGTTGGTCAACGTCACACACAATCTTCTAATTTCTTTACAGGCGTGTGCAGATTACCTCACGATGTTTTCCTAGTTGAAATGAAAGACAAGGGCCCTAGCCACTTGGCACTACTATTTGGTATTCTGTGACTTGGCGACTAATGCTTTGCTGTGGGCCATAAATATTACTGGTATTTTTAAGGTTACGTACTTCAAAAACAAAGAACGGAACCTTTATTAGGATTATTTGTGGATTTGTTCGTTGGTCTGTCCCAGTCAATTTGCTCCGAAACTACACTGGACCAATTGAGTTGTTACACGTTGTGAATCCTTGACTCAAAGATGGACTTGTAATATTACTAAAGTTTTATGATTACGTTTTAAAATCGAAACGCGCATGAAATATGTTGCTTATGTAATCGGCATATTCTGATATTAAATAGGTACGTCACTGAATAAAATAAAAACCATTTTGGCGGATACGCCGTAATACATTTGTGTGTGATATATTGGTGGCACACTTTGAGGGAAGCGCCGCCATTAATTTATCGTTGGCACGAATTGTCCCATATGTAGGCCTTAAGAGGATTGTGAACGTGCGTTTTCATAAAAAAGAACATGAAACTTTGTTCCCCATAAACATGCTTAAATTTTTATTTTTTAGATGCAACGAAGGACTAGGTTTGTATCACCCACATTTTCATTATCAAGAAATATTCGTTAGTATGATAGTTATTAGCATTAAATATTTCCATAGTGACTGTTGAATACTAATAACTTTTATTACTAACTAGCTGTCTGCCCACGCCCACGGGCACTCCCGCGTTGTTTGTCGACTTTTCCGTAGTAAATTTAACTATCCTACTGGAACTCTTTAATTTTCCTCGATTAAAAGTATTCAAGATGTTGACCGGGGATATAAGGTACCACCATGCAAAATTTTCATTCAAATCGGTCTAACAGTTTCGGAGATAAGCCCGTACAATGTACTGAGCCGTATGAGTTACTATAGTTTTTTAACTAACCCACGGGAACTTTTAAAATTTCCGGGGTTAAAAGTATTTAAGATATTACCCGGGAATATAAGGTACCACCATACGAAACTTCATTTAAATTGGTCGAACTGTTTCGGAGATTAGTCCGTACAAACATTTAATACTCAAAAGATTTTACTTTTTTAACCCATTTCTCGTAAGAAATGACTTAACTAAGTGATGTAAATGACTTAACTCAGTGATGTAACATCCAAAAGTTAAAAAATAAATATTTTGAACTCTTTGAACTCTTTTAATGAGATATTTTCCCGCGGTAAAAACTGTCTAAGAAGTTGACCAGGCATATAAGGTACCACCATGTAAAACTTCATTCAAATCGGTCTAACCGTTTCAGAGATTAGCCTGTACAAATAGACAAACAGAGAAACAAAAATTTTGAAAAAAATCTGGATCATGTTCTGTAATATCACTTCTTTCATCCCCCTGACTCGGTTTTTATCTTTTTTTTTCCATGTACAGATTTTCGACCTCTACAGCTTTATTATATAGACCAATGTTTCTCATTAATAAAACAAACATACCTAGTTTTTCATTGTATTTACACCCTTTTAAAGTATGTGAAAATTGTACCACATTTACGAGAAGCAAAAAGTTATCGCTTTTTGTATGGAAATGAACAGGTTCATAATTTTTTTCAAGTCAAACGGGAAACAGCGACATCAAGTTCTGTGGCAACCCCTAGAAAATCACTTAAGCAAATCCGCGCCTAGTGAAGAAGAAAACGAGAGTCGAGCATGATAGACAGGAAATAGATCAATCTGGAAGACGGAAATAGCTATTTGGGGCCAATTACAGTTTTCATATTCCACTTTCGTTTCGAGATGCCGTGATAGAACCGCTTTGTTAGCGTAACAAGGGATCAAAATGTATCAGATAGCTTCCCGAATGCTAAAAGCCCGAAGTCTGAAAATTATGTAAAGAGAATAATGAAATATATTTCATGATTAAAGTTAATCTGTGTTTTAGTTTGTTAAACAGAATTTAAAGTTTCAATAGGTAGTTTATCGAGAAATTAAAATGATGATACATGAGATATTTTAGCGCACGAGCACGCTATTAATTAAATTGTAATATAAGTTTTTCTTTTCTAATTTAAAACTGTAAGATAATTCAAAACAAGGCGAGGTTGTATTTTACTCTTATAAAGCTCGAGTCAGTAAAATATAATACATTTATTTCATCGCAGAGAAAATCTTATCTCTACATAGAGATCTCATCCAATCTATACAATAGTAAGAGAGAAATAAACATATGATAAGTTTTAAATACACAAAAAGTGTACTGAAATGAGGTTATAAAGAAAAAACAACTGCCACTGCAACTGCAACTGCAAAAAAAAAAACTAGAATTTGATTAGTAAAATGGTCCCTCTACTACACTACAAAAAAATATCTAAATGAAGTCTCCGCCGCAGTATATCATGTTTATGACTCAATAATCTTTGGTGCGCAACGTTCGGTTCTCTCGCTTTACGTGTTTTCTTTTGTTTTTAAATGTCTTGTTAGGAAAAAATTCTACAGAAAAGCCCCGGAGCTTCCCAAGCTCAGTGACGTAGAAGGGGCTTTGTAAATAAATCTCGTGCCTACTGTATACCCAGCAACCTGATACATAACCTGTACCACCGAAGCAATATTTTTAACAAGACCATTATTATAGTTATTCCTTAATACTTCAATTTTTTTTCTTCCGGAAGTGGATTGCAAAAAAAAGTTATTTTTAATAGTCTATTTCATAATAATAAATAACATTATATTTAACTAGACTACACGTGCACCATAAACTTCCTGGATCATATACTCTAATCGTTTTGATATTTTACGAAAATAATTCTAAACAGGTAGCCCAAGGGATGAAAACAAAATTATGTTAATTATACAAGATGTTAAGGAAAATGTTGTGAACTCGAATATTTGAATTAACTTTTATACAACACAAGTTCAGGATAATTGGAGTAAGATGTTCAGGAATGGACCACTGAATCTGTACTAACAAATACAGCTTATCTTAAAAGTTTTTGTAAATTCATGGCGTAAAGTACAGGGAATTTGATTCCCTTGTGAAAATATATTCTTAACTATTCAAGTAAGTATTCAGTAGTTTTTTTCTATTTGGTGTTAAAGTTATCAAATGTGATTTTTTATTAAGATTATTCCTACTAAAACGTGACTCAACATATATATTTTAAACTAAAACTGGTCTTCACCTCAAAAACGTGACTGAAATAATGCATTATCTGTCTACCTTTATTGCTCTGAAAATCATATTGAAAATATATTTTTAACCTTAAAATAAATTTATTACGAAAGCGTAGGTATAAATAATCGAGTTAATGAAACAGGGACCAATCGCGTTATACGTTAGGAAAGTTTTAACGAAAAGGGTAGAAATTTTCCGAACCTAACTGGATGAAAACTTTAAATTCGTTTTCATTAAAAGCATGTTTTTAAAGTTTGTGACGTTAGTGCTTAACTACATTACCTTGCTCGCTTTATTGAATACTAGTGCAACAACATACATATACTCTTGTTAGTCGATAAACCCTCAGCGAATTAATCTATACTAGGCTCAAGCCCATTGGCTAGTTGAATAAAATTGTTTAAAAAATACATATTGTAGAGTAAAGAGAAAACGTGACGTCACATTTTATATTAACCGTTTTTGTAAGATTTGGTAAAATATAGCTGAAAATATAAAACTGCTTTTTTTACATTGAGTTAAATAATTTATTTTGAGTACCGTTGATACAATCAAGTATCTAATTAGCTATCTTATTTTACGTAAATCAAATTTTACTAGAAGATATTGACTACATAATAAACTCAAAAAGTATTTTTAAAAGAAAAACACTATCGATATTTGGCTGTTTTCCATAACGAGTAGATATTACTGTGTCTAGGTAATTTAAGAACTTTCTTAAATTATGTTTAAAAAGGTACGTACCGTTAATTTAGAAGCGGGAATTGAAAAGCCACAGGATCATTTCTCCTTTTAACAGATGGTTTCACAAAGTATTATAAAATATTTTAATCTGTGTAAGCTTTTTGCGTAATTAATTCGAAGAAAGATAATTTCTAAGTAAATAGATATTTTATACGACTGCTTTGTAAAATTGTTTTATTTTTACATAAGAATAAATTTACAAAATAATTATAAACGAAAAGAAAAAATGTTAAACATTTTTGAGTCAGGTAAAATAAATGCTGGTTGGAGCTTTCTTGGACTTCCTGTCCCTTTCTTTTTCATTTTTAAAGGAATTTCACAACGTTTCTTAGTTCTTAGGTCTTTAAACTTTATGAGTGATAATGACCGTCCGATTTTGGTAGAACGAGTTTCTAGTTAATGCCAGAACACGAACTGCCATTGTATCTGTACACACAAACAGGTAGTTTAGTTTTTAGCATAGCTAGACGAAATTTAATGCCCCTCGTAGCATAGAGCTTCGCGAGAAAATTATATTGCTATGATATATCCAAGCTCACACATTTAGTTTAAATGACGGTAGATTTAATTTGAATCAACTAAATATATTTTTTATTTTTGAAGTAGGTACCTGCAAATATTTCTAACGAAGGTCATGTGTAACATAAAAGAAACATTTTTATACAGTAAAATATATGTTTAACCTGATCAATGAAATATAATCGTAATAAAATATTTATTGCATAAAATTTCAATTATGGTCAATTTAAATGAAGTTTTTAAATTATAAGCCACAGGCAGGCTGCGGCTATAATACTTGTGAAAATAAAAAATAAAATCTTATAAATAACAGAATGTGGTAATTGCCTTATGCTTTAGTCGAAAAAGTACGACGGATTAAGCTTCACATCGTAAAATAATAAAAAAAAACTCTACCAGTTAGTTTTTTAGTGCTATTTATTCTGTATTCCTAATACAAAATCGGTTTAAGTTTGAAGAAGTATTTGTATAATACCTATGTTATGTTCGGAAATGTATTTCAATTATATTAAATTTGTCGGTGTCACAAAACGTTGTGTTAATATGTATTAAACAGATGTTCTAATTGAAGTTTTTCATGTGTAACCATATGACTTAATCAAATTTATTTTCCAAGAAACTTTCTCAGTTACTTATGACGGAAATAATCGTGTCTTTAAAGTACTTGTATTAATTGAGATTAAAAGAGTGAGGAAGTATATTAATAAATCTAACAGAACGGAATCAATATAAACGAAAAATGCTTTAAAAAAAATTGAATGATTTCCTGTCCCAAGTTTCGTTTTCTCGAGGTTAGATGAAATATTTACACGTATAAATAAAAAAATTGCACAGCGGGAATAATTCATTATTTTCGATACAAAAATCTCAAAGTAAAATGGCCGCCAAGTTCGTTATGGATGATAATGAGTCTGGCGCTTTTGACTATCCATCTCCGGATCCTCGACACTCGTTAGCTGCTGCAGTTTGCAAGTTAAAATACCCCGCGGACACCACTATTTAAATCCGATTCACAGTGAAAAAATAGATTAGATATTAAATAATCTATGTTTTTTCATGCGCTATTTATACACTTTCTTGCTCTTCGCCGACAGACCCCCCCTGTTTATTTTCGGTATAAATTTTATCATTTCCCAGCGATAAATAATCAATAATAATCGTCTATGCGTTATAACGTCTATCGTTGTTAACGTAAGCTGCTAACTAACTACTTAACTTGAGCTGTTGCTCATATTATATGTCCCCACCGAGGGGCTCGAGCCTACCCTGATACCAGGGTGAATAGGCCTTAGTCGACCACGCTGGCCCAGTGCGGGTTGGTCAACTTCACACACAACCTTTGAATTTGTGTGCAGATTTCCTCACGTTGTTTTCTTTCACCGTAAGAGCGTCGAATAAACGTACATATGAATTCGAAAATCGAAAACACATTGATACGTGCCGAGGTTTGAACCCGCGAGCTTCGGAATGGAAGTCAACGGGCCTAGCCACTTGGCCACCGACGACGATATAACGTCTATAAGTTTAGTATAATTAGATTAGTATTTTACGCGTGCAATCTTAACTAACTAAAAAAATACATTCTATGTCAATCGCCCGAGAGGTGACTGTTTCTTTAGGCTGTGTTTTACTGATTTCATTTTTAATTATATAAGTAAATTCAGGGTAGGTTCGAGCCCCTCGGTGGGGACATATTATATGAGCTATTAATGATGATGTATGATACAAGTAAATTGATTAGAAATGCAATGGATTAAAATAGAATGTACTTTATTACACACAATACAGTACAGTAGGTACCTATAATTCACATAAAGTTCACTTGAACACATAAAAAATCTGATTGCAGATGGCTTTATTTCTGAGTAGCAATTTCTATCAGGCAACCTTTTAATTCCACATTACAGATGAAAATTCAAATTTGAATTGGCTATTATATTAGTTTTATTTCAGGTTAAATTCTAATTTCGGAGACGCCACTGAAATGAGTCATGAACTTATTAATAGGCGTTTTGCCAAAATGTGAGCCACTTTCGTCACCTGTTAATGCTGATGATTTATTACTCAAAGTTTAAAAAAATGGCCTAAGCATTCCACTAGGTTCCAGAAAAATATTATTAAAACTTTGAACGCTACAGTATGTCTCTTGTGATGTTTAGGATATCGAAAAGACGGGTCGGTTGTATTGTATGTCTCTGTTTTTTCATGGTACCTACCTCTATTTTTTATTAAATACTAGCTTCCCGCCCCGCGGCCCCACCCGCGTTTACATTTTTTCCCGTGGGAATAAGGACTTTTCCCGCGGTAAAGGTAGCTTGTGTGTTATATATTACTGCATTCGATAGTTTTTGCGTGAAAGAGGTTACTCTTTTCTTTAGTTAGAACATCCATCCATTCGTACATCCATACATTCATACATCCATCCATCCTCACAAACTTTTGCGTATTTAATATTAGTAGGATTTTATTTAAATGATAAAGGCACGAAACCAAAGAGTTACGAGACTGATTTGGTTTAGGTTAATATACTGTATCTTCAATTTTGATCAAGTATACAGATAGATCCTTTTGCTATTTACCTTTATTAACAACATTTTGTTGAACCCTGAAAAAGTAATGCGAAATCTTGGCAATATCTTTAAAAGTAAGGTGATGAAGTTTCTCATACAGGATGTTTACAACTTGTTTAAAAGAAATCAGATAATCGTACTATCTTTGAAGCAATAAACATAAAATTTTCTTAGTGTCTCTGAACAGTTGATGTTGCATTAACTGTTTTAATTGTGCAGTCGCTGCCAGAAAAAACTTTGACAAGTTCCAAAACATTTGTTATGAGTTACGATAACTCGTTTGAAGTGACGTGCTATTTTTATTATAAAGTATATTATTATATCGAGAGCAGATCCATTCACAGGTGGAATGGTCGTGTGGAAGAGAAGAGAGCGGCGATGGGGTTGGGTAGGGACAGTGCGACATATTTGAAACTCTGCCACGGTCTATTCCTGGCCCGGCCGCGCGTAAACACCGCACAGATATTATTATATCTCGCATTATTAATACACTTGGATGCACGTTCATATTAAATACACGTGACTGCAGCCAGAGAGAGAGCCTCACTGCCATTTTAATCTGATCTAGTCTACTATCTTCAATCCGTTACGGATGATAGTCAGGCGAGACCATTAATTGTTTTGCTTCGAACACTATGAAAGAAGAATGTCGATATAAAGCAGTGTTTTAGAGCGTGAACAACTTAATATTCTTATCTTTGTTTAAATCTTAATTTAAAAAGAAGGTTTTTATTCCAAATAAGATGTTGAAAAAACATTTTTCGACGTCAAATCTAATAAAATACCAAGGACCACGATCAGACTATGTCCATGGTTGGCCGTTCAAAAATGGCGTTCGTCAACTGAATCTATTTTCCTACGGGTACTTTCTGCTGATGTAGATTAGCTGATTAATGCCCACGTTGGATTTCCATCTCGTCTTCTAATGCTCTTAGTTCAAGCAATATGCAGTGCAGTGAGAGGTGGTATCGAGCTAAAGTGGAGCTTTATCGAAGCTCTTCAGACCTTGCCTTAATATGAACATTTCACTTCAGACTCTCGAAGGAGTGTGCCTGTAAGATATCTGACGGACGTGTCAATCTTCATTCAATTACTGTAATCTAACGTGGGGTACCCGGCTAGCATGAGGCAAAGGGATTTATTTCCAACACGCGACGTGTATTTTATCTAAGATTCGGATACGGTCGTGATTTGTGAGTCTTGTCTCGCAACTAGCTCGTGTGATTTGTATTACCCGTCCTTTTTTGACTATTTTTTGAATATCCTATAAAATAGTATGTTTTTCTAACTTTGGATATATATTTAATATAATAAGTTTTATTGGTTACTTTCCAATTTATCAATAAATAAAACTATTTAAATTTTTGGTAATAATAAAGGTATATTTATATATATTCATTCAGTTAAAGATTTGTACCAACTGCGTATGAGATTTTTTTGGGACACAATTCGTCGGTTGACTGAGTCATGCTCTGTCACCGGGTTTCGGCAGACAGTGAGTTATCATCGGCGATATTTTTTACCGGAAAATATGACTATAGAGATTTTAGTGGCTGTGTGTTCCCGGCGTTAGAGTGGCGACGCTTTCTTTACGTCGCACGCGCAGTTGAAACCACGCCGCGTCGAATATAAACGTCGATCGACATTAAAATATACCAAGAACTATGTTCAGAACCTTGTCCTGCATTGAAAATAAGTGTGGTTACCGCTCAGTGTTGAGTCGTGTTAAAGAATTGTGATAAAACGAATTTGTAGAGATATGCTGTCGAAAAATGGACTGTATTGTGTTAATGTGGTGTTTTTGTGATGTAGTGTAAAATAAACTGTATTTTGTTTATGGTAAAGTAGTAAATATTGCGTTCAAAACATAAATATGAAGCCCTTATCGATATTTTGCTATCATCAGTCAATCTGATTGGTTTGGAAAGGTCCCTAGGGATATTTCACGGCATCCCGTTATGTGTATTAAAGCGTTATGTTGTGATGATAACTGTAATACCTATTGTTGGTCCCTTGCTTGGTATAATCAGTTATAAAAATATGAATACTATATCGAATAGATTAAAAATAAATTAATTTGATGCAGTCACCAATTTATACCAAAAAATTAATGTAAAAATATATATTATAGTTACAATATGTACATATAATAATGAGTGCTTCGCACGATTATAAACAATTAACCTGGAGTCTAGAACCACTGATGTATGTCGCATATTAAAATGCTGTAGAAGAATACGATATGACATAATCTTTCTCTGTTTTTGCCATCGACGACTTTGCGTTAAGTCTAATCAAATAACACAACACACAAATATTATAAATTATAATAAAAACACAAAGCGTTTTCAGGTTTTGGTGGTATTTTCGGCTGAAATGATGATGATAATTATTTAGTATGAAGACTCTTTCAGAAAACTTTTAGGAGAGTCGCGATTCCAGTGTTTGATAAGTTGATCATATTTGTTAGATTTTCACCGAAACTTAGCTGTCACATGCCTAGCATTCAAAGAAATGAACTAAGAATAGGCCCATGACTGATCTTGAAACCGTTTAAATGACAATCTTTATTGTTGTGTAGCTCCAAAGTGTTATAAAAAGTTACAGTATATAACAAGACTCTACAAAGTAAAACATTTAAACTTAGGTAAAATCATACATGTAAAATTTTATTTACATAATGCTTCTAGAAGAATTAGTATTTTATTTGAAATGTATTTTACCTAAATAATATACAGAATGAAAACATTTTCTATTCAATATTCTAGAGCAGTTCAGTTTAACTTCATCTTTGTCCTTATAGGTAAATAACATTGTGTTGTAACAATGAAGGAGGTCATCTATCATAAAATGAGACGTTTTGTCTCCAAGTCGACGGTAAATACGATTTGGGAATACCCACCTCCCTACCCATCTCTTGTTAAATAAAACAAAGGCTAAATTACGTTACCCTTTAACTTACACTCCCTTTCTATTTATTTAACAAATTTTAGACCGATTCAAATTGAATTATTTATATAGAAAAGTATTATTTTTGTTGAAATTTTGGTGCGTAAAATCTATCAGGGTAAAAATATTACTGTTATGTTCTCTGCCTGTGCCAAAACAGAGCTTTGCAAAATAATAACTGTTTCAACTAAATAATAGGTAATATGGAAATATAATATTCGTACCTATTTTACCTGACAGCTTATGAATAGAAAACAACTCATCAGACATGTAAATGGTTTATACAATTTTGAAAAAATGTGTAATATATTACCGTGAATACAAATAATAAAATAATAACAGAGGGCTTTATTTCGAAACGAAGTAATTAGTAGGTATTTAGTGCTCATTAATTCTTGTTGTATTGGTTCTATTCTGGTTGTAAGAGAAAGATTCTCTTAATAGTATCTGACCATTTTATTATTGTGAAATCGAAGTATTAAAATTCATCGGATTTGCGGGGGAACCATCTCAAAACCACGTTACATGTTGATCTGATTTACAATTTGAACTTATTAAACAAAAAATACATTTAATATAGGTATTTATTTACTACTTTACTATAACAAAAGAAAATTATGATTAAAAATAATAGGTTTCCGCAAAAATGTAATACGTTTACTGAAAAAAGAAAAGCGCCATCTAGTTTCATACAACTGAACTGAGTCCCGTTTCGAAATGAACCCGAGCGTCGCGATGTTGCCGATAGTTGAGGGCGTCGCTGAGGGCGAGGAAGAGGACGCCACTGCGCGCGTGTCCTCAGCTAGTAACAGCAGGTACCGGCGGGTGCGGGATCGAGTTGTCGCCGCTGAAGTACGTGCCGTGCGTCGCAGGCGGGGGTGGACCGTAGTTGGCTCTGAAACTAGGTGAGTCCTGCTCTGGCCACCAGATGCCGCTTAATACCTTACTACAACGTTTCCAGCAATTATATCGCTTTGCTCACCTCATAGTCTAGAATATTCTAAGATTTGTGAAAGGGTTGTGCACACGTTAGTTAACTGAGGAATTTTCAAAATTACAAGAAATTACAGAGGAAATGCAAAATAACTTTTAAAAACGTACGTAACTAGATTTATCATCTATAAATATAAAAATTGCAATAAACTTATCAGTCAGCGGTTGGTATTTCAAGTAAAGTTTTCTATAAATACCTACACGTATTACAGACAATATTTAAGTTTTTGACAAAAAGCTACCGATCCATACAGATCTAATAAAATAATTTTATAGGTATATTATGCTTACTTCCCCTGTTTACCAAAACTCAGTGATACACCTCATAAAATACAAACAGTTGTCCAATCAAAGAGAACCAAAGAACACAAAAAGGGAAACAAGACCACCGTAGCCTGTGGGATATGGTTACCTTTCAAATACTCACTGAATTATTTATAAGTAAATCCATTTGCAGGATCAGTTTTGAAATGATAAAAGCGTTGCCCTGATGTTCTTGTTAATTAATGAGTCTGAAGGCCCCGGAGGAGGACTGAAAATTTTCCAAAATTGATATTATATTTCTCATTTTCTGCTAAATCCAGTTTGTATTTCAGGAAATTGCATGTTAACAAGCTGGATTGTTACTTACAAAAAATCCGTGCAATTATTACTTACAAAAAATGAAAATAAAATACAGGATCTCTAGGAAATTTTTCGAGACATTTTCTCCCCCGACCATCATTTACTAATTTATAAATTTCCATGTTTCTTGGAAATATTTTGTTGGAGTTTTAAATATTTACCTTTCTCATAAAGCAATATATTTTTGCAAATTCTGCTCATTAGCAAAGTAAATATTTGAGGGCTTATAGATTTTCAAATTATTTGGGTGGTAGGGAGGTTCGTTATTATTATATTCAAAAGAAATACAAACCCATATATATACCTACCCCGTGGGTAGGGCGAGCAGTGAGTGACCCACTAAACAAGGTTCAGGAAACGAGACAGTTTGGCAATCAAAGAAAATATCCAAACATTTAACAATTTTAAGACAAAGTTATAATGCATTCGTTCTTTTCCTATTGAAACTTGCGTTCATTTATATACCGGTACCTAACTATATTTTTTTATGTTGAACTATACTGTAAACTGAGCAATTGAACATATTTATATAATTAAAAAAGTCCACTCTCGTGTTAATTTTCTTTTAGTAGCTAACCAATGAATACTGAGAAAGATTTTCGTAATTTATGAAGATGGAAAAAGTAAGTTGTTCTTAATTCAATAACTCTCGACCCGAGGGAAGCACGGCGTTCCGAGGAATTAAAGCCAGACGAATCATAAATGTCGTTTTTATTAAATTAAACAATCGTTATTGAAGCCTACTGAATACTATTTTGAAGAAATTCTTAGTAGGTAAATAGAGTTATAAAATAAGTAACTATTCTAAAGCAATGCAGTCATCGAAAAAAAAATTTAACCGACGAAAAACGGAGGAGGTTCTTAAGTCGACGCATATATTTTTTTATGTTTGACCACGTATTTATTTTTTTACAAAGGATTCCTTTTTTTATTACGAAAGAATTTACGCCAAATGTGGTAAAAAATAAATTTGAAAAAAAGTCCAACCCTAAGATTAAGAAAACAGGGGATAACTGAATGTAGATTTTCCCGTCGTCGGAACTATGTATTTCCTTCCTCAAGTTTTAATATATCTCTGTTCAAAGTTTACAATCGATTCAGTGGTTTATAGGTGAAAGAGTAACAAACAGACAGACAGAAAATGTTATTTGCTTTTCAGTTTTTTGGGCGTTTTATTTTTGGTAATATGTTTTATATGATAGCAACTTTCATCGAAATATTAATTTATGAATCTTCTGTTTGTGTTGCAGTTTACAATGTAATCGTTATATTTTTTCATATAGTTAACTTACGCGGCCTTTAAAATAACATAAACAAGCAACATTCTTTTTTTCAGCTATATATATACCTATACTAAACTTTTGTTATTTCTTAATTTTATAGCAGTTTCGATATTTCGTATTCGGTTTATGAAAACGGAGGGCAATTTATTCCAACTGTTGTAGTAAATCTTTGAAAAGTTCAGCTGTTACCAATAGTTAAGCGAGTTTCACACGGATGGCGGCACTATAAATTTCAGTAGCACTGCGTCTCTGCAATCGTGTATCATTTATCGCCGCTGAGCCGTGCGCGAATCCAGATCTCGGCAGCGCATTTTTGCCTTTCGATTCGGATCCTAAGCCTTTGAATCGATTCTTTGATCGGCAAAATTCGATCCAAAAATCAAAACGATATTTGCTTTATTAAAATATTATTATTTTTACGATAATAATTTCCAGTTTTTTGACGTAATTTTCAGTTTTTTCAATAATACATTGGATTTCATAGGTGGAATCATCAATAAAATTACAATTTTTACACAAACGGAGAAACTTGTACCTACGGCACGGCACAAGCGACAAAAGCAAAATAAAAACAATGAGGAACTTTTAGAACTACCTGCATCATGTTACATTATTTTTATCAACTGGCTAACATATACAATGTGAACTAATGATGTCAATTATAGTATCGGCATTCGTTTGAATTTGATCTTTCTTCATTTCTTATTATAATCGTAAAAAATTAGTACTCTATGTGTGAAAACGATCTAAAGGATTCGATTTACCTTACTTATCAATCGATCCGAATAAAGATCGTATTGAAGGGAATGGATTTTAAAAAATCGCTAGATCGTATTCTCTTGAATCGATCTTCATAAAAATCGAATCGTAATGCGCAGCCCTACTGCTAATTGGCCTGACATAACTTCACTTGTTGTATGGCATGTACTTCTTACTTGTACTTAACTTCAATTTAATTTTTTCTTCAAAGACAATAAATTTTCTTAACCGAGCTTGAATTTGTTTAGGTACGTTTGAGGAAAATTTTTACAGAAAAAGCTCATTTTTTATCAAATAAGTATAAGTAGTCTTTAGCTATCCAGTAGGATTCATTCGATGTAAGAGCGTTCAAAACATTTACTTCATACAATAACTTAATTATAATGAAAGGCAGGTACGTATTACTATGTTCTAACGTGAGTTTTAAATTAATATAATAATATGTCAATTCAACACAGTGCTAGTAAGTGCGTTCGTTTTATTAGTGGTAATATATATACCTAGATTTCAGTTTCTACAAAGCTTTCGCAACGGTTTAGAAACATCCAAGTGGACGGGAATTCTGGTTATATTATGCAAGGATTTTAAAAGTAGATAGATAAATGTTTTAAGCAAAATTGACACACAATATTTTATAATAATAATAATAAACAAATAACATTGTTTGACATATTACAGTCTTAGTAGAGAAGTAAGAAAACAAACAAAAAATAAACAATTTAGTACATGTACATGTATAGTATTATAAATGTTATACGTGTGGTTATATGTTATACATCTATTAATTGAAAGATGTATTACAGCATAATCTGAATAATTTCATTGATCATAAGTCAGGCGGGTTAATTGAAAGCAACCTTTCCACTTTTATAGAATTTCAATTATTTAACAGTCTTTTATTTTAATTACATTTTAAGTTTTTTTTATTAGATCTTAATTTATCATTTAGTTAAAACTTTAATTTTTGGTACCTGGAGGTAATTAAACTGAACAGTCTTTCAGAGAAATTTTACCTTTGTAGAAATATCCATTAGTTGCAAATTGAATTTCGTTAAGCCTAAATTAACTGCAAAAGTAGATTTATATATTTTAAAATCTACAAAAGTTAATTGAAATGTAACTGAGTTGGATATTGTGATGAGATTGTATCAATAAGCTTTTTTTACCATGTGGAGTTGTAAGTAAAATGCTTCGGAGCAAAATCAGTCCAATTAAATTTTCAGAATGAGATTATATTTTGGGATAACTGGAACTTAACTTTGTCTTCCTGGTGATAATATAGCAAACAGAGTTGGTTTAAAAACGTTTAGGTACATTTTTTTGTTATTACTCGTACAAGTCTTTGAAGGGTAATGTCAAGCCTGCACGCTAACTTCAATTTTGCGTTTCAGCGAATACTTTAAAATTATAATAGTGTAATTTAATTACTTTAAAATAATAACATTTTTTTGAGAATACTCGTAATGAATGTCTTTTATCTTTATAGATTTTATCCTATCTTTATTTTAGAAAATCTGAATTGAAAAATTCTTTAAATATTTTATCATATTCTTATTCACGAAAATCATAATTTTCAGTTCTTTTGAAGAGACATAAATTTCAAATATTTATTTGCAAGTTTGTATGCCTGAATTTCAGTACCTTCACAGCTTTGACAAACTTTGCCTTTGTAAGTTCAAAGAGAGGATTTGCGAAATCATTACTACAAACTAGACCAACTGCACTTCAATATTCCATCGCGTTACATGGAACAACAAACTAATTGGATTCGCTTGTAAACGGTAACATTCAGTTATATTTTAAATAGCTGTATAGTAGTTCTATTTTATTACAGTCGAGCTGTTTTCATAAAAGAGCCGAGTAGGTACAGTCTCAGGGAAATTACAAACCGGGGGACGGTAAAAACCCCTCGTATTCATATTCATGAACTTAACATAAACTCGGGCTTCCTAACTAAACTGAAGTTCAAATAGTCGCAAAGAAGGCAATAAAAAGCACTCAGAAAATTCGTTTGGTTTTCTACTAAACTTGTTTAAACACGTACTGTATTAATTTGAATTATATTTAGTCTTCTTTTGGTATTTCATAATAGTAAAAGAAACCTTTTAATAATCATAAATAAATAGGAGATAAAAAAATATCTTAGCAATAAGTATTTTAGCGGCTGAATTAGAAAACAGGAGGCGAGTTAAAATAATAAGTAGGTGTTGTCATCATCTTTGTATTTGATGCCTTCTTTAGTTTGGTGGGCGTTTCATAGAAGACGAATTAGTTTATTACAGTTAGAGGCTTATATATTTGTCCGTGGCTCAGTTATTAAATCAGAGGCTGGGTTCTATAGCTTACAAAAAAGCTGTGGGTCGACTTAATATGATTTTAATTATAATATATGCAATTAAAAAAAATAAAAATAAGGCGTAATCGAAATTGTTCAAAAAGGAAGAATAAGCATAGAATTTGGGTAATATTTGTGTCTATCATTTTGAGATGTTCGTAGTCATTGTTGTCGTCCCTCGTCTGTCTAATGAAGGCTACTTCAGCCCCTTTTGTGTAACACGTAAAAGGGATTAAGGGTTTCGTGATAGCGCTCTCGCTGTCGATGCCATTTCGGCCATTACTTGTTTCATAAAATGGAAATAACGTAGATTGAGTACCTATTTAAGTCAGATAAATATTTTCAGTTTTTAACGTTACCGTGACCTTGTTAAGTCGAACATATTGTTTTTTTTTTTATATTTGTCATCCTTGATAAAAGCCCTTTTTGCTGGATATAGTAACAAACATTCAAACTAACATTTATAATATTAGTGTGATAGCATCTAAGCTATTTAAAAAGGTTGTGGCATAACATTCCGGCCTGATTTATTTTTCTTTCTAAGTGTACCACACAAATTATAAAGCACAAAGAATTCGTTCCATGGACAAGGCAATATTTCTAAAAATCTTTAAATTTTTGTTCATTAACTAAAAAAGACGACAGCTCACATCAAGTATACAGGACGTGGTACATCATGAGAAAAAACATAAAAATTCAGGCTGAAAAGCTATTAAGGCACAATTTGGTTCCTCGTCCTGTCACGCCTTTTAAAAAGCTTGTCCCATATGTAAAATCTCTACTGACTAAATATTATATACGTCTGCAATTCTTTGAAAACCGATTTCTTTATAAATTTCAATAGCAAGTAAATTTTTCCTACATATGCTCATTTACGACAATATTTTAATTATTCGTTAATACAACTTGTTGTATTTTAATGTATGGCGCAATTTGTGTACTGCGATAACATAGCTACAATCATAGTTAAACTTTGAACGACCTAGCTTTGCTAGCTTTGCATACTGACCTAGATGTTCTAAATAGCTGTTGCATGTAGGCCTTATGTAATCATCTGTTTTTTTTAATAAATACTGTTATAGCATAGGAAATGGAAAGTAAACCTTGCGGTAAAAAAATACACGTTTTAAATTTTATTTTGAGTCAGCCGTTTGCCGTATTATATCTGCCTAAGCAAATTTTTATTTGCAAACGTATTTTTATAAATTACACACCAAATTGGACTCTCTGAAAATATGGCTGACATCAAATAAGTTGTGGAGGCGTATTCACGATTTATGTCAGCTTATCTGCCGCAGCCACTGAAGCTTGTAGAATGAAAATCGACGATTCATGCACGTGACACCACCTACTCGCAGTCTAGAACTTTCCGCCGTTTTCTAGAACATTGCCCACAGGCCCGCGGGAACAGGATCCCATCTTCAAAGTCGCACTGATCGGCGGAAGAGCACGAGCCCGGGATGTCGGAGTAATCTCTCCTTCTATTAAAGTGAATGAATTGAATAGCGAATGACTTTCAAACATATTGAAGTGCCTCCTATCTTCATCTGGAAAGTTTTACTAAAGTTGATGCTCTTATAAAGAAAATTAATTTCTTGTGAAAAGTTAGGATTCTTTAAAACTTTCATCAAAACTATAAATTTTTTCATAAAACTTTTGCCTAGCGCTGATTTTATAGAATGCATGCAATATATAAACTTATATTGGATATTCTGTGATTGAACTGCATATGTGCTTACAATGCAAATGAGAATGTAAATGACAGCCTCATACTTACTTACTACTTACGTACGTTATGTATTTATCATCTGTCTGATACGTGGCTCTGTTATTTTGGATAGATGACTGTATATGAAATTCTTATACTAATTTACATGACAAAAAGTTTTGAGAAAATACTTATATACTGTATTTTATTAAAGTCGCGTCATATGGCACTTTCTTGGAATGCCGAAAACTGGCACGTCACACGCGTTTTTCAGGTGACGCTGATAAGATGGATCGTTGGCAAGCTGCCCTTACGGATATAGACGGAGACGCCGAAACGACCGCATATTGCAGACCAACTGCTGCTTCACTCTTATTAGTGATCTGCATATGCACATCTCCACTTCCGTATTAGAAGATAGTTACCTTGTCTGATTATTGACGTAGACTTTTGAATATACAGCCAGTGATCCAATATCATGTATTTATCACCTAAACGCTAGCATAAGACAGAAAAAGTAATAAACCATTATTTGATTAAAATATGTGTATGAAAGTAAAAATCAAAGCGCAAAGCCCGGTTAGACATTCTTAGATCTTATGTATTTTTAGGCGACATGATTAATAATGAAATAATATTAATCATAGTTTTATTTAATCTTTTCAAGCAAAAATATATGTATAAGAAATACGTATATAATACATAATATGTAACGCACATATACAGAAAAATAAAATACTGGAAAAATGCATATATTTATATATTTATTGAGCTTAAAAATAATACAGAAAACACGCCACACTACTTGTATTAACCTTGTATTATTTTATTAATTGTTTCAAATGTTTTCAGACAAAAAGTTGGACCGTGTTAGAGCCCAGCCGCCATTGTCTAGCGACTAGTGACTCATAGCAGAGAATTGGTTATTTATAAATTCAGTTTGGTATAAGTGGCTCTTCCCATCCATTGTTCCGCGTTCCTTTGAAACTCAATACATTTTGCATAAAAAAATAAAATATTATAAAGGTATCCAACGATTTCCGTCATCACCAGAATAACCAAAATTCCACCCTTTTTGCTTGCACGATTTCAGGATATATTTTTATCTGTAAAATAATTTTGCATGTTGTTTTTCGTTTTATAAAAGTCTTCTGAACATAAGGGTACATATTCCAGCGGTCTGCCAGTCGCTTGGAAAACTGGCTGTATCGATTTGTTTTACCTCCGTTTCCCCCGCGCACTGTGATAGGCAGGTCATACACCTACATCACCACTGCTTTGTTTTTCTAATTTTATTCCATCATCATCTAATAAAAGAGCCGTTCTTGTCAGTGGGATCTACGCTTGTCGTAATATTATTTCGCCATTATAAAAAATAAAAATATAATCATAATAATAAATATGTGGGACATCTCACACACGGCCATCTGACCCCAAACTAAGCAGAGCCTGTACTATGGGTGTCAGACAGCTGATATACATACATATATAAATATACAACATCCAGACACAAGGCAAACACAAGTGCTCATCACACGAATGTTTGCCCTGGACGAAATTCGAACCCGCGACCTTGTGCTTCGTAGGCAGACATACTACCAACTAGGCTACGAGGCCGAAAAAGTAAACCGAGTACACATAATGCTTTTACATTACCGTGTCTCCTTTAGACGCATTTTTCAATTATTTTTTTGTTTTTTTTAGTGGGTGTAATCGATATTAGTAGTTGTTGCAAAATGGCGGAGTTTGGGATCAACCAGAAAAGTGGGATACCTGAAGCGCGCCTTTTCAACCAAAATCAAAATGTTTTATTCGAAATAAGATTACCCAAATCACTTTTCGACCTCTTTTTTTATTATTTCAGATTCATTCGAGCCTTATTACCGTATAGGTTATCTATGTTTAACCACAGAATACCAAATAGTGTTTAACTGCAGAAACTATTGTTTTACTTCAAAATGGTCCCAAAAGGATATAGTGTAGACACATACAAGACGTCGAATACGTCTAGTAACAATAAAGAAAATGCTTTCACTATGAACAAAAAGTATACATGTGGGTGGAATAAAAAGTATTGGGTATTTATATATAGAAAATGTTGAATAAACACCTGAGAGACGAGACGTCAGGCCGATACGGTTGAGCATGATCTTTTCTGGGAAACTTATGGTGGATATTGATTTATAAAGGGATCGGCTGGCTGAAAGGGCCCTCAACCTTCGGGGAGTAAGCGGAAATTGAACACGGTACAATGTCTGTCGGGTGTAAGCACGTATAAATAGCAGAATGGATACTTAATGTCATTTGCCTTTTTTAATGCTAATTGTGAACCTGTAAATTCCCACAAAACAAAAGGAGTAACCACACAAAAGATGCAAAAGGATAAGCTTTTATTTCCCACTAGCTTCCCGCCGCGGCTCCGCACGCGTTAATAGTTTTTCCCGTGGGAATGAGGAATTTTCCCGCGGTAAAAGTTAGCCTATGTTCTTCCGCAAGGTCTATTCTATCTTTGTGCCAACTCCGCCCGCTTTAACAATTTTTTCCGTGGGAATGAGAAAATATCCCGCGGTAAATTGTAGCGTATATTCTTTCCTAAGGTCTATTCAAACTTTGTGCCAAGTTTCACCAAGATCGGTTCTGTGCTTTCGGAGTATTTTCAATTATTAGGAATATTTTACGTATTTTTTTCACACCTTGGCTTACATTATTGAAGTTTTAGTAAGGATCCCTAATTTTTTGAAAATAAAATATAGCCTATGTTACTCAGGGTGAATGTAGCTTCCCAACAGTGAAAGAATTTTTGAAATCGGTTCAGTAGTTTCGGAGCCTATTCGATGCAAACAAACAAACAAACAAAAAAACAAACAAACAATCAAACCTTTCCTCTTTATAATATTAGTATAGATAAACATAGTCTAATTTTCATATATTTTATAAGTGTTGGTAGGTACAGAAGTCAGCACATTCGCACTACGAATTTAACCCCTACGAATACGGAATACGGGCGCTCTCAAGGAACAACATTTCTAGCCGAATGTGCTGGCTACTGTACAATGAAAAGTAGGATTATACGTTTTCATTATAAATAAATATTTATGAGAATAATAGTAAGTAGTTATTAGCATGCCAATAATGTATATCGACATCAACATTTCTTTTAAAATAAAAAGTAGGTACCTACCTAGTTTTACTAATATTATAAAGAGGAAAGATTTGTATTTGTGAGTGTGTTTGTGTACGTTTGTAATGAATAAACTCAAAACTACTGCGACGATTTCAAAAATTCTTTCACCATTAGATAGCTACATTCACCCTGAGTAACATAGAGGCTATATTTTATTTTTAAAAAAATTAGGGATCCTTACTGAAATTTCAATAATGTAACCCAACAAGGTGTAAAAAAAATACCTAAAATATTCCTAATAATTGAATGGGCTCCGAAACTTCTGATCCGATTTTAGTAAAACTTGGTCCAAAGAAAGAATAGACCTTGGGAAAGAACATAGGCTGCGATTTACCGAGAGATAGAATAGACCTTGCGGAAGATATAGGCTAACTTTTGCCGCGGGAAAATACCTCATTCCCACGGGAAAAACTATTACCGCGGGCGGAGCCGTGGCGGGAAGCTAGTTGTATTTATATATTCGTATATTCAACACTTTCAAAATATTTAAAAGATAAGATGGACCATGTTTACAGGAAGCAAACTGTTATCTCCTTGTCTACCAAAACGCATATATTCACAATCCTTTTAAGGTCAATGAATATCACAAATAAGCCAGAAATAAGTCAAACAAAACATTTGAATTAATTAAAACTTTAAGCAACTAAAGTTTGTTCGTTGAAATAACAACTGACTTTGATCCTCTCGCTTCACAAATAGGTACTTACATACATTATGTTTAATAAGTAGGCAGTGCTTATTGAAACATATCGTAATTTGTTACCATATTCAGTGAAGCTCACTTAATTCTCGCCAGCAACATTGAGGAATTACATACAAGTACCAGAGAAGATACCTCGAATACATTCTATACGCCAACATGGCGGCAGCGGGAGGCGGGCGAAATGCACGACGAGAAGAATAACAAAAGACAAACGCCATAGAAAGTTAGAGGTCGCGACCTCCAATTTAAATGACATGAGTGCAGTTTGCGGGTGTCCTTTTTATGTACGCTAGTACAATAGTAGTTTAATGGCCAGCGACTAATTCCTAGCTCCATTTTGAGGTCATAGCACACTCGTTTATTAGGGTAACACAAACTACTGCGTTGAGACCCCAGAGGGTATTGTAGTCTTCTTTTAGCTGCAATACTGTGTGGGTTCGTAAGGTCTATAACCAACCACGCAAACCTCACTGTTACTAAAATTAAAATAAATACTTAACTTGTTTGCATAAAATACAGTACGACTGTAAAAAAATTTTTATTTAATTAAGCGAAGTCTGGCGTACAAAATTTCATTTATTAAAGTAATATCAGACTTTTTAACTTGTAATTGTATATCATTCAAAATGTAAAACTCATTTGCATAGAAAACAGTTGCTTCTGCTACTGATTTGCCATTAAATTTTAATTAAAAGCTAAATTTATACTTATAGGTGTAGCACGAACGCATGTCGTTCAATATTTAGGAAATTATTTACAAACTCTAAAAAGCTGATTTAAAAATGGGTTCCTGGTGCCCCTTTTAAAAAGCAATTAAAACAGGAATTAATGCTTTATTTTGTTCCCTCTATATATTAGAGATCAATCTAATAAAAACAGTACAGAAGATTTTGCCCAATTAACGACTTAACGTCACAAAGAAGAAGAAAAAGAAAAAGAAGAAGGAGAAGAAGTTAATTAAGAGAAAAGCAATACATTATTCTTTATTTACACAAGTAATAAAGGACCGTTCCAATCTTCATAAGAGAAACAAAGAGCGAAAAGTCAGCCTTATTGCTAATGTAGCAATCTCTTCTAGACAAAAAGTGTTTGCTACTGCTATTTCGTAACTGTAGTAGGTTTTTTAAGACTTCTACATGTGCTTATGTATATTAGTCGTATAGCGTCTGAGGGCTTGAAATTAACGTCGTGATCCCGCTCGCCATTGACATCAAAGAGACGTTGTTCTCTCCTTCAGCCACTTGTGTCGGGAACATGAATATATGCATACAATACAGCTGATAAAAGTCCTCTTACTAGGTCAGAGCTCATCTTAAACTCGTCGAATTAACCTTAGTAACAATAAACAACTTAAACAGTAACAGTTAACTTTCCTGCACTGAAATCAAGTTAATACGCTTCGTAAAACACCGCTCTGTGGGCGGAAACAACAGCTATTAGTAGTTTCTACACAGGTAATAGGTATTAGTGTATTAGTTATTCTTTATTCATGTGGAGAATCTTTTATTGCACATATATTTATTTCAAAAGAACTTTATAGTAGTAAAAACCAGTACAAAGTTTAATTTTTTAAATCGGTGTCTATCTTCCAAATTACCTAGTTTCTACTTGGAAACCCGTATCTTGGGAGACAGTAATTTTGACTCTACATTTTTTTTATCTTGTAGTGCAAGGGAGGAGCTTGGTCCACAAGTCGTAGATTTATCTATTTATTTGTTTTGTTGCACAATCTACAGAATTTATTGAATCTATGAGAAACTACAGCCTCTAACAGTCCACTACTTGACCCCACACTTTGATAGAGGTACAGAATAAATAATAGTACTAGGTAATACAGGTAAAAGTTGTTGCCATTCCATGGGAATCATTCTTTGGTCGCTTTGTACGTCACTCTCAAGAAGAGTTGAGCTAAAACCACACGCAATTATATTTATATAAATAATCTATGAATTGTTTATTAGTTATCCGCTTACGCTCGCATACTTGTGCTTTTGCTATAAAAACATTTTAGTTTTGAAATACATAATAAATACAACTAGAAGTTTCCTGTCAGCAATTAACCGACAAAACGATAGATATAGAAAGTAAAGCAAAAAAAGTTCTACTTCTATGGAAAAAACACAGGGTGTGATTCATACAAGGATTAATATAAAACTAATAATATATTTGATTGTCATAGTTAAATAAGATAGATTAATAGACTAATTATTATAAGAATATCAGATGATTCCTTATCCTTATTACAAACGTTTAATTAGTGCTCAAGTCTAGGACCAGGAGTCAATAAGTAATTAATGGTCTGTAGTAGGTGTTACCCACGAACACTTAATTCAATTAGCCTGTAGAGTTTCTGACGTACGTGTGCTTATGACGGGCACGTGCCTTTGATAGGTATTACAATTTCAATAGAAATTGACGGTTAATTAACTTTTGATAAACGTTCTAATATTTTTGGTGCATTTCACCTGACACCAAGACGAAATAATAAAGCCTGCTACAATTATTGTGAAACAAAATTATCTAGCTTGGTTTTTGATTTAATTAGAGTAATTAATTAATGAAAAATTGTAGATGTAATATTACTAAAAAACATTAATTCGAATTCAAAGTAAATTTTTAACGTACATATTTGGTCGTATTGCGTTTCTTCAATACTATTGCTAATTTTATGCAATCGATACTATCGATAGGCCTATCGATACTATTGATTTTTTTCAAGGTCAAGTATCGATAGTTCGGCAACACTACTTTTACCGCGGGAAAATACTTCTTTCCCACGGGAAAACCTGTTAACGCGGGCGGAGCCGCGGGCCGGAAAGCTAGTTTCGAATAAAAACTTATCTTATTTTTACCGATTATACCGATTTAAGAAAGTCCCTCCTTGAACATGTTGTTATTCTGGTTCACTCCACTCCAGATCAGTCACGATGATATCCAAGAAGGCGATTATCGGAAAGAGGAACAAGCGACCCAAAATAATATTTCAGCGAATATTTTGAATTATTTATAATACTGGCCCAACTAGTCTGTAATACAAAACACACAACAAAATCTTTCTATTGTGACAAAATATTTCTCAAGTCATACTGTGATTAACATAATAATAGCCTGCATAATAACGTACTTACTTATTGTGAAATTTATTGTGTTTTAAATGTAGGCATGGTATTTTTGATAATTTTGCTTGTTTTCCAGATTTCATATTTTAATAAACCTACTTTATAGCACAACCAGTAAATGAGAAACACAACATTCCTAACATCATTAGCTGTAAAGTAACCAGCACATGCAAATGGACATGTTGACCTTGAGGTAGGGGTGAATTTCGTAGTGCGAGTGTCCAACCGCATGTGCTGGTTTTTGTACACAAAGGCGGCTTTATTCCTACTCGTAGACGGCATTTTTCCCGTGGTCTGAATTTATAGGTATTGAGCATTATGGAATAAAATGTTAACATTTATTTGTAGAACATTAGAGTCCAGTGTGTTCCTTCATGCTTAGACACCATTCACCGAACGCCTCGTCCGAGCGTGAAATTCAGCCATTGAATGTTACAGCTTAAACATTCATACGTATACCTGAAAAGGGTCTACATTCTCCTGTGTCACTTTGTTAATTATATTTTCTTTTTGCAGGTAAGCGTCGTATTTTACGTCAAAACGGGTCCGGGTCGGTAAGTAAGTAGAGTCATGTTAAGAAAACGAGCGCGTTACCTCTACCACATTTTCTTTCATTAAAAGGGTAAAACACTTATATTTATTATCACTACGACCGAACCATAATTATATAAATAAAATGTACTTAAGTAATTTATTACTTGCAAATGCAAGTTACTGCTTATGTCAAATAAACAAATTTGACCGATAGATTTGATTGATGATTTTGATAAGAAAGGTATCTATCAGATTAAATATCAAATGCAAGCAGCAATACCAAATATCTGTTCATGCGCCAAGTGTAAATACTCTAAATACAAACATACCGATAGTTTATTACTTTTTTCAACAGATGTCGTCTGTTAGCATATATTTTCTATTTATAAATCGAAGCGATGCTGGTTCAAGTCCCTGCCCAAGCCCAATACTTTTCTTCTTCGATTTATAGATAGTAAATATACCGATATATGTATACTACCAGGGTTCTTCTTTGGTTTTTTCTTTGGAATATACCCAATCTTTTTCATGTTCTGTGAGATTAAGTAATTCTTCAAACATAATTCAAACTGATTAACGTGCCATTTGAATCAAGGAATCTTCAACTTATAAGAAAATATGAACAAGTCATGCGTTTCGAAAATTAAGATAGATACGGAATGTTTTTTTGTTAATAAATTTTGGTGTCTGGATTTAAACTGCCCTCACTTTGATAGTAGGAACCCTTACTGTTCAGTTACTGAGACAGCTGAATTCACTTTTTACCTAACCCAAAAAAGACTATGGTTTAACTGATATGAGTTCAACATTTTACCGAAATACTGCTCAGTCAGACGCTTGCTTATCTATCATTTGACTTTTAAAAACATTTTGAGCAAAATATTATGACTAGGTAATACCTATAGTTAGGTAGGTAGGTATTACCTAGTCATAATATTTTGCTCAAAATGATTTTAAAAGTCAAATATAGGTAAATATTTCTGCTCTGTAGCTGGAAATGGCTTCATTATGTATTCTTTGCAAATTACTTTGAAGCGAATTGTAATAAAACACCACTTTGAATATACTTTTAAAAATGTTAAGATGTTTTTAAAATAATGTAACTAGGTTGTGACTCATATCCAAACAAAAGACTGTACAGAAAAGAAAAAAAAATGCTTCTTGAAAACTATATCAGAGAACAGCATAAAAATATATAAATAATGAATGTTGGGTATCTGTAACAATAGTAAGGACGAGTGGTATATTACGAGTATATCATAAACAAATTAAAGACTGAGA